>ML661893.1:513156-578503 GCA_007570785.1 Antilocapra americana | reverse complement strand
AAAAAAAAAAAAAAAAAGAATTCAGTCTGCATTGGCCATTTGCAGCTGTCCCCTTAGTAAACATGTGCACCATTGCCATCAGCTTCAGATTCTTGTTTGGAGATCCATGTGGTTCCAGGGAAGCTGATCTGATCCTCGAAAAATCCTGACATTGATCATTGTTCACTGTGAGCCTTTTGATGGGCAAGAGATGGTCTTACTCACTTCCAGCCTCTGTCTTAGGTTCTGTGTACTTGAGCCTCAGGGGTGGGATTTTCTCAGTATTCCTGTTCCTCCCTCTGGGCTACCAAATTCTGCTTTGTATCAGAGAGTCTTGTTTAAGAGTAAGTTTCCTACCCCGCCTTCTCTGGTGATGGTTTAGGACTTCAGACGAGTTTCCAGATATCCCCTTAGTGGAGGGTGGCTTTGGTCTGGGACTGGGAGGTGATAGTTTCCCACTCTTCTGTAGAAGGAGATTTTTCTTATTCCACTGAGATGCCATTCTTACTTATCCAACTGAGAAAAAAAAAATATATATATATAGCTTATAAATTTTTTTTAAAAATTTGCTTTAGATGAGATTATGGCAAAACACGCTTTCTTCACTGTTGTCAGTGCTAACAGATCTGACCCCAATGGAGGGGAAATTTGATGGCATCAAAAAAATTATGTATTTTCTCAGTTGAAAATTGATAAATGCCTTTTAGCAATCTATTCCTAAAATATGCTGGGACAGATATGAAGCAATGTCTGTGCAAAATGTTTTATTGTACCATATTTATAAAACAATGGAATCATAGGATTAAATAAATGTATCTATACAATAGAGAGTCTGCAATTTTAAAAAATGAAGGAAAATATTTGACATATTATACATGACCACATATATAGAGACATCTCTAGGCTAGATGGTCAAATGGAAAAGAAAGAATGAAAGGAAGGGAAATAGATGAGATGGTTAGCTTTATATGATATCTTGGCTAGGCTGTGGTGCTCACTTGTTTGGTCAAATACTAATCTAGATGTTGCTGTGGAGGTATTTTCTAGACATAATTAACATTTATAATCAGTTGGCCTTAGTGAAAGTGAAAGTTACTCAGTTGTGTCCAACTCTGCGACCCCAGGGATCAAACCCAGGTCTCCGGCATTGCGGGCGGATCTTTTCCAACTGAGCTCTCAGGGAAGTTGGCCTCAAGGAAAGCAAATTATCGTCCACAATGTAGGTGAGCCTCAACCAAACAACTGAAGGCCACTGGAGCAAAATCCAGGTTTCTCAGAGAAGGAATTCTGCCTCTAGACTGTAACACAGAATTCTTGCCTGAGTTTCCAGCCTGCTGGCCTGCCCTACAGGTTTCAGACTCAAGACTGTAACATCAGCTCTTTCCTGAATTTCTAACCTGTGAATTTTATGTATCCTATTGGTTCTTTTCCTTTGGAGAACCCTGATTGTTACAGTAGATCATAACATATTAGATATAGTATGTTGCCTTTTGTGCTTAAGATAAAATATCAGAAGAATAAACTAGAAATTACCCCCACCCACACAAAAAAAGATCAGCTAAAGGAGACAATGGGTAAAGAGAAAGAAAAAATGGAAATTAGATCTATTTAAGTACACCTTAATAAACTTGTTTCTTACTTGAAATACGATTTTTTGTTTGTTTATTTTGAAATCAGGCAACATTTGATCTCAATTTAGCATCCTTTTCCTTTTAAAATGCATAATTATGACTATCTAAATAACATAGTATCTAGTCTTACACATTTTTGACTTTTTATAAAGATGGAGTCATACTTTGGTTTGCAACTTGACTTTTTTCTCTGAGGTGTTTTTTCTGATATCCATTCATGTTAATATCTATTCCTTCTTCTCTATGCTATAGTATTGCATTGTGTAAACACACCACAATTTTTCAATTCTTTTGTTGATGATACTTCTGTAGAAATTCTTGTACAAATTTTATTGCAGAAGGGCATAAGTTTCCCTAGGGTATTTGATTAGGAAGAGAATTTCAGAATTGGGTGGAGGATAAATGAATGTGAATATCTTCCATTTCCTAGAATAATAACAGTTTGCTTCATGTGGTTGTACCAATTTGCATTTCTAACTGGAAGTATAGGAATGAGTTTCCATTCTGCATTCTTCCACATCCTTACCATCACTTGTTATTGGCAGCTTTTCTAATTCTTGCTGACCTGCTAGCTACAAAATTGTTAAATTTCAGTAATTTTATTACTTATCTTTAGGTCTTCCATTACTTACTATATAGAGTTCTATTTCTCTCAATTTTTTGTTCAATTTTTTAATGGTTGATGTTTTGAATTGTCTTAGTTATTTTATAGTCTCTTTAGATTTCCGATTATCCAAAGTTCTTGGGGGTTTTAACCATCCTATTATGTTTAATTCTTGTCAATGATGGAGAGTTTCCTGGGCATTTTATACGTTTTAAATTATGTTCTTTTCTCAGTGGTGCTTTATTTGATAGAATCTTGGGCACCTGAGGCTCCTATGTCTGTCTACAGTGTTTTTGCTCTGGCTTCTGGTGAGCACTCTAGAAATGGACACTTGAGCAGCCTGGGACTGACTTTACATCAGTTACTTGACCTGAGGGTTTCAAAAACACTGATTAAGTTTCAACCTCCAATCTAAGGTTTTGGTGCCAAGACAACTTTAATGCTGTAGGAAAAAAAAAAAAGATGTTCATTGAGCATGTATCATTTACCTACAGTTGTCCCAAGTCTGTTCTGAGAGGAAGTTCTGAAAGAGTTTTGATCCCAATTAAAAAAAAAATAGTGTGTCTTGAACTCTGTTCCCTTAAAAATAATTACATTTTAGAGCTGGTGTTATATAAATCTTCAGGATAATTAACTTGTACTGATTTATTTTTATTCCTTTTAAAAATGTCCTGTATGTTCTAAGTAGACATGAAATATATAGCTACAATATCTCTTGTTTTACTAATTTTGTGGGTTTTTTTTAAGCAAAGTATGTAGTAGTTCAGTAAACCACATTCTTATTTTCTTTTAGGTGAGTGAAGAAATGCTGGATAGTTATTTCAAAATTACAACCCAGTAATTCATCTAGCAGAAAATACTTGAAATGTAGGTAGTCTGTTAATTGAGTCAAAGCTGAAAAAAGCAGCAAAAATGTCCCTAAAGTCGCTATTTTTTCCAAACCTAAATGCATGATGTACACTTTGCAGTTAGGGCTGGCTTTCTCTTGTTACTATCAATTACATGGCTTTATTTCTATTCCTATTTGCCCTGTTGTTGGTGAAAATTACTCCTCTACCAGGCCATGTAGATGTTTCTCATCTATCCTCTTTAAAAACAAAATTCTCCCTAATGTGATAGAATTTTTATTGGTCATTTTTTTCTTATATTAACTTAGACATTAAGTTCCTAATACTTCCACTAGGCAGTGTTATGAAATAGTAAAGAATATGTGTAAGGAATATTTTTTTTCAAGAAAATTAAGTATGGCTCTGTAATATAATGTCCAATTGCTTTTCCCTGTCTTTCTACCTAGCCTTAAAAAAAAAAAAAACCTTCTCTGGAGGTCAGTGGTATAGTATACTAACAATGCAGATATTTTTTAAAAAGTAAAAAGTTGTTGAATAGTGCCCCCCTGCAAATGCATTCTCTTTGAAACTCATGTTTTAAATACACTGTGGTTATCCCTGTGTTTTGAGAGTGATTCCTACATACCAGTTCTCAGTTTGGATGTTACTTCTGCTAGGGGATTGCTATGAGCTCTTTCGACACTGTCTCTCCACGAGCACCTTGGATTTCCCTTATTAGAGTATGAATGGCGCTGTAGCATAATCTCCTGTTATTCGCAGCTGCACAGGTACATTACTGACAAGCACATGACAATCTTTCCAGTGTGCTTTTCTCAGTCTTTGAAAGTGTTTGTTATAATCAGTGTGTCAACAGAATAAAAGGATTACTGATATTCACCTTATTGACTCTGAATAAGTAAGAAAAGATTCTAAAATAATTTTAGAGCTAACATAACTCAGGAAAATTGGCTTATTGTAGTCAAAGATACTTCAATTAAAAATTGTAAAAAAAATATTGATATCTCCATCCACATTCATGGCTGAGGAAATTGAAAACTAGGAAAGGAAAGTAGCTAACCAAAGAGGTGGTCATTGATAAACCTAAGTAAAAATAAATATCTCTTGAATTTTATTTCAGGCTATTTCCAGGAGATAGTTGCTGAAAATGACAATAAATTGAGTCTTTATTGTAAACTAGGCATGGTGCTAAGTGACTGACATTTGCTTTCTCATTTAGTCCCCAAAACAACCTGATAACATTGATGCAGATATTAGCCATGTTGTACAGGCCATAAAAGGCCTGCTACTACAAGTTACTTCTACAAATTAAGAAAATTATCAGCAGAGAGAAGCAGGGTCTCTACTTCTAATTCCAAAACCCACTTTCCAGTCTGCACACAAACTCAGGACCCTTCCCCTAGATGGGAGACTGCTGGATTGGCTGATTAAATGGTTCAGTTCAGTTCAGTCACTCAGTCGTGTCCAACTCTTTGTGACCCCATGGACTGCAGCACACCAGGCCTCCCTGTACATCAAAAACCCCCAGAGCTTGCTCAAACTCATGTCCATTGAGTCAGTGATGCCATCCAACCATCTTATCCTCTGTCATCCCCTTCTGCTCCTGCCTTCAATCTTTCCCAGCATCAGGGTCTTGTCAGATGAGTCAGTTCTTTGCATCAGGTGGCCAGAGTACTGAAGTTTCAGCTTCAGCATCAGTCCTTCCAATCAATATTCAGGACTGATTTCCTTTAGAATTGGCTAGTTGTATCTCCTTGCGGTCAAGGGGATTCTCCAACACCACAGTTCAAAAGCATCAACTCTTTGGCCCTCAGCTTTGTTTATAGTCCAGCTCTCACATCCATACACGACTACTGGCTTTCACTAGATGGACCTTTGATGGCAAAGTAATGTCTCTGCTTTTTAATATGCTGTCTAGGTTGATCATTGTTTTTCTTCAAAGAGGCAAGCTCCTTAATTTCATGGCTGCAGTCACCATCTGCAGTGATTTTGGAGCCTCAGAAAATAAAGCCTCTCACTATTTCCATTGTTTCCCTGTCTATCTGCCATGAAGTAATGAGACCAGATGCCATGATCTTAGTTTTCTGAATGTTGAGTTTTAAGCCAACTTTTTCACTCTCCTCTTTCACTTTCATCAAGAGGCTCTTGAGTTCTTCGCTTTCTGACATAAGGGTGGTGTCATCTGTGTACCTGAGTTTATTGATATTTCTCCCCAGAAATTCTTGATTCCAGCTTGTGCATCATCCAGCCCAGCATTTCACATGATGCATGCACTCTGCATATAAGTTAAATAAGCAGGATGACAAGATACAACCTTTACATACTCCTTTCCCAGTTTGGAACCAGTCCACTGTTCCATGTCCAGTTTTAACTGTGCTTTTTGACCTGCAGAGAGATTTCTCAGCAGGCAGGTAAAGTGGTCTGGTATTCCCATCTCTTGAAGAATTTTCCACAGTTTGTTGTGATCTACACAGTCAGAGGCTTTGGCATAATCAATAAAGCAGAAATAAATGTTTTCCTGATATTCTCTTGCTTTTTCGATGATCCAGTAGATGTTGGCAATTTGATCTCTGGTCCTTCTGCCTTTTCTAAATCCAGCTTGAACATCTGGAATTTCACAGTTCACATACAATTGAAGTCTGGCTTGGAGAATTTTGAGCATTACTTTGCTAACGTGTGAGATGAGTGCAATTATGCAGTAGTTTGAACATTCTTTGGCATTGCCTTTCTTTGGGATAGGAATGAAAACTGACCTTTTCCAGTCCTGTGGCCAGTGCTGAATTTTCCAAATTTGCTGTCATGTTGCGTGCAGCACTTTCACAGCATTATCTTTTAGGATTTGAAATAGCTCAACTGGAATTCCCTCACCTTCACTAGCTTTGTTCATCTTGATGCTTCCTAAGGCCCACTTGACTTCACATTCCAGGATGTCTGGCGCTATGTGAGTGATCATACCATTGTGGTTATCAGGTCATTAAGATCTTTTTTGTACAGTTCTTCTGTGTATTCTTGCCACCTCTTCTTAATATCTTCTACTTCTGTTAGGTACATAATGTTTCTGGCCTTTATTGAGCCCATCTTTGCATGAAGTGTTCCTTTGGTATCTCCAATTTTCTCGAGGAGATCTCTAGTCTTTCCCATTCTATTGTTTTCCTCTATTTCTTTGCATTAATCACTGAGGAAGGCTTTCTTATCTCTCCTTGCTAGTCTTTGAAACTCTGCATTTGAATGGGTATATCTTTCCTTTTCTCCTTTGCCTTTAGCTTCTCTTTTCTCCGCTATTTGTAACGCCTTCTCAGATAACCATTTTGCCTTTTTGCATTTCTTTTTCTTGTGAATGGTCTTGATCACTGCCTCCTGTACAGTATTATAAACCATCATCCATAGTTCTTCAGTCACTCTGGCTATCAGATCTAGTCCTGTGAATCTATTTGTCACGTCCATTGTATAATAGTAAGGGATTTAATTTAGATCATACCTGAATGGTCTAGTGGTTTTCCCTACTTTCTTCAACTTAATTCTGAATTTAGCAATAAGGTGTTCATGATCTGAGCCACAGTCAGCTTCCAGTCTTGTTTTTGCTGACTGTAGAGAGCTTCTCCATTTTTGGCTGAAAGATCATAATCAATCTGATTTCAGTATTGACCATCAGATGATGTCCATGTGTAGAGGCTTTTCTTGTGTTGTTGGAAGAGGGTGTTTGCTATGACCAGTATGTTCTCTTGGAAAAACTCTGTTAGCCTTTGCCCTTCTTCATTCTGTACCCAAAGTCAAATTTGCCTGTTATTCCAGGTATCTCTTGACTTCCTGCTTTTGCATTCCAGTTCCTTGTGATGAAAGCACATCTTGTTTGGGTGTTAGTTATAGAAATTCTTGGAGGTCTTCATAGCACTGTTCAACTTCAGCTTCTTCAGCATTACTGGTTGGAGCATAGACTTGGATTACTGTGATATTGATGTCTTGCCTTGGAAACAAAGAGAGATCATTCTGTCATTTTTGAGATTACACCCAAGTACTGGACTTGTATTGGACTCTTTTGTTGACTATGAGGGCTACTCCATTTCTTCTAAGGGATTCTCGTCCATAGTAGTAGATATAATGGTAATCTGAATTAAATTTGCCCTTTCCAGTCCATTTTAGTTCACTGATTCCTAAAATGTCAACATTCACTCTTGCCATCTCCAGTTTGACCACTTCTAAGTTATCCTGATTCATGAACCTAACATGCCAGATTCCTATGCAGTATTATTCTCTACAGCATTGGACTCTACTTCCATCACCAGTCACATCCACAACTGGACGTTGTTTTCAATTTTGCTCTGTCTCTTCATTCTTTCTCCACTCTACTCCAGTAGCATATTGGGCATCTACCAACCTGGTGAGTTCATATTTCAGTGTTGTATCTTTTTGCCTTTTCATGTTGTTCATGGGGATCTCAAGGCAAGAATACTAAAGAGGTTTGCCATTCCCTTCTCCAGTGGACCCGAATTCTCCACCGTGACCCGTCCATCCTGGGTGGCCCTACATGGCATGGCTCATAGTTTTGTTGAGTTAGACAAGGCTGTGATCCATGTGATCAGTTTGATTAGTTTTCTGTGATCATGATTTTCATTCTGTCTGCCCTCTGATGCATAAGGATAAGAGGCTTATGGACACTTCCTGTTGGGAGAGAATGGAAGCTTCCTGTTTGGAGAGACTGACTCGGGGATGGAGGGGAACCTGGGTCTTCTTCTGATGGGTGGGCCATGCTCAGTAAGTCTTTAATCCAATTTTCTGTTGATGGGCAGGACTGTGTTCCCTCCCTGTTGTTTGTACCTCCAAACTGTGGTGGAGGTAATGAATTAGTGGTGACTTCCCTCAAAAGGCCCCATCACCGCTGCACTCAGTGCCCCCCACCCTGCAGCAGGCCACCGCCAACCCACGCCTCCACCAGAGATTCTTGGACACTCACAGGCATGTCTGGGTCAGGCTCTGATGGGGTCATTGGTTATTGGTTTAAATGGTTATTGGTTCGTAACTCTACAAGTCAAAAATTTCTGAACAGATGGGGGTTAAATTCAAAGTTAGTAGGAAGATAAGCAGGGAACTTTACCTCAATTGTAGTAAGAACCTGAAAAAAATGAATGCATTTGACAGGACATTAAGGATTTACCTTAGTAAACTATATTCTATGAATATTAAAAAACACACAATATCTACATTGGACCTTTGGACTCTGTCAAAGAAAATCATTCTTGCAAGATTATGTATTTCTCTTATAAAATATTTCTGAATATTGAGCATATTTAAAAGTATGAATGTTGTTCTATGAAACTTGGAATACAACTCTGCCTTGTTTAAATTTTTGTAAGTAGTTTGTACAAAGAAGGAGCAACTTCTCAGGTAGTTTGGGATATAGTTTGGAGGGATTATATAGGGTCTTGTAGCTGCCCAGCTTGTGCCTAGTTAAAGAGTGGCTGGATATTGAAGAGATAACCAGGTGATCCTCCCTTCTACAGACTTGAAGCCTGTCTTCAGATGTCTGAAATGAACATGGCATTAGCAGGAACCTTAACTCCTTCCATACATTCTCTACCGATAGTGCTGATCCTACTTAGGAAATTTCTTTTCCACAACTTCTCCTGAAATAAAGTATGTTTAAGCAATTCATTTGTTTAGAAATTATGGGAATGGTGGGGGGAGAAGAAAGAAGAAACAAATATGGATTTTTTATAGTCCTCTTCTTTTTAGTTATTCTACAGGTTGAGTAAATCAGGAGGTAGTCAAGAAACAGAGTCAGGAAGCTTCTCCAAGTGAAGCTATTAATACTACTAAAGATGACAGTAAGAGTCAGTTCTTCCTGCAGGGCCAGTGAGTGTGGGTGACTTGATTTAATCCTCAGATTCATATATGAGGTAGATACCTCAGTTATCCATTTTACCAATAAGGAGACTGAAAGTTCAGTACGCTTAATATTCTATAGCTGATAATTTTCTTTCTAAAATCTGAGTTCGCTGTAACCATTTTTTATGGTGCATTAAAACTATTTCCCTTTTGTATCAAGGGAAAGCAGGCATCTTCAGCTGAGAGGAAAAAGAGTGACCCCAGAGAAATTATTTAGAGAGAAAAATGTGGGTTTGTTATGTGAAAGATGAAGAATTAGGAAAAGCAGAAAGAGGATATAGGAGAGGGCTGTAACATAGTTCTGGACTCTGAAAGATAACCTCTGTGTGTGTATTGTGACATCCACGTGAATAAGGCCATATTCTATAGTGTTTAAAAGCTCTAATATTTGCTAGATTCAAAGAGACTCTATATTCTTTTGAGGATCTCCTCAAAGATACTGTAAGTTCCCACAACGTTTGCTATATTCGCATCACTGCAACCTGTATTTCTTAGTATACTGAATTCCAGAAATGTCCCTAACACTAACTTTTTATACTGTTCTGTTAGAAAATACACACACACACTGATTACAGTAGGAAAAAGAAATGGTCTTGAGAACCCAGGCTCTCAGGGAAGGTAAAGGCCTTTCTCTTCCTGAGAAGATGATCCAAGACGCTAAGATGCCACTAAAAGCAACAGGAATGATGCCATTAAAATTAATGGTAATCTGGCAGACTTATTTTTGTCTAATTTTATGTAATCAGAGTATTGAGCTTGGTTGACGTAGTGGAGCTCTAGATCAAGCCTTTCATGCCTAATCTGATTATCCTTAGGCTGCGCAGAAGCAGACGAGCTGATGGAAGTTACAGATGCAAAACATTTCCTGTTTCTACAGGATGGGTTCCTAGAAGTGAAACTGCTGAGAAAAAGAGATTCTAAATGCCATTTTGTTTAAGATTGACAAATTGCCCCCTTCATAAATGCCATCCTGGTTGATTATCCCACCAAAAGTGAAAGAAATTCTTTTATAAAAATGACTCAAATGTCTCATTTCCACTAAAACATTGCAGTTCCTTTATTTATTCCCAAATTACCTTTTTTTCCCCTTTTTCTTATATTTATTGTCTCTCTGATTTGAGGGTGGCAAATGAGGCTCAGAGAGTGAGACTGTCTTTGCCAACGTTTTAAACACAGATTTATTATGGGACTTAAATAATTTCACAAGCTAGTAGCATACAGAATAATGGCTTAACAAGCCAGCAAAGAAATAACATACTCCAAACAAATAATAGATTAATTACATTATTGTTCCCCAGAGAGGAGATGACGGGATCAAGCCCAAATGTGCTTTGAGGAGTGCCTTTATGGAGTTGGTTCTCAGAGATAAATGGTTTAACCATCTGTTGGCCAGACAAAAGTAAAACCTTCAAGTTGCTAGAGCATGTTGCCAGGGAATGATGTGGTGGTGTTGGCAGGCAAGATGATTGTCTTTACAGGGCTACTAAAAGAGTCGCCTTTACCATGGCAGGAGCTAATAATGCCTCAGGGTCTTTGGAGAGGTATTTAGATCAGTCAGGGGTGGCCTTGTCCAAACCAAGCACTCTTGAATAGTCCTCACAAATGTGGGTGTTTATAATCTAAATGTTCCCTCTCCATAGTTGCTTGATAAGCCCCCAGCAGGACCCCTCTGCACCTGAGCTAGAGGACTTATCAGAAATCACAGACATGGTGACATCCTGACACACCATTTCCCTTTTACTATATCAAAATGATAACTTCATTCTTGAAAACAATTTCACTCTTAAGAACATCCTCATTTTTGTCATAAACAAATGCGTTTGAAATCATATCAAACCACTGCATAGCATTGTCGTTTATATTAGGTGAGTGAAATGGCATCTGCTTGGGTTCAGCTGCCAGTATTTCCTTCCAGGAACTGAGGTCTGGGTTGGAGAAAGGGGAGAATGTGGGGGAGCATTGCCTTGGGGTAACTCAGAGGGCAAAATAGCTTTGGATCCATGTATTCAGTGACCTTTACAGTGTTATTCCATACTGCTTGTTATAGCCATTCCTGTTCTTTTGAGGATCTCTTCTCTAATACAGTAGAGGTTGCAGAATAAAGACATCATTTCAAGCATATGCAGGCATACCTCAGAGATATTGTGGGCTTGATTCCAGAGTTAAACAGCAGTCACAAAAATAATACCTCATTAATAGTATTCATCAAATGTTAATATTTAACACATGTGCTTTGTTTTCTCTTTTGCTTCCTTTTGTACATGTGCATCTATTAAATGTATACAAATGTTATATAATGTCATAAATATAATTCTCCAGGCTCAGTACAAAGTACTGAGTAAATTACAGATATTATTACCCTTTACCCACTAAACACATCAGTGTATGTTTCCTAAAAATGAAGATATTCTCTTTTATAATACAATTTTCAAAATCAGGAAATTAACATGGGTGCAATATTATTGCCTGATATACCGACTTTATTCAAATGTTACCAGTTGCTTAATTAAATAGCCTTCAAAGGGAAAACATGGAGAAGGCAATGGCAACCCACTCCAGTATTCTTGCCTGGAGAATCCCAGGGATGGGGGTGCCTGGTGGGCTGCCATCTCTGGGGTCACACAGAGTCAAACATGACTGATGTGACTTAGCAGCAGCAGCAGCAAAGGGAAAAGGAAAAAAACAACAAAAGCAAAAGCTTTCTGTTCCAAGTTCCTGTCCACACATTTCATTTGAGTGTTAAGTCTCCTTTAGTCTGGTAGTTTCTAAGTCTTTGTCTCTTATAACCTTGACATTTTTGTAGAATGTCCTTTAATTTCTGTCTTTAGAAAAATAATTTTCTTGTTACTATATTTGAGTTATAAGTTTCTGTCAGAAATATCAGAAATGATGTTGTGTCCCTTCCAGCAAATCAAATCAGTAGGCATATTATATCTACTGGAATTGTTGATGGTGTTGTCGACTTTGTCAGTGTCTACAAGTTTTCTCCACCATAAAGTTGCTACTTTGCCCCTCGTAATTAGAAAGTATTGATACTTTGAGACTGTGAAAATAATCTGTTTCTCATTAAGCACTCACCTATTAGTTTTAGCATCAATCAATGGTTCTAGCCTGAGACAATTATTACTGTGGTGATTAACAAATGGTGACTTTTAAATCTCATCATTCCCTTCTACATTTTAGTTGGCATTGTAGTGTAGAAAGCGTTTTTTTGCTTATCTCCCATCTAATCTTCTCATTTATTGTCTCTTGGATTCTTATTTATTGGACAAGATCTATTGATTCACTATTTTTTCTCAAATTTTCCTGGCGTTGGCCAGAGGACTCGCTGTCAGCCAGTCACTGTGTCCTTTGCTGTGCACTGATCATCCTTGAGTAGTCTTGCCTGGAGAATCTCATGGACAGAAGAGCCTGGCAGGCTCCAGTCCATGGTGTCGCAACAAGTTGGATGTGACGGAAGCAACTGAGCACACGTACACAGTCATCCTTTGAGCATTGTCCTACTTATGGAAAGCTCTAGGTCCATGATTCACTTGGTCTGCCCCAGCCAGTGCTGGGGTCAGCCTTTCTCCAAAGAACCATAGGTCCTTTCAGTGAGGGCCATATTTAAAAACTATGATCTGGACATGGCAAGTTACTGGGTGTCAGTGCTTCTAAGTCCCCTAAGCAGACTTAGATAAGAACCCCATAGATAGTGGTGTGTATGTACATGAAAAGACGTACACACCTGTATCTAGAACTGTGACTTCATACTGACGTTTCCAATGTTACAGAATTCTTCATTCCCCTTTTCCAAATTTATAATTCTTTTCTTTGACATTGAGAAAATGAGCTCTAATTATCCAAAATATATTATTTGCTTAGTCCTAGAGTACATGTAATTTTACTATTTGGATTTGTAATGCTTAATTTGGTCAATTTAGTTTTGCTAAAACTGAAAAACACATCTGTCATCCAGAATCTAACCTGTGTTTGCTGTTCTTGTTTTTAGCCTGAGGGCATAAAGCAAAAGTAAGGTATTCAGCAGTTAGGTTGGAATGGTTCATTTTCCTTCTTCACTGGGATTGTTATCCATTTGAATTAGTTATGTTCATTTGTTTCTGTCTCTATTCCCTTTTACCTCCCCAATCCTTTTCAGTTTTATTTATATTTTATGTACACTAAGAATATATTTTAATAGGACTATACAAAAAATTATACTCAAAAGTGTCACTCCTCCAACCTCTGCCATGCCTTTTTGCCCAGTTCCCAGGCCTCCACCCTCTTTACCCTGTACCCACACCACAGGTCATCAATCTCTTCCATTTCTAGTTTATCATTTCTATGTTCCATCTTGTGCAATTGAGATTTTTACAAGTTTTTTTCCCCTTCTTACTTACTCAAAGGAAACCTATAGCTTCTTTTTGCACTTTGATTTTTTTTTCACATAGCACAATATTCTTATCATCCTTTCTAATAGCTATCAGATTTGCCCTGATGTTCCCTCTTTCATTCCTGATGTTGATAATTGTGCTTTCTCCCTCTTTTTTCCATATAATTTTTTGTGAGGAGTGGATTTTTTTTATTAATCTTTTCAAAAAAACTGCTTTAGATTTTAATCTTATCTACTATTTGTTTTTCATCTCATTTATTTCAGCTCTTTCCTGTAGAATTTCCTTTCTTCTGCTTAAGTTGAATTTAATCTGCTTAAGTTTTTAGGACAGAAGCAGATTGTTAATTAAAAAATGCATCTCCCTTTCTAAGATAAGCGTTTAAGGCTATACATTTCTCACTAGGTACTATTTTAGCTAAATGCAACCCATTTCTATGTGCTGTGTTTTCACTGTCACTCAGTTTGAAATACTTTTTAAAATCTCTGTAACTTTGATCCATGCATTGCTTCTATGTGTACTGTTTAATTTCCAAATACATAGGGTTTTATAGATTTTTTTTAATGTATTTATTTTTAACTGAAGAATAATTGCCTTACAGAATTTTGCTGTTTTTTGTCAAATATTTCTTATTGATTTCTGATTTGATTCTAGTGTGGCAAAGGATACAGATCCTAATACAGCAATCTTTTAAAGCATTTTGAGAATTTTTTTTAATGGCTCAGCATATAGTCTCTTTTTTTGAACATTCTTAGTATACTTGAAGAGTATTTGTCTTCTTGTAATTGCTATTTGCTGAGTGTAGTGCTCTGTAAATGTTATCTAGGTCAAGGTAGTTATTAGTGCTCTGATTTTGTGTGTTCTTAATGATTTTATTTTCTGGATCTTCTGTAAGTTACTCAGAGAGGAATGTTAAAGATGTTAATGAGTACTGTGGATTTGTCTGTGTCTCCCTTTATGTCTTTCAATTTTGCTTGATGTTTTTCAAAGATCTCTTAATAGGCACATAAATTTCTAATTGTTGTCTTCCTAAGAAATGAACGATTTTGTCATTATGAACTGCTTGTCATTATCTTTTAAAATACTCCTTGCCTTAAATTCTACTTTACTATTAATATGTTGCTACAGTTTCATTGTGTTTATTATATGTTTGATAAATCATGTTTCATTCTTATACTTTTAGATTATCTTTAAATTTAAATAGCAGCATTTTTACAAAACATACAGTTCTTGTTTTTTATTTTCAGTACAGTCACCTTTCACTTTTAATTGAAGTAATCAGTCCATTTTTGTTTAATGTAGTTATTAATCTGTTAGGTTTGAGTCTATCATTTTGCTATTTGTTTTTATTCAAATTGGCTGGATTGTTTGTTTACTTATGGTTTCCCCATATCTTCTTTCATGCCATCAGTTTCGTTCAGTTCAGTTGCCCAGTCATGTCCGACTCTTTGCGACCCCATGGACTACAGCACACCCAGCCTCCCTGTTCATCACCAACTGCCGGAGTCTACCCAAACCCATGTCCATTGAGTTGGTGATGGCATCCACCCATCTCCTCCTCTGTCATCTCCTTCTTTTCCTGCCCTCAATCTTTCCAAATTGAGGGTCTTTTCAAATGAGTTCAGTGTCTTTTCAAATGAGTCAGCCCTTTGCATCACGTGGCCAAAGTATTGGAGTTTCAGCTTCAACATCAGTCCTTCCAATGAACACCCAGGACTGATCTCCTTTAGGATGGACTGGTTGGATCTCCTTGCAGTGTAAGGGACTCTCAAGAGTCTCCTCCAACACCACAGTTCAAAAGCATCAATTCTTTGGTGCTCAGCTTTCTTTATAGTCCAACTCTCACATCCATACATGACTACTGAAAAAAACACAGCCTTGACTAGACAGACCTTTGTTGGGAAAGTAATGTCTCTGCTTTTTAATATGCTGATGCTGTCTAGGTTGGTCATAACTTTCCTTCCAAGGAGTAAGCATCTTTTAATTTCATGACTGCAATCACCATCTGCAAGAGAAGTCAAACCCAAAAGGATAGTTGTTCCAAAATATGCTGTCTAGGTTAATATTCTTCCAAAGAGTAAGCATCTTCTAATTTCATGACTGCAGTCTCCATCTGCAGTGATTTTGGAGCTCCCCAAAATAAAATATCTCACTGTTTCCACTGTTTCCCCATCTATTTCCCATGAAGTGATGGCATGATCTTAGTTTTCTGAATGTTGCATTTTAAGCCAACCATTTCACTCTCCTCTTTCACTTTCATCAAGAGACTCTTTAGTTCCTCTTCACTTTCTGCCATAAGGGTGGTGTCATCTGCATATCTGAGGTTATTGATATTTCTCCCGGTAATCTTGATTCCATCTTGTGCTTCTTACAGCCCAGCATTTCTCATGATGTACTCTACATATAAGTTAAATAAACCAGGTGACAATATACAGCCTTGACGTACTCCTTTTCCTATTTGGAACCAGTCTGTTGTTCCATGTCCAGTTCTAACTTCTCAAGAGGCAGATCAGGTGGTCTGGTATTCCCATCTCTTTCAGAATTTTCCAGTTTACTGTGACCCACACAGTTTAGGTTAATCAGATAGTTTTAGTAATTTATTTTATTGGCTTTTTAACTATACTTTGTTTTGTTGATTGTTTTAGAGATTATAATTTGCATTTTTTCCTGGTTTCCTAATATTTTTATTTGATTGACATATAGTTGATGTACAATATTATACAAGTTACAATATAATGATATGCAATTTTAAAGATTATGTTTTATTTATGTAATTATAAAATAGTGTCTATATCTTGTGTGTTGTAAAATATATCCTTGTAGCTTATTTATACATCATATGTGTACCTCTCAGTCTCTTAACCCTATATGCCCCTCCCCACTTTCCTCTCTGGTAACCACTGGTAGCCACTGTTTGTTTTCTGTAAGTCTGTTTATTTTTTGTCATATGCATTAGTTTGTGGTATTTTTTATATTCAACATGTAAATGAAATCATTCAATGTTTGTCTTTCTCTGTCTGACTTATTTTACTTAGCATAATGCCCTCTAGATATTTACCCATGTATTTATGACTGACTGTGCTCTACATTAGTTTATAGAATCACAATCTGTCATAATTTTCCTTTAGTCTGAAGAACATGCTTTCAGTTCAGCTCAGTCATGTCCAGTTTTTTGCGACCCCATCGACTGCAGCACGCCAGGCTTCCCTATCCACCACCAACTCCCAGAGCTTGCTCAAACTCATGTCCATCAAGTTGGTAATGCTAACCAACCATCTCATCATCTGTCATCCCCTTCTCTGGCCTTCAGTTTTTCCAAGCATCATGGTCTTTTCTAGTGAGTCAGTTCTTCACATCAGGTGGCCAAGGTATTAAAGCTTCAGCATCAGTCCTTCCAGTGAATATTCAGGACTGATTTCCTTTATGATTGACTGGTTTGATCTCCTTGCAGCCCAAGGGACTCTCAAGAGTCTTTTCCAACATCACAGTTCAAAAGCATCAGTTCTTTGCCACTCAACTTTCTTTATGGTCAAACTCTCACATCCATACATGACTACTGAAAAAACCATAGCTTTGGCTAGATGGACCTTTGTTGGCAAAGTAATGTCTCTGTTTTTTAATAGGCTGTCTAGGTTGGTCATAACTTTTCTTCCAAGGAGCAAGTGTCTTTTAATTTCATGGCTTTCAGTCAGCATCTGCAATGATTTTGGAGCCAAAGAAAATAAAGTCTGTCACTGTTTCCATTGTTTCTCCATCTATTCGCCATGGAGTGATGGGACTAGGTGCCACAATCTTAGTTTTTTGAATGTTGAATTTTAAGTCAGCTTTTTCGCTCTCCTCTTTCAGATAAATGCTTAATTTATAACAGTTAAAAAGCAATGTAGTATTACTGAGTTCATAATTATTTTAAAGGTAAAAGTATTTTATATTACCTTATCTTATAAGTTTATATCAATAATGTGAAATAGTACACGTTTGTGTGAATGTAAACTGGTGCAGCTACTGTGGAAAACAGTATGGAGATTGCTGAAAAAACTAAAAATAGAACTACCGTATGATCCAGGAATTCCACTCTTGGATATACACCTGAAAAAAACACTAATTCAAAAGGATACAAGCACCTCAATGTTCATAACAGTATTATATACAATTGCCACCATCTGGAAGCAACCTAACTGTCTACCAACAGATCAACGGATAAAGAAGATGTGGTATACACAGATAATAGGATACTACTCAGCCATAAAAAAGAATGGAAATTTGCCATTTATAGCAACATGGATGGATGGACTTGAGGGCATTATGCTAAGTGAAATAAATCAGACAGAGAAAGACATATACTATATGATATAACTTCTATGTGGTCTCATTAGCCACATGTCAAGTGTTCAGTAGTTACAACTGACTAAAGACTGTCATGTTGAACAGCATACATAAGCCTATATGATAAGAAATTATTTCTGTATTTTCACTAAATAATTTGGTCTTAATAATGGACGCTATCAGTACAAGTACAATTTTACAGGAATTAAAAATAATATATACCATTGCTTGTATTTTGGAAAAAATAAAAGTAGACCTTGTCAATATTTTCAGTGACATAAAATAAGTTCTAAAGTTTTGCAAAAAGATTTTAGAAACAGCAAAGCCAATCAGCGTGCATAATGTCCATTATTTATGTGAAGAATTTGCCAACAGATTGCTATTGTTAATAGAACACATTTTTGATTCTTCTATGAAATTATTTTTTGGGAATTCACGTTTAATAATATCCTGGCTATAAAAGTCTCCTATTTTGAAATGTCCCTTTTTGTTGCTAAATAATTATAACGATGATGTTGATTATTTAAAAAGTAGACTTTTGGTATTGCAGTTATAATTGTCTTGATTCCCAAGGCAAAAATGTGTCTAAATTGGCTTGTGTAAAACTCCAGCTCTGTAAACTAGCATAATAATTTCATAAATGGTGGTTGACGAGGCAGAAAATGTTTCTAAGAGGAATAACGGTGTATGTCGAGAGCCTATGTCTTAATTCTAATAACTTATTAAAATTTTTATAGAATCAGAGGACAGTGTTATACATTCTGGATTCCTCAGGATATTATTCTAGATTCCATGCCCTAGGCTTCAGTAGCTTTTGAACTTGTAGGAGTGATGCAGGCTTCTAAGGAGAGGATTGTTTTACTTCTTTGAGTTTAAAATAATGGGATTCTGACCTGGAAGGACCCTTAGAGTATCTTCCCTAAACCCTTTGTCTTTCAGACATGTATACAAATTCTAAAGAGGAGTCAACGTGTTCAAGATCTCAAAGTCAGGAAGTGTCAGTCATTAGACCAGAGCTCACTTGTCTCAACTCCCAAGTATTAGGTATTTCCTCTGTGTCACAGGTACCTCTTGTCTCACAGATACCCCTTATTCTCTCAAAGTTTTGGACCAAATAGGAGTCTAAACAGGAAAAATTTGCTGGCAAAACTTCCAGGCCATCAAGGAGTTTCAGTGGTCCCATCCAACAGTGATGTTTCAGTGTTCTGAGCTTTGCTGTGGTGTGTAGCGGGAGGTAGTTGTGAGTGAGGGTCACTCAATTTAATTATCCATGAAACATCTGGTGCTCACAGAGTGAGACATGATTTGCTAACTTTGTTTGTTAGCCAAGCTTTTTCATTAGCAGTATGCTTATACATTGCTGAAAGGGAAATAAATATTTCAGAATCACAGAATTGCAAGGCTATTTATCATGACCATTCTTCACTCCTTCCAATGATTAAACCCTACTTTAATATATCCACCAAATAGGTTATATATTTCCTATATATATATATATTCTAGCATCTTCACTGGGCAGTCACATGTTTCTCTTTTGTTATTTACAACCCTATTAGAAAAATATTAACATTAACTCTATTTTATAAATGAAGACTTGACTCATAAATATTAAGAAATAACAATGGATAATACCATAGCAAGAATTAGGACTTAGTTCAGTTATAATCCTTACTGTATTCTATATTCTGTGTTCTCTCACATCATTTTCCTTACATACCTCCCATGACAGGGGGCTCATTAGTATTCAGGGTATTTCTGTTTGTCATTGGGTTACTGTGATTACAAGAAAGCTCATCCTTTAACAAGGCTGAAATTTGTTCCTATTGGGCTTCTTCAGGGTAATTTTATTACCTTGATATATGTGGATACAAGGGTGATAATTTTCTCACGTGATGATCTTTAAAGAATATGAAGGGAAATCCCTCTGATACCTCTCTTTTCTCTCTTCCTCAAGTTATATATTTCTACACCTTTCAGATAGTCTCTCTTGGGACATGATTTCTAGTTACCTTGCTGTGCTTGGTTGTGAACTCATTTCATTTTAAATGAGCCTTAAAGTGAGGCTCCCTGTTGATGGAGCTGGAAAAAGAGATTGTCCAATACAGTGGCTTAGGTAATATGCAAGTTTCCTTCTGCAGCACGTAGACGTTCAGAGGTGAAAGGTCTGAGGCTAGTGGCATTGCTCTATCATCTTAAGGACAGGCTTCCAGAATTTCTACAATCCTCATTTCCCAGCCAGCAGTGTGGGAAACAAAGGACATGCAGGGAAACAGCTCCGTCTCTAAGAGCATGGTTGTAGGTTTTTCATATCACTTCCAGCATTATTTAGGTGGCTACACCTAGCTGTCAGGTAGATGGGAAAATGCTACCTCAATCTGGACAACCATGTTCCTGGTGAAAGTTTGGGATGTTCTATTACTAAAAAGAGGAAAGCAAAAATGGACCCTGGAGGGCCATTTGCAGATTCTGCCACCTAGAGTAAAGTGAAGATAAAAACGAAAAGGAAAGACAGTGTATCTTGTTGGTCAGAGCATGGAAATATGAACCAGGAAGTTTTAGTTCTCTGATTTATCTGACCTCTGCATGCATGCAGTCACCTCAGTAATATCCAACTCCGTGCAACCCTATGAACTATATAGCCTGCCAACTGTCCATGAGATTCTCCAGGTAAGAAATGGGTTGCCTTCTCCAGGGGAATCTTCCCAACTCAGGGATCCAACCTTTGTCTTCTTTACCATTAGCGCCACCTCAGAAGCTGACCTCTACCTTTAGCTCTGAAAGTAATATAAATTATATTCCTTTTCTTTTGTTTGTTTCACAAAAATACTGTGATTTAATTGTAAAAGTGATTTTACTTGGTGAATTAAAAGATTTTACAATGGAATCATAGTCAATGTGATTATTCTTTAAGTGATCTCTTTGAAGCAAAGACATCATTAGGACCTAGTAAAGTGGAATTATAGGAGACAGACCATTCCCAAATTCCAGAAATGGCAGACAGATGAAAATGCAAAGGGCCATCATTTGGGGTTGCTTTTATTTAAAAATTTATTGTGCTCCTTTTGAAAGAGAATTGTTTTTGTGACTATACTCTTTTTGTGATTGAAAAATCATCTAATTGTAAGCAGTATAGTAATAGTAGGCTACTTTTTAATTGCTGGCAAACAGCTTTAAATGTACTTTCTCGATTACACTTCCATTTTTTGTCAAACTTGAATTTTCAGAAGCCTTTTATGTACCACTAAACAAATAACTCTAACTTTTAATAAACCTGATTTACATCTTTATTATTTCTAATTGTTAACATCATACTTTCTGAAGTCAACTTCAATACTGAGATATAGCTGGGAAACTGTTAAGAGATAGAATCAGTTTTTTTTTTCTTCCTATATCTAATTAAGCACTGATTTTAGTACTATATTGCCTTTACATTGCTTATTCTTATTGACTGGATCCTGTCCCTCATTTACTTTGTTTCATTTGAAATTTAAAGTTATTTTCTTACTGTACTTATTATACCTACTGTTTTAATGATATGCTTTCTTTAAATGCAATAAGTTCCAAGTTGATTGCATATTTCTTATTTTGAAAAAGTGAAGTTATTCATAAAAACACTTTTAGGGATTTTGCTGGTGTTCCAGTGGTTAAGCCTCCATGCTTCCAATGCAGGGGCCACAAGTTTGATACCTGGTTGGGGAACTAAGATCTCACATGCCATGTGGTGTGGCCAAAAAATAAAAAAATGGAAAAACTTTTTTATATGTTAAGACTCTTCAGCAATTAGTTTCCTCATGGTTTAATATACCTTTTGGGAGGAAAAACAATTTAGAGTTAACATTGTTGCTTTGTAATGTTCAGCAGAAATTTAATGGGATTATTTTCCCCACTGAGTGATTTTGAAAGATACAAACTGATTCTGATAATTCTTGCAGAGATTTCACTGCTCTGATAATTGGTTGTACCATGGATGAATCTAAGCATTTAGAAATTGCATGATAAATGAACTGTAAGCTCTCAGGAGCCCTGAGCATTTTTGTTAAACCTTGATACGGTGATTTCTACTCGCAGATTACAGTGTGTGACTAGAGAGGGAGAAAAAATGTGACTTCTAAAGGAAGGATTCAGGATCAAAAAATGTCTGCCCATTCTCTATCCCCTAAAAGTGAAAGTGAAAGTTGCTTAGTAAAGTCTAACTCTTTGTGACCCCCATGGACTGTATCATCCATGGAATTCTCCAGGCCAGAATACTGGAGTGGGTAGACTTTCCCTTCTCCAGGGGGTCTTCCCAACCCAGGGATGGAACCCAGGTCTCCCGCAATTGCAGGTGGATTCTTTACCACCTGAGCCACAAGGGAAGCCCAAGAACTTGAATACATGAATACGTAAATAGGCCCCAGACTGCCCTGAATAACATGTGTATTGTCTCTACTTTACTCCTACCAGGTATATCTACTCCTCTTCACATACTTCTTGTTCAGTTTTGAACTACATCTAATGAAGTGCTCTATGAGCGGCTCCTGTTTTGAAGGTTTGGATCCTCTTTTTAAGACCCACTGCCACAGTCAGGCCCTGTAGCAGAGACTGCTGCAGTCTGTGCTCTTTCTTCTTCCCTTCTAACGGACTTTGTTCCTGGGTGTGTTAATGTGCCTGCCAAACCTCTGCCTTTTCCCGTGTCTCTTACAGACACGGGTGGGGCCACTAGTTATGAACAGGAGTCACTGAATAGTCCCTCCCTAAGAGCCTTGAGGCAGGACCAAGCATGATAGGATATGCTATTATGTTGGCATCATTTCTTCTCCTTTGCCTGCAACTTGGATGTGATGGCAGTAGCCACAAGCTAAGGATGCAGGGAGAGAAAGACAGAGCCTGAGTCACTGATGACGTCGGAGCTGTTGTACTGTCCTGGGACTCCTGGTTCCCAGATTTCATAAATGAGAACCACCGCCCCCAGCTGTTTATACTACTAGTGTCTCAGGATGAATTTTTGTAGAAACAGGGCTCCAGACAGGGATTCAGGGGCAAACTTACAAGGGAGGGAGTGTACCAGGTTAAGGAAAGGTGAAGCAGGAGAGCGAGACTGTGGTCTCAGGTAAAACCTAATCTCTGCTCTCCGGAGATGTGGGGAATCTCTGAAGTGGAAGCTGCCCTGGAGAGGTGTTCTACTTTAAAGTAAAGGGGCAGCCTTTTGTACCACGTGTAAGGTAGCTACCAGCTGTGGGCTACCCTTAGAAGGGGATGTGTGCATGATTTCCTGGACAAGATCAGTCATGCCAACTGAAGACAGTTCTCCAGGGAGGAAGGACAGAGTAAACTCCCTAGCTGATGCCTTGGAGAGTCTGGGGTCTTCATGTGCCAGCCCAGGGAAGTTGTCCAGGCAGAGCATTGCAGTGTCTTGTGGAGTCCAGTTCTTGCATTGCTCATAAGCACTTGCTTCTCACATGTCCATTCCATCCAACCATATCTTCTCCAGGATTCTAGATTCATTTCCTGGGGAAATTTTCAAGAGGAGGGTTAGTGGGATGAACTCCAGAGCTATTGTTTTCAGTCCTGAGATTGTGACTGATTCTCATCATCTCCTTTCTCTACAGCCCATTCTAGACAATTCCCTCTCAGCCAGTACTTCTCAGGTGTTGGATAATCCAGACCCTCATCCCTAAGAGGTCTGAGTCCCATGGTTGTTAAGCCCTTGTCAGGCTGTGACTGCTCTTCCCCGTACTTTGCCATTTAGAGTTGAAATTGAACACGAGACTATCAAGAGATGCCCCACTAGATTATCTGAGTGTAAGATAAGCCCCCTCCTGCTTCTTAAGTGACAGCCTCCCTGTCCCCTCATGTTGTTGTTCAGTCACTCAGTTGTGTCCAACTCTCTGCGACTACATGGGCTATAAGCACGCCAGGCTTCCCTATCCTTTTCCATCTCCTGGAGTTTGTTTAAACTCATGTCCATCAAGTCGGTGATGCCATCCAACCATCTCATCCTCTGTCATCCTCTTCTCCTGCCTTCAGTCTTTCCCAGAAATCAAGGTCTTTTCCAGTGAGGTGGCTCTTCACATCAGGTGGCCAAAGTATCAGCTTCAGCCTCAGTCTTTCCAGTGAATATTAAGGACTTTCCTTTCGAATTGACTGATTTATCTCCTTGCAGTCCAAGGGACTCTCAAGAGTCTTCTCCAACACCACAGTTCAAAACCATCAATTCTTCAAGGCTCAGCTTTCATTATAGCCCAGCTCTCACATCCATACATGACTACTGGAAAAACCATAGCTTTGGCTAGATGGACCTTTGTTGGCAAAATAATGTCTCTGCTTTTTAATACTTTTTAATGGTCCCCTTATGACCATTAGGATTAATTCTTCCTGATAGTATGAAACCTTTTTTTCTGTGGATACTGGTCTATTGACACAGAATCTTAAAGTAAGCAAGTGGCATCTTCACTTTAAATTTAGTGGCTCTCATACTATGTCTACTGCTAGAATTGTTCCCTTCTGGGAATCAGTACTGCTAGAACCACAGAACCTAAAGTATGGATATAGGAGGCATGTATTTGCCTACCGAGAATGGTGATTGCCTACACAATCACCTAAGAATGATGATGAGGAGGCCACTCCTAATTTAATTCCTTTGTTACCAGAATATTCACCGCATTCATTTTTGCCTATTTTACAGAAAGACTGATTCAGAATGCTGCTATAATTATAAAAGTGCTTTTAACCTGTTGAGCAGGATAGTACTTTACTGTAAATTTAGTCAATGTTACTCCACAAGTGATCTGTGTGGAATGAGCCTACATGAAATGCCTATTGATTTTTTTCTTTTTTTATTGGAATATAATTGCTTTACAACGTTGTGTTTAGTCTCTGCTGTACCACACTGTGCATCAGCCATGTGTGTACACATATCCTCTCTGTCCTGAGCTTCCCTCACACCCTCCCACCCCTCCTGTCTAGGTCATCACAGAGCACTGAGCTGAGCTCCCTGTGCTATACGGCAGCTTTCCTCTTCTTTACACATGGTAGTGTATGTCAGAGCTACTCTCTCAGTTCATCCCCTCCAGTCTGTTTTCTGCCTCCATGCCTTTATTCTTGCCCTGCAAATAGGTTCATCAGTACCTCTTTTCCAGATTTCGCATATATGCATTAATATATGATATTTGTTTATCTCTGACTCACTCCACTTGTATAACAGGCTCCAGATTCATCCACACCACTTTCACTGACTTACCTTCCTTTTTACAGCTGAGCAGCATTCCACTGTATACAGGTACCACATCTTCCCCACCCATTCATTTATTGATGGACATTGAGGTTGCTTCCATGTCTTGGCTATTGTAAATAGTGCTGCAAAAAGCACTGGGGTATATGTATCTTTTTGAGTTATGATTTTCTCAGGGCATATGGCCAGTAGTGGGATTTTAGGGTCATATGGTAGCTCTATTTTTAGTTTTTAAGGAAACCTCCGTACTATTCTCCACAGTGGTTGTACCAGTTTACAATCCCCTTGGTCTTCCTCAAGGAAGACACCTCAACCTCAGGGTGTCATCTCTACATGGTTGTCTGTTCATTTTATGTACTAGGAAGGTTCCTGCCCCACGGTGTTTATCCTTGCCTTTTCCTCTGTCTGGAGTGTTCTTTCCCTGGATGTCTGCATGGCTCACTTCCTATTTTCAGGTCTTTCCTCAACCATCACCGTCTCAGTGATGTCTTCTTTGGCCTTTTTATGTAAAATGTTAATTCCATTCAAACACTTTTTATTCACTTTCCATGCTTTATTTTGTGTCCTTAGTACTACTCAACATTATCTATTTACTGCATATTTTACTTCTGTATATTTACTGTCTGTCTCATCAACTAGAATAATGAAAGCCCTAACAGGACAAAACAGTGCCTGGTTCTAGAATTAATGAAAAAAAAAATCTGTTACAAATTCTGTTACTTCTCCATTTTATTTATTTATTTATTTATTTATTTTTGATGGAGTAAAGGCGTTTATTCAATGTAATGTTGGTATATATGTGCTGTCTTAGGACCAAGAATCTTACACCATTTCCAGGAAACGTAAGGCTAGAATCCATCTCCCAGAGAGGGGGTTGTAAAACTCATTTTCCATAACAGAAAGGGAGGAAGGCCGTAATTAGTTACATTTACTTTAAGAATGTATGCATTCCTTTTGTCCCCAGGAGAGGTATGCCTCTCCACTCATCTCTGAATATTCAGGGATTAGTAAGGGACATCAGGGACAGCACGCAGGAAGCCTCCTCCAAATTTTCCCTGACAATTCCCCTTATTTTATATTTGAGTTTGTTTTGTTCCTTCTCCATTTTAATGTAGGGATTTCTTGATTTATGTTGCATATGTGATGAAAAGAATTTTCTTCCTAAGAGCCCCCCAAAAGAGAGTACATTGTTGAGAGTTAAAGAAGATTGAATATTATAATCAAACCTCTGACTTTAGCAATCAGAATGCAAAGGCTTCAAAGGGGCTTGACTATCATTTCATAAACTCTTGCATTTTGCAAATGAGGAGGCTGAGCCTCAGAGCAAAGAAGCGACTTGCCTCAGATCATGCAGAGTGAGTGGCGTATGTTGATGGAGACCTCGGTAACCTGCGCTGCAGTACAGGGCACTGTGAATCATGCCTTTCTTGGTCTATTGTTTACAAAATAACACATTCTGATAACTTTTGAATTGCGATGTTCTTAGAATAATAATCATTCTTGAAAGAAAAATATTTCTGATGATAGCAAAACCTTGCTTAGCTTTTCACACATAAAATACCTAATAAATGATATTTAAAATATTCATATATATTAATGTACATATTTTGCTACATATAAACATAATAAATTATGTTCAATTTTGGAAGGGTGCCCATATTCTGAGAACCCTGGAAGGCAAAGAATTGTCATTGTATTCATTCATTTATCTAACAAGCATCTGTGGAATACCTACTGTGTGCCAGAAATTATCCTAGGAACTGAAGTTTTAGGGATAAATAACACAATTGAAACTCTTGTAGAGAAGACAGATGGTAAACAATTAACAAAAGTAATTTCAGTAATGCACTTTGAAGAAAATAAACTAGGGGTATGCAGCAGAGATCAGATTAGGAAAATATTCTAAGAAGCTGACATCTGAAGAAACCTAAAGGGAAAGAACCAAACAGCCAGTTGATGATGCAGGGACAGAAGGATGTAGAAGGGCACCAGCAAGAACAGAGGCACTTAAGCTAGAAGAGGCTTCTTGTGTTCAAGGAAGAGAAGAAAGGGACGAGTTGATTGTGGCATTGCAAACAAAAGGAAAGTTGGTATTAGATGATGCCAGAAAAAAAAGCAAGAACTTGATCATTGAATCTCATATTCCTGGTGAAGATCTTCAGAAGCCATAATGGAGAATTATTTCAAGGTGGGTAACTTGCTCTGCTGTAGATTTTTAAAATCCTGTGATGGTTAATGAGTGGAGAACATGTCTTAGAGGGGAGAAAAATAGGAGGAAAACCAATGAGATTACAGAAAAAAGATCAGTCAAGAGAAAATGGTCTTGGAGAAAGGAGGTTACCATGGAGATGTAGAGATCACACAGTGTATCTCTAGGCACCACACCAACCACTGCTTCCAAGCAGATCCTATGAAGTGTATGGGTCCATACCAACTCTTGCTGGTATGACAAGTCTGAAACGGCTGGTGCATTGTGTCAGTTTCATCAAAAGAGAACACATGTGTTGTAAATCTAGCTTACTTCATGGACTACTGGTTTAAGAGGTTTAAAAAAAAAAAAAGATGCAGGTAGGATTGCTCTGTGGCCAAAGAAGTATAGGGAACGGACCCAATAATGAATATTCCTGTTTAGAGATTCACAGTACATAAAGGCATACTGAAAATTTGGAGAGTCCAGCAGTACAGAAAAACATTAACTTTGTCCTTCCCATACTTCCTAATATCCTTTGATCAAGAAACCCTGTTGCCTTTTTTTTTTTTTTCACCTTCTCACAGAACACTCACTTGTGAACTGAGGGACATGGTTTTTGAACAAACTGATACAATGGAAAGAGAACCAGAACAAGAGACCATTATGCTCTACTGCCATCAGTGCCTTTGTTCTGTGTGCTAGGAAAGGTCATATCTCTTTTCCTGTTGGAACCTCAGTTTCCTCATCAGTCAAATATGAGGTCACACCAACTGATGACTAACTTCTCTTTCTTTTATCAAGTTGTGTGTGTGTGTGTGTGTGTGTGTGTGTGTGTGTGTGTGTGTGTGTGTAAAGCTGTTTTTATATAAATCCTCAAAGGCCAGTTGCTTTGTGTGAAGATGCCAACTCATTTTAATGATAGTTTGGTGGTATTGCTTCAACCCACCCTCTGAATCCCTCAGTTGATCATGACTTCCTCTCTTCATACTATCTGAGCATTTTTACCATCTTCATTTGGAAAGAAGACAGGTACTAGCTGGGCAGAATTGCTGCTGGCCCAAGATATGATTCTTCTAGGAGAAGAGTTGTAATACTGGGAAGGTGGGCCAGTGACCAGCTGGGTTTAGAGTACAGCTGGTCTACTCACTTAGTGGGTATTAGGCCGCTAATAACTGCACAGGGCAGGATGGAGTGACGGTTGATACCCAGACTATGTCTTGCAAGCCATTTGCTCCACATCTCAAGGGCTACATGTCTTTGCCAAAAAAAAAAAAGATTAAGTACTGAGAAAACACTCTCTTGTCGTTCAGAACATTTTATGAAAACAAGGAAAATACAAGCCATGTTTCTGCATATTGAAGACATAGTTACCTCTGTTTACCAAAGGATCCATCCTCCTTCTGTCTTCATCCTTCTCCCCTTCTTTCCTTCTTTCTCTTCTTCCTTCCTTGCTCTTCTTCTTCCTTTCTCATTTTGAGAAATAGGTAAATTGTTTTCCACTTCTCATGACCTTGAACATTCTTAGCCATGCCGTTGGGAACCACCACCAAGCCTGAGAAATAAGCAGAAGAGAGGAAGAACCTCAGGAGGCTGGTAGAGGGAGGGGGGTTAAACAGCCATGAAGTGTGGAGGTAGAAAAGAGGATGAGAATGAGAAAAGTCAAGAGAAAGACTGATGGACAAGTGTTGTACTCAGTTTGGAGGAGGTCATTTTCAAAACTGGGGTTAACGCTTTCAGTTTGAAGAAAGATAAGGGCTGCTAAGCCAAGTCCACTGGGGTCTCTCTACCTTTCATTGTTACCTGATATTAGTAGTATTAGAACAAAATGTATTAAACAGTCTTTTCCCATATAAGAGAATTTTGTCTTGGGTCACTCAGTGTGTGAGCTTTTCCTCAGATCATGGTAACTTGTTTTGGAAAAGGAGGTAGATATGCCATAAGAAGCAGGAAAGGGTAAAGCATAGATTGGAGGGAGAAAACATCATGAGGGATAGAAGAAACTAGTAGATTGGGACTGCAGAGATGAAGCGTAAAAGAACAGAGTCGTGAAGGAGGTTAACGATGCCAGGAATTTTAGTGAGGTTGAAAGTGAATTGGCACAGAAAAGAGGCTTCAGAGCAGGTGTGAGGTGAGAACAGGGAAAAGATGATTTGAAACAATATTTCTATGGACTGTGCATTAGGGCTCCTTGTGTGTTATTGAGGGGCACCAGTAAGACTGTGATTGCTTGTAATTGCTTCTGATTGCTGTCTCTTGAACATGACACAGAGCAAAGACTAGGGGATGGGCAGTCACTGTTTATATGAAGATTACACAAAAGACAGAAAGCAGTGGAAAAGCTGAAAGGGGAAAGTGAGAAGAGTATATACATATAAGTAAGTGCATAGTAAAGGAACTGTGAAATGTTTACTATTTTCACCAAAGACTTAAAATTCTAAGCAATAAAATTTAGATCTATGTGTACTTCTTGATTGTAGCAGTGTACTATGAAATTTTTTTGATATTCACACAACTTGACAAATCTGATTCCTCATTTGTAAGTACATGTTGACTGTGGAATCTTTCTGGCTTGCTGTAAGAACACATCTTCTGTGGGAGAAGAATAAGTGGAACAGATTTCCTAGTCTTAGCATTTGTGATTTAATGATTCAGTACCTTTGAAGCAAATTTGAAAATAGTCAATACCAATTTTCCACCCTTATGCCAACACACTGTTGTCAATGGCTTTGCCCTCCTGACATCTACTTTCCATCAATGTTTTTCACACTGCTTGCTGTCTTATTTCCTAGACTGCGTCCAAAGAGGCTGGACATAATGGAATAGTTGTCCTGTTTCTGTTTATGTCAATGTCCACCAGGGATGTGCACTGCCAGAAATAACCACCCCAGAACTCTGATGGCCAGTGTACCAGTTACACTGGCAAAAGTTCAGTATTGTTTGAAGAAGAGTATCCACATAGGGAATAATTTCACACTGTTTCATAGGATGCCAAGCATGCAAGATAATGTTTGTCAAAAAGGTTCCATAGTCATATCCAGCTATTTGATGCCTATTTGAAGCAATGGGCTGGTATAAGATAACAGACATTGGGTTAAGCATGAAGGGATTTGATTTCTAGTTCTTAAGCAGGCACTTAGCCCTTAGTGTGTCCTTGGCAAGCCACTAACACTCTGTAGGAATGTACAACAGAAGCCCATTACTTGATTTCCCTGCAAGAGAGGGCGGTACCCATTACTTGATTGTAGTCTATAAGTGTTAAAGTCCTGGCTCTAAAGGCAGACAACCTTGACTGGCCTTCTGGCTCTACTTCCTGAAGCTATGGACTAGGTCCAGTTACTAAACTTACCTGAGCTAATCCTTAGGTGTGAATGATATAATTATCTCATAGGTTGTTAGATCAAACAATTAATGATCATCATAATACTGTCAGTACTTAAATACTTACTAGGTCAATCATAATAGCAATACTGTAATTAGCAGCAAAAATGGTTATAATTATTAAACTTACTATTAAAAATAAACACTGATAACAGAAGTAGTAACAACAGATTAGCTATGGTTTATTGAGCCCTTTTCCCCCAGGGACTAGTCTGAGAGCTTTACTTTTATTATCTTATCCAATTCTCAGAAAATCCTATAAGGTAGGTATCTAACTATCTCCATTTTATGGAGAAGGATGCTGTGGTTTGTAAAAGTTAAAGTTACTCAGAGTTTCAATCAGTGAACAGCTGTGAGATAGGCCTCTGTTTAGTCCAATGTCAGAGGCTTTTAGCCTAACCTCTTCTGAAGTTCAGTGTCCTTCTAACCTGACTCTTGGTGCTGTTAGCCACTCTGTCCTCCATGGTAAGGGCTCTGAAGGAAGCAGACTTGTCATTCTCTTTAGAGTTCTTCAGCAAATCACTACAAATGAAAATTAAAGACGTGTGGACGGGGTAAGGAAGCTCTAGAAATACTTAGATTTCCCTACTGGTATTTTTCTTTCTCAATGGTAATATTTATCTAAATGTCTAACTGAGAAGATAGTGCCATAACTTGAATTTAAAGAGAGAATTTAAGTACTCATTATTGATTAAAAAAATAAAGTAGATGGTACTGAGTCCTCAGAGACTTACTGAATGAATTGTGAAGTTCACGAAGGCAGGATCTTAGCCCTCTGTGTTTGATGCAGAGTACGTGTTCAGGGAATGTTGAAAAGAGGAATTGAAGCTTTGTATGTCTTGGAAGAAAAATGGATAAGATCGCCATCTAGTGGATTCTGAGTTAACTTCAGTTCAAAAAATACTAGCAGTATTTGAGTGAAATTTATCTAAAGTGATAAGTAACACTAATGGATACATTATTTAAATATACAATGGAGAAATATAAACTGAATCAGACCAGTACTCAGGCTGAATTGTGAGTTGGCAAAATCAGAAGACCAAGAGGCATTTTAAGGGTTCATATGTATAGGATGTTAACACAAAAGGGAGTCTGAGATTAAGGGACATTTTAGGGGTTCAGAGCATAGGACATTAGCACAAAAGAGAGTTCAAGATTAACATCTTGAATCTCCTGCTTTTACAGCCCAGGGAAGGACAGAAACTCATTTAGGGTCACCAGGCTTCTTCATTTCATGTCCATTGCTCAGACTTTTGTATCCATCTCAAATTGCATAAGTTCTCCCCATCAGGGACTATTTAGTCATAGTTACCAAAGAAGATTGATGTGATAAGTGATAAGTTCTCCCAGATCTTTTGGAAACATTTCTGTGCATACCATGAAAGCACTACTTGTGGCATGGTATTGGAACATCACAGTAGTTCACTGAGAGGTCAGAAGTGTTTGTATCTGCTGTTGTGGGATTTGTTAAGAATACACATCTGAAGATATATTATGGCACCGTGTTTTGACGTTGTTGACTTTCATTCTAGCTCCATTCAGCCAGGGAAGAGAAATGACAAAAAGAGCATTATCACATGTCATATTTAAGATACAGAGGGTGAGTATATCCCTATTTTGAGTCATGGCTGTGCTCCCTCTAGGCTGTGTATTAATAATATAAAGTTGGTTTCTTTTTTTCTCTCTTGAATGGAGGGTCTTTAGCTCAGAGTCCTCTTGAGATTTAAGACGAAACTCAATGCTGTGTCATAATTCCTGGTCAGTTGATTTCCCTGTCTTTCTGGATCTTCCTCTATTCCCCCGACTCATCCCTGTGAAAAAAAAATGTTTCATTTTAAAAACTGTTTTCCTTGCCTTTCCCCCCTGAATTCCAAGCCTGTAAAAGACTTGAAAGAATAGGTGATACCCACATACCCTTTTCCTAGGTTTACCAGTTATTAATATTTGAAAGTTTCATATATTATACCTTCTGCTCATGAATTCTTTTGTGTACATCACCAAAAATAAAGATGTGCTTCAATACAACCATAATTCCATTAACATAATAAAAAATTAACAGTTCTGTAATATTAATATTTATATTCAAATTTCTTTAATTGTCCCATGTTTTTACATCATTTTTCAGTCCAGGAGCTAACCATGTGAGTGTACTGTATTTGTTTGCTATATCCCTGTGGTTTCTTATAATTTAGCATGATACCCCCTCAAACTAACATTTTATTTTACATAATGTTGACTTTTTGAAGATTTCAGGAGGTAGATTATAACTATTGGTGCTACTAAGTTTGATCATTTAAGTTGGTAACTCCTAGGTATTTCTATTGTAAAGTCATGTTCTTCTGGTTATATTAAGTATTTGTGGGTTGATACTTTGAGTCTGGAACATTTGGTTTTCAGATATATTTTGACATCAAAGTTTTAAGCCTCTGTAGATGAACTGTAGCGTCATTATTATTACTGTGGAAGTGGAAAATGGTAATTTTCTTATTTTTTATACATTATTTCACATTCTTTATAAAAGAACCCTTTTCCCCTTCTCTCTCTTGGATGTGACTACGGACTTGGATTTTTTAAAATCCCAAGTGTTTTAATCCCTTGCCACCATTTCCCTTTTACTGAAACTCAAGATGTTGCACCTTGGGTCAATGAGAGCTCCTTGAAGCTGGATCTTCTGTTCTTTCAGGTACTTGATCACCGCCTTACTTCCTGGCACAGACTGTCCCAGGCTCATCTTGTACTCTGCAAACCTGGAATTAGCACTAAAAGAAACAGTATGATATTTAGAAACTGAGATCTGAGTATATATCTGAGTATGAGATCAAGCAGTATGGAAATATTTTTAAAACCCTGGTATGAGTATAAGATGTTGAGGAATAAATGCAGCCAACTTTGTGAAATTTGTCCCATTAATCCTCTGATTAAATCATCCCTCAATATGTTTTAATTATTGTTTCCTCAGAGAATACCAGGAAAGTCTGAAGACCCTCAGGATTAGGCTCATTTCCCTTTAAACCCCCAAACTTCTCAATATTCAGTTCAGATCAGTCACTCACTCATGTCCAACTCTTTGCAACCCCATGAACCGCAGCACTCCAGTCCTCCCTGTCCATCATCAACTGCTGGAGTCCACCCAAACCCATGTCCATTGAGTTGATGATGCCATCCAAACATTTCATCCTCTGTTGTCCTCTTCTCCTCCTTCCCTCAATCTTTCCCAGCATCATGGTCTTCTCAAATGAGTCAGTTCTTCGCATCAGGTGACCAAAGTATTGGAGTTTCAGCTTCAACATCAGTCCTTCCAATGAACACCCAGGACTGGTCTCCTTTAGGATGGACTGATTGGATCTCATTGAAGTCCAAGGGACTCTCAAGAGTCTTCTCCAACACCACAGTTCAAAAGCATCAATTCTTCAGTGCTCAGCTTTCTTTATAGTCCAACTCTCTCACATCCATACATGACTACTGGAAAAACCACAGTGTTGACTAGATGAACCTTTGTTGGCAAAGTAATGTCTCGGCTTTTTAATATGCTATCTAGGTTGGTCATAACTTTCCTTCCAAAGAGTAAGCGCCTTTTAATTTCACGGCTGCAGTTACCATCTGCACTGATTTTGGAATCCAAAAAATATAAAGTCAGCCGCTGTTTCTACTGTTTCCTCACCTATTTCCCATGAAGTGATGGGACCGGATGCCGTGATCTTAGTTTTCTGAATGCTGAGCTTTAAGCCAACTTTTTCACTCTCCTCTTTCACATTCATCAAGAGACTCTTTAGTTCTTTGCTTTCTGCCATAAGGGTGGTGTCATCTGCATATCTGAGGTTATTGATATTTCTCCTGGCAATCTTGATTCCAGCTTGTGCTTCTTGCAGCCTGGCATTTCTCATGATGTGCTCTGCATGTAAGTTAAATAAGCAGGGTGGTGATATACAGCTTTGACGTACTCCTTTTCCTATTTGGAACCAGTCTGTTGTTCCATGTCCAGTTCTAACTGTTGCTTCCTGACCTGCATACCGGTTTCCCAAGAGGCAGGTCAGATGGTCTGGTATTCCCATCTCTTTCAGAATTTCCCACAGTTTATTGTGATCCACACAGTCAAAGGCTTTGGCATAGTCAATAAAGTAGAAATAGATGTTTTTCTGGAACTCTCTTGCTTTTTCGATGATCCAGCGGATGTTGGCAATTTGATCTCTTGTTCCTCTGACTTGTCTAAAGCCAGCTTGAACATCTGGAAGTTCACGATTCATGTATTGCTGAAGCCTGGCTCGGAGAATTTTGAGCATTATTTTACTAGTGTGTGAGATGAGTGTGATTTTGTGTGAGCATTCTTTGGCATTGCCTTTCTTAGGGATTGGAATGAAAATTGACCTTCTCCAGTCCTGTGGCTGCTGTTGAGTTTTCCAAATTTGCTGACATATTGAGTGCAGCACTTTTATAGCATCATCTTTTAGGATTTCAACGTCTCTAAATATTGAAAATATACCTCATCTGAAAACTCAACTAGGGAAGCAATCTTCTAAGCGTCTATGTTGTTGCCCTGGTTCAGTTCCTCACAGACTGTCAGCCCTCAGGCCTCAGTCTCTCCCTGGCCATTGGCCAGAGTCCACCCTCAGTTACTTGCCACGTGGTACTCGCCAGGGGGCATCTTAACACTTGGCAACTTGCTTATTCCAACTTGCAGGGAAGAGAGGGTAAGGTACAGTATAATATGTCATCCCCAAGTTGACATAAACCAACTTTGTTGTCTTCTAATAGGGATACGTGCAACTCACATTCAAGGGGAGGGGATTACACAAGAGTCAGTACAGTAAGTGGGGCTTACCAGAGCCCCCTTAGAGTCTGTCCATCAGGCGGATAGATTTGACATTCTACTGTGGGGAATCAGATGATGAACATATGAAGTACAATGTCAGATAGTAATTAATTTATAAAGAAAATAAAGCAATAAGATGGAGAACCATTTGATGGGGCCTCTCGAGTGCTGCGTGCTAAGTCGCTTCAGTTGTGTCCGATTCTTTGCAACTACGTGGACAGTAGCCCACCAGGCTCCTCTGTCTGTGGGATTCTCCAGGCAAGAATACTGGAGTGGGTTGTCATGCTCTCCTCCAGGGGATCATCCAGACCTAGGGATCAAAACCTAGTCTCCTGTGGCTCCTGCCTTGTGGGCAGATTCCTTACTACTGAGCCAGTGGGAAAGCCCCATAGGGCACCTTACCTAGAGTAGAAAGATGAGACCTCTCTGGGGAGGTATAATTGGCTAAGACCTGAATCATTAGGAAGGATTAGTTGTGTGAATATATGCAATGAGCAAAGGAGTAAGTACAAAGACCCTGAAGTAGAAATAAGTTGATCAAAGGAGGAGGCCAGTAGGCCTAGAGGAACCATTGAAATGAACCTCTTTAAAAAGGGAGGCAGTTATAAGACAGTATGGGACTTGTGAGCCATGCAGTAGAGTTTGGACTTCATTTAATTAGTTTGGAGCCAGTGGAGAATGGTTAACATACAGAGTGACATGGTCTATTTTCTGCTCATACAGTACTCATCCTGACTCCTGTTTTGTGAATGGACTGAAACAAGAGAATGGAAGCAAGGGGACTGGTTCAAGGCTGTTGTAATAACGCAGTTGAGAGATGACAGTGGCTTAGACCAAGATGAGGGGAGTAGATTGAATGAAAAGTGATCAGATTCTATTATATGTTTGGAGACAGGGGCTGTGGGATTTCCTAATGGGTGAAATAAGTGACCAAGAGAAGTTCTGATATGATCAACCTATTGGGCTGAGCATTTGGATGAACAGCACTGGAGGAAAGATGGATACAAAGAATCGATGTCTTCGAGCATTTTCTTTTTAATAGACTTAATTTTGTAAAGGAAATTTTAGGTTCACTGCAGAATTGAAGAGAAAATACTTTCCTAAACACACACATAATCTCCCCTATTCTTAGCATCTCACTAAAGAAGTACATAGTGTTACAATCTATGATGTGATTATTACTCAAAGTCCACAGTTTACATTAGGGTTCAGTGGAGTTACATAATCCGTAGGTTTTGACAGATAAAATGACATGTTTCTAACTTCACAGTATCATACAGAATAGTTTCACTGCCCTAATATTCTCTGTACTCTGCCATATTCATCCTTACTCCCTGCAAAACTTGGTAACCATTGACCCTTTACTGTCTCCATATCTTTGTCTTTTCCAGAATGTCATATAATTGGAATCATACATTATACAACTCTTAATATGCTTTTCTTTTAATAATATGTCTTTAACTTTATCCCATGTCTTGTCATGGCTTGATTACTTTTTATTAATAGTTTATTAATAGTATTCATTGTCTTAATGTCTCAGTTTGTTCACCTACTGAAAAGCATCATGGTGGCTTCCAAATTTTGTCAGTTGTGAGTTAAGCTACTGTGCTGGTTTTTGTGTAGACATAAATTTCCAACTTATTTGGGTAAAAACTGAGGAGTACGATTGCTGGATTGTACAGAAAGAGTATGTCTACTTTTGAAAAAAAAATAAAAATTTGAAGCAACTTTTATTGTATTAAATTCCTTATACACATCCTCTATATCATATGTATGTATCACATCTAATTGGTTGTGGGATACTGCCATTTCTATATCAGTCCTTTTTATTGCCTTAATTTTTTTTGGGGGGGGGGTTGGTTCTCTAAGATTAATGGACTGATGTGGGTGCTATCTAGTGGAGGTAAGGAAAATGTGTTTTGATAGAGCAACCACAGAAAAGATTGATTAAAAATGACTAGATTGAAATCTTTTTCAGTTGTCCTAAATAAGAAAAGCATTTCAGTGTTTTGGATATGGACCACATATTTAGACTACAGTAGGGTCCATAATTAGGAGAGGCATGGTAAAGAAAAGAAATTAGCAAAGATTAGTTAGCAAGTTAATAGCCTGAATATCTGAATTTATTTACCAAAGTGATTTCAGATTGCGATAAATGTACAGAGATTTTCTAGTATGTGTGTGTGTGTGAGAGAGAGACAGAGAGAGAGAAAGAGGGAGGGAGGGAGGAAGGGAAAGAGGGGTAGAGAAAGGATGGAGGGGAAGAGGGAGAAGAAGAGAGAATATTAAAGAATAAAACATGGCTGTTGACTTCAGGGGGAAAAATGCAAGATGCAGTGACTCAATATTGAATTGTAAATTATAAATGGAAGGAGAAGGAAACCCAGAGGGTGAGGTCACAGGGAGATTGTCACTAAAACACTATGAACTGACATGAGTTTTGAAATATGAAGAAGATATGAATAGGTAACAGAAGGAATATCATAGAAGAGGATAAACTCAGGGCAACAGAAAAAAAGAAGTTTGAATTATAGAGCTCATCCAGAATACCAATATCTGTTTGAACTCATTTGGATTTAAAGAGGAAGTAGAAAGGATAAGTGAATTAATTGAACTATCTCTATAAGAGATAGAGTTAATTGAGCAATAGAGTAATTATTAATGAAGAGCAATTAAAGTAGTAATAAAAGATGATGTTAGTATTAGCAACAACAGTGATGGTAAGTGCTAACCCTGATGTATTGCAGTTGCTGTTCTAGTCACTGTTCTAATTAATTTTACATATGATCTCATTTAAATTTCATAGCAATCCTCTGAGGTAGGTATTATAGTTCTCATTTTAATTTGAGTAAATAGACATCAAGTTTTTGATAACTTTCACTAAATCACAAAGCTAGTAATTACAGGAGCCTGGATTTAAACCCATTAGTCGGCTTTCGAAGCCTATGATCCCTTGAATTCTGCTAGATAGAGTGAAGCAATTGGGATGGACAGATTTAGGAACCTGAGTTGCAGACCTTGTTCTGTGATTTACATACTGTTCCTGGGAATCAGTTAATAGCAAACCGTGTTGCCTCTGAGGTTCAGCCAAGTTCTAAAATGTGTTGATTTTATTTCACTGGGGTGTTCAGTGTTTGGTTCTGATAGTTGACTAATATGAAAATACCTGAACGTATAAAATCCCAACACTTGAGAATGTATGTTAACATATAGGGATAATACAATGCACTCCTGACTGATCACACCTCTTTCCTGATTTGCATGTGAGGTGGGGGTTAAGACTGCCCTCTGTGGACAGCTCTGTTGCTAGCACTGGAGTGAAGGTGATGGCTGTGGATTGCAGTAGTGCCGAGGAGTCAGCTCAGCGAGAAGGGCAGCTGTGAAAGGCTTACCATCCTTGACTTGTTTCTCCCTCTGTAGACTCAAGTCTACAGAGTCCTATTGATAGAACTCCCCAAGCGCCTTTGAATTGATCTGAAGCTCTACTGAATCTCTACAAAATTCCCAAGTCTGTTCAGTGTTTCTTCTCACCATCTTTATCCTAATTCGACATCGTCTTTGTCTTTGAGAAACAGCTACAACAGCGTCCTGACAGGTCTTCTAGCCTCTAGCATGGCTCCTTCCCATCCATTTTTCACACCGTGGATGAGTAATCCATCCCATGCAATTCTTCTGCTGACACCCCTCCAGTGGCTTTTCATGGTGCACTTGGGTTGAGTACCTAGAATTCTCATTTCTTTAACGGGGTTTAAGAGGCATTTCCTATTCCAAACATCACTTGCCTTCCAGACCAGGCCACACCCTGTTAAATTTTACCTTTCATCCATTTCTTTATATGTATTCTTTGACCAGGCTTCTATATAGGCTCTTCTGGAATCTACCCTTTCATACCCCGATCCCCAAAACACCCCTACACCCTGTGTCTGGTATGGGTTTCAGCTGAGATTCACTATCATTGAAAAGCAGCCCTGACTTCTGGCCTTGCTGTAGGTGACCCTTCTGTTCATTGCCATGACATCCTGCAGTACACTGGTCCTAGCATCTAGTGCAGGATGAATAGTTACCTTCATTGCCTACTGGACTATAAGAACTTAAAAGGGAAGAACTGTATCTGCCTTGTTCACACCAATGTTTCCTGCTTGAGAAAAACGTTTATTGCAAAGCAGGTGCCTGATGAGTGAATGAAAAAACACAGGGAAGGAAAAATCATCTGAAAAATCAACACTTAAATATACCTTGAAGGTTTACAGAAGACCAAGGTTACATGGGGACTTCAGATCATATAGGCAGACTTCCATGTACAGCCTGTCTACTCTGCACACACTGTTGACTGCACCCAACATCAGCTGGTCATAAGCATGAGAAACACCAGAGCTATACAAGACCTTCAGCCTCTGCTGTTCTTGGGAGTGTTCTGACCCAGACTCCCCTCTGAGCTGCTGAGCAACATCACCTAGACCTGTGAGCCCCTTCTGTCTCCTCCCCCAAGAATATCTTCTCTTCTACCCCTCTGTTTGGTGTTCTCCCATATAGTGGTCACTGAAATGGTCTCATACTTTGAGGGACTTACCTCCATCCCTTCCCCTCATTCAAACTGTCAGAAAGTAACGTGTTAGTTGCTCAGTCCTATAGCCCACCAGGCTCCTCTGTCCATGGAATTCTCCAAGCAAGAATACTGGAGCGGGTTGCATTCCCTAGGGATCGAACCCGGGTCTTCTGTATTGAAGGCAGATTCTTTACTATCTGAGCCACAAGGGAAGCCACTGTCTGTTGAGCGTCACCCAAATAAAGCTTGTTGCACTGCTCCATCTTGTGGTCACTTCTCCCCATCATCAGATATAAAATCCCTTGAACTCATTGCAGTTTTTATAATGGGGTTGAGTTTTATCTTAAGAGAAGCAGAAAATAATTGAAGGGTTGTAATCAGAGGGATGACATGATCTTAGATTCTAAAAGATGCCTTAGTTGGAGAAGACCAAGAGGGGAGCAAGGCCAGTTAAGAGGCTGATGCTGCAATCTGGGTGAGTGGAGATGAGCTAGGAATAGGACAGCAGTAGGGAGATGGAAGAGGAGACAAAGGCAAGATAAATTTTGCAGATAGAGTTGGTAGGACTTTCTGGTGGATTAGAAGTGGGAAAATGGAGAATCAGGAATAATTATTTGAGCAACTAGATGGATGTCATGACCATTTAAAAGGTGCTCAAGATGGAGAGGAACTGATCTGTGGATCTGAGAAGTAACTTTTGCCAAAGTGGCTTTATTTATCCATTTAATTTTCATTTTATATTGGAGCATGGTTGATTAAGAATGTCGTGTTAGTTTCAGGTGTACAGTATAGTGACTCAGTTATACATATCCATGTGTCTATTCTTTTTCAGATTTTGTTCCCATTTTGATTGTTACATAAGATTGAGCAGAGTTCCCTGTGTTATACGTAGGTCCTTGTTGGTTATCTGTTTTAAATAGAGCAGTGTATACATGTCAATGCTTTCTGTGTTCTCTCTCTGTCTCTTTGCCCTATTTTCCAGTTTCCCTTTACTTCTATTCCTTCGGTGAGGCTGAAATTTCTGCTAATCTTTTTAATATGTAAGAACTCTGGGTTTTCAGAAGCATACCCCTTTTCATGTACTATTCATGTTTTATCGATGTAAAATCTGCTTTTAATGTGCTGGAAGTCTGGGGGGGTGGGATATCATTATCATTTTATTTAAGCTTCTTCTCATTTCTCGGCTTTCTGTTGGTTGCATTCTATATTGGGGGCTTCTAAAAATGATTTTCTAAGATGTTTGTGCTTCTTGGTGTTTTTTTTTTTTTTTCTTGTTTAAGACTAGGGCACTTAAAATCAAGTGGAATTTTGGGTGCGAGATTGGTGTTCCTCCAAAGAGGGTTTTACTAAGGGTAATCTGGAGGAAGTGTTTTCATAGGGGTATCCCCAAAAGGTGAATATCTTGAGGTTTTTCCTCTTACACTCATCAGATTCCCAGAGGAGATGCTCGTAATGTTCTACCTGAAAGAGTAGGCCAGACTGTTAGTTTTCTGAGACCAAGAAGGGGCAGAGGACACTGGAACTCCACTGTCATAGTAACTATTGGTGATAACTATTCAAAAGTAACTATTGGTAGTCTGGAAAAGAAGAAACATCTGCAGAGGAAAGAGAAGAACATAGTACCCTGTCATTCACAACCAAAGTGCAGTCAATCTAGAGTTGAATCAGGAAGGCGGAAGGAAACTCACTTTGATGTAAAGATTAAGGTGTTCATCACTACATGTTACTGGAAACTGCTGGTTATTGAACTGAGACAAATTACACATATATACTTTAATGTTTTAAGGATTGCCTGACTTTTTGTTATCTAAAAGTGACAAGAAAAGCCTTGGTGACCAGAAGAATTTTCCTTAAGAGATAGAGAAAGGAAAAAGGAGGACATTACAACTTTATGATAAATCCCTGTGGTTTCTATTTATTTCAGTGTCTCAGTAATGTATAATTTAAAATATGAGGTTAGCTAGCTTATTAACCTTTTCTACTCAAATTGCAAGGGACTTAGAGTATTTTATCTCTGACCACTCCCAATTTAATGCAGTTTTTCTAGTGTTTATCATTTTTTTTGAAACTGACAACTGATACTATTTTTAATACAAAGTTTATATGTTGACATTTATCAACTTTTATTTTTCTCTCTTTTAACAAACTTCAGAACTTCTATCTAGGTCCTCTTGTAATTTTTTACAATCATGAAATTGGGAACTTGAATTGAGACTACCCTTTGGGAATTTCTTAAGATTCTGCTTATGGCAAGCTCTCAGAATTATTTGCTGAAAACATTATTTTTAGATAGTTGTATCAGGCGCATATTTCTAGCTTGAGATTTACTCTCTGGCTTCAATTTTTGCTGTTAAGAAACATACTGTAGTTGAATTGTTCTTTTTTACAGAAAAGCCATCTCTCCTCTCTAGTTTTTAAATCCCTTCTCTTTGATTTAGTGCTCTGCAATTGACTTCCTGGATAGCTCAGATAGTAAAGAATTTCCCTGCAGTGTGAGAGACCCAGATTTGATCCCTGAGTCAGGAAGATCCCCTGAAGAAGAAAATGGCAACTCCCTCACACTACATTCTACCTAGATGTGCCATTTCCTGTGATTTTTCATATTTTGATGGTCATGGTGCTTAATCCTCCTATTTGTGTTGTGGTGTCGCTGCTTTGAACTGTGCCTGGTGTTCAGGAATCTTCTGTTGACCCTCCCAGAGGACAAACCTCAAGGACTTTGCAGAAATGGGTGAAGGGAAGAAGCATTTGCCTGAGTTTGTGAAATAAAAAAGGGGATTGATTTGTTTGCAGGAGGAAGTGGGCCCTGGTGCTTGAGTTGTGCCTGGGAAAGAGCAGGTAGTCTAGATCTAATTGAAGTCCCTTCAGAGGACACAAAGCCATGAATCTCTCAGTCTAAATACAAAACCCATGAGACATGTCAAGGCACAGAGTGATTTTTCAAAAAGATGCTGCGTAAGAGTGTAGTCTGGCAGGATAAGGGGTAGCCAGCATTAAGAGGTTGTGGGGTATGTTTCTGGGAGAAGAAGATGGAGTGGAGTTGGAAGCAGCCAAATGGAGAAGCACTGCTGGGCTGGCAGGGCCAGGGTGGGAGACCAGAGAACTCCAGGAGGCATCCACTTCTCCTGTTCTTCTTGTCCTTGTGGCTTGATTTACACCTTCAAAAATATTTGAACTATTTTATGAGGTTTCTGCTGCTGCTGCTGTTAAGTCGTTCCAGTCGTGTCTGACTCTGTGCGACCCCATAGGCAGCAGTCCACCAGGCTCTGCCGTCCCTGGGGTTCTCCAGGCAAGAACGCTGGAGTGGGGTGCCATTTCCTTCTCCAGTGCATGAAAGTGAAGTTGCTCAGTCATGTCCAACTCTCCATGACCCCATGGACTGCAGCCTCCAAGGTTCCTCCACCCATGGGATTTTCCAGGCAAGAGTACTGGAGTGGGCTGCCACTGCCTCCTCCATTATGAGGTTTCAGGAAGAAACAAAATGTGCACAAAAATTCTTAAGTATTTTTTAAGTATTCAAGTTTCATTTCATGCAGTATTTGAAACAAAGGTTATTAATAGTATTAGATGTGTGTTATGGTACATAATAATAACCAAATACCTGTGATCCCACCCTCTGACCTAAGAAAGGAAACAGTGTTCCTTCTGTCAAGATGCCTGTGTGGGCTCCTATGGCATCCTCTTGCCACTCTACTCATAAAATTTTTTTCTTAAATTTGCATTTTCTTGTTCACTTTTATTTCATCTCATAGCTTTCAAAAATTCATATATTGAGATTTATCTATTCATTTTATTGGTAATTGCAATATTTGAAATCCTCTGGGGTCAAAATCTGCTGACTCTCATTTATGGTTTCTATATTTTTTTGTTTTGTATTTTAATGAGCATGTTTAGCATTGAACTTGATCACGAATATCACAGCCCCTAAGATAGGGAGGTCTGGGTTCATGTCATACTTGTATTTGCTTCCATTAGACACCAGAAGGTGCTGCGAAGCAGGGACGCCTTTATTTTCTTGGCTTGGGCTTGCCCTGGCCAGGCAGATGCTATCTGTTTTAACTCTAGAGCCAGGTGAGAGCAGGCTAGGAGTTAATATTCTCAAAGGATTCTTGGATGTGGAGATATTGCAGCCAGGATTCTTGGAAGTTTCCCTTTGCTGTAGGCAGACTCTTTCAGCGTGTAACAGTGCTTTGTGGTTCTTAGCTTAATGGGGAAGTCTAAGTTCAACTCCAGAACTTTACAACGGCCTGGATGCATGCTCAGTCATGTCCGATTCTTTGCATCTCCATGGACTGTAGCCCACCAGGCTCCTCTGTCCATGGGATTTCCCAGGCAAGAATACTGGAGTGGCTTGCCATTTCTTTCTCCATGGATCATCTTCATTTTATCAAAGATAATCATAGTAAGACTCACTTGTTGCAGAATAAGTCTAGTCTCATTAACTTTGGCCTGTTAGTTTAGATAACAACAGCAGAAATAGTCACTGACCATATATACTCTGCTGTAACTTTTCACAGGGAATCTTAGATTTTTACAAGGAATTAGGTTTTTCACAAGGATTTGAAAAGCCTCTCCAGGCTGAGAAGCCAAGCCAAGAATTTACCATCAAACTACGCAAGGGGTCAGAGTTTCTCATTGTCTTTTGTCCATTTGCTTTGAGGGCAGCCGTGGCTCTTGTATTAGCTTAGGACTCTGATTTCAGCAAGCTGTTGCTGTTCACATCCCGTTATTTTCTTGAATGCTTAGCAATGAACTGAAAGCATGCTGATTATAATTTATCCAGATCTTGTTAAAGAATCCAGTGCACCACATTGCTAGATGCAAAGTCTATACTTGAGGTTTTATTTCTTTTGTGATATAAGAGCTGTTAGGAGAGAGATTTGCATTTCTCAGTTGTTCAGTTACATTTTATAAGCTGCCAGTGTTACTGTTGCTGTTTTTCCTATTTGGCTTTTGCTTTTTATTATTTATATCTGTTTTTATTGCAAAAATTAAAAAAAATAAAGTTGGTATTTTTCCTGCTTTTAAAATAAAGTTTAAAGTTTTTCCTTGTGCCATATTAAGCAGTCAATTTTTTTAATGCTGTATTGATACTTTAAGGAGTGTATTTCATCTTGTTTACTATATTGTTAAGATTCCCTTAATAATAATTTACTTTCATTCACTTGAAAGGTCAAGTTTTATGAGATAAGTAGTTTCCCACTATTTTTTGTAAAATTTTCCTTCAGTGTCTACAGAGTTACTTTGTGTATGTCAGTACTATATCTTTGAGTGCTAAAAGTTTGATTGATGGCAGCTTATTTTTTAGTAGATTGTAATGTTCATCATTGTAAAGAAATTCTCTTTCATCATCACATCTATGATACAAATAGCATGTTGACCACTTGAGTATCAGAACTTCATTATATTTTGATTTATCCTTATTTCAGACAATATATATTTCATTTAAATATTATAGTTTACAATTATCACTGTTTTTAGTCATATTTCTATCATGTATGTTTCTATCTTTAAGCAATATTTTGTTTAGTTTTATAAATTTTGAAATTGTCTAGAAATAAGGTGATATTCACTTACTCAGCAATTATTAATTGAGCACCTATCCTGTGCTATGTGCTTTAGAGATTGAAGACACAAATGGGCAATGACCTGACCATATACAAAAACAGAGCTCTGACCCACCGTCTACAGCAGTCTGTCCAAGAAATCAACCCTCCTGCCTCCATTAATCAGCCCAGAAGCCAACCTGCTATGAGTCAGACTTACAGAAAGTCATATTCTGCTGTCTCCAGGAAGGCAAACAAAACTTTGTGTAAGCCCCAAATGCTCAGGATTTGATTAATAACTGATAATTTCCTGAGTATTTGTCCCCTTCTCCAACACAGAAGGCTGAATATGTATTTCCTAACTGATCACGTGGATGCCTACTTCTATCAGTAGTTAGCCTACCTTTAGCTTCTCCAGGCTGACAGCTTTCAATCAGGGCACATCTCAGATCTCCTCTCTTAGTATAAAGCCTCCCCCGTCCTCTCCCCGCCTTTAAGTCTCTGTGAATGCACAGTGATGGTGGCCAAGACACTGGCTCTAGCAAGCTCAGAGTAAATAGCATTTGTTTCTTCTCATTTGGTTGGTGTTTATTTCCATGTCCTGCTGTATCATGAGTATTAGACCAGAGAAAGAACAAAAACATACAAAATTCTGCCTTTATGGAACTAATGGGACAATGATGAGAGAAAACAAAAAACATGATAAATAAATTATGTAGAATATATATAGGTTATGAGTGCTATAAAAATGAGCAAGGGGAGAGACATGGGGGAACTGGGGTAGGAGGTTACCATTTTTTTTTAATTTTTTATTTTATATTGGAATATAGTTAGTTAACAATGTTGTGATTGTTCTGAATATATAGCAAAGTGATTCAGTTATACAATATCTATTATTTTTAAAATTCTTTTCATATTTAGGCCATTACTTCCAAAAGAACTCACCTACATTGTTGGTGAGAAAATAAATTGGTACAGCCATTATGGAGAATAGTATGGAGGTTCCTTAAAAAATTAAATAAAAACTAAAAAAACATATGATCCTGCAGTCCCCCTCATAGACATGTTTCTGGAGAAAAATATGGTCCAAAAGAATGCACCCCAATGTTCATGGTAACACTATTTACAATAGCCAAGATATGGTAACCCCTATATGCTCATCAACAGAGGAATGGATAAAGAAGAGGTGGTACATATATACAATGAAATATTACTCAGCCATAAAAAGAAGGAAATGATGCCATTTGCAGCAGCATGGATGGATCTACAGATTGTCATACTGAGTGAAGCGAAATAGAGAAAGAAATAACATAGGAGGTTACCATTTTAAATAGGATTGTCAGGATGCTCTCCTGAGAAGGTGATATCTGAGCAAAAAGTAGAAGGGATTGAGAAAGTGATACATACAGCTGAAATGCAGGAGCAAAAAGTGTTCCAGGTAGGAACCCCAAGTCAGAGGCTCTGATGCAGGAATGTGCCTGACAGTTTCTAGAAAAAACAGGAACTTGGAGTTGGAGCAAATGGGGAAGGAGAAAAGGAGGCAATGTGAAGGCAGAGAGGCAATGAGAGGAGGCAAGGAGAGGCCTCAGGGAGGAATCATGGAAAGCTTTTGGGACACTGGAAGCACTGTGGTTTCTACAGCAAGAGAGTTGAGAAATCTCTGAGCAGGGGACTCACAGAGTGTGACTTTTGTTTTAAAAAGACATCTTGGTTGCTTCCATGGAAGCAACCTAGATGCCCATCAACTGACGAATGGATAAGAAAGCTGTGGTACATATACACAATGGAATATTACTCAGCATTAAAAAAAATTTCATTTGAATCAGTTCTACTCAGGTGGACGGAACTGGAGCCCATTATCCAGAGTGAAGTAAGCCAGAAGGAAAAACAACAATACAGTATACTAACGCATATATATGGAATTTAGAAAGATGGTAACGAGAACCCAGCATGCGAGACAGCAAAAGGAACGCAGATGTATAGAACAGACTTGTGGACTCTGTGGATGAGGGCAAGGGTGGGATGATATGGGAGAATGGCACTGAAACATGTTAATTATCATATGTGTAATCAATCGCCAGCCCAGGATTGATGCTCGGGGCTGGTGCATCGAGATTTCCCGGAGGGAGGGAGGGAGGAGAGGGGGAGGAGGGAGGGGGTTTCTGGAGGGGGAGCATATGTAAACCCATGGCGATAGCATGTCATTGTATGGCAAAACTAATAATAAAAAAAAAGACATCTTGGTAGCAGTGTTTAGATAGGGTAACCTCACGCCCTGGCTTGGCAGGACCGTCTTAGTTTACGCCTGTTGTCCTGGCCTCTTTCACATTCACAGTGTCCTTGGTTAGACAAGGAAACGTGGGATCACCCTAAGCATGGACAGTATGGGGGCAAGGATAAAAGCAGAGAGACAGTCGGAAGCTATTCTAATAATGCCAGTGAGAAATGATAGTGCCATGGAATTGGTGATAGCAGTGGAGGTAGTAAGAAATGTTTGCTTTGGGCTTTGCTTTCAAAGTAGATCCAGTGCAATTTCCAGACACTCAGAGGAGAGGGCTGTATGTGTCTGTGTGTGTATGTGTGTGTGAAATATAAGATAACTCCACTATTTTTGTCTTTTTGTTTGAGTAACTAGAAAATGCATTTTTCATTTACCTAAATGAAAAACTGGAACCTAGTTTTCAGGGGAAGATTGGAAGTTTGGTTTTGGAAATTATACTTTTGAAATGTCCATCAGATGATCATGGGGAGATACAGGATAGAACTTGAATGAGTCTGGATTTTAGGAAAACAGTTTGGGTAAACACATAAATATGTGTGTGTGTGTGTGTGTGTGTGTGTGTGTGTGTGTGTGTGTGTAGAAATACATATGAATGTATATATATAGTATATAAAAATATATATTGAAAAATTTGCTGGATGGACTATTCTTTAAATATGTAGTTCCCTTTCCAAACTATATTGACATAGCTCTTAACTGCTTGCATGTAAACTGAGAAGTCAGGGCCTATTTTATACATATATTTCGTATTTCAAAAGCCACTCCTTCTGTCCCCTATTCTTGTAGGATACTTTTAATTTTAAAATATAACTCAATCAGAATATATCTGTGATAGTATATATTAAAATTTCCTGGAAAACAGGAAACTCATTGGACCTTCAGATAAACTCGTCTTTTAAATTACACTTTTCCCCAGTATATTTAAATAATTTTTTTCTGTTGCAAGTATTTTTTTTTTCTCCTCTTCAGGGAGAGCAATTTTAATATAATTGCCAGCCCTCTATGATCTTTCACAAAATATATATTAGATTTTCTCTCACCACCTTAGTCTTTTTTTTTTTAACTTCAGCATTATGTGATTTTTCTCAAGCCTGCCCTCATGTCACCAACTCATTATTTTTCATGAATGCCGAGTCTGCTGTGGATAACTCCCTGTCGTTTTAGAGAGTTCACGTAGTATCTGTAATCCTTTACTCTGCTAGCTTTCTTTCCACTGTGTGTTATAAATTTATTTCCTATTTCAGAGCCTTTATGTTTTATTTAATTTCCTTGACAGAGACAAGCAGCTAGAGCATGCTGTTTTTTGTATTTCATGTCTCTTCCATTATTTCAGAGGTTTTGTGGTAGGTTCTTGATTTTGCTTAGTTATCTTTCAAAATGGACTGCTCTACTGAGTCTAAAGAATGAATATGGGTTAGTGAGTGAACTGGATAGGGTAAGTCCTTCTCAAACAGAAAACATCTTTAATCTTTTTCTCCATCGCTGTCCCTCTGTATTATGTCAGACCTCTTTTTGATGTCAATACATTGGGTATGTTTTATAGCTTTTTCTGTCACTTTCAAAAATCATAATAAATAGTCTCATTTTCCAGGCAAAAAAAAATCTGTTTACTCTAACATCAGAGCATCAATGTTCCTTCAAGCTTCAAACTTGACCCCTCCTCCAGTTTAAGCCTGATTCATTCTTGGGTGCCTCCAGTGGAAAAGTTGGGAAATAGTGGGTTAGCTTTGCCACCTGCTCTTCTGTCTTTCCATTCCAGATCGTTCACTTACAAGGCTGCTTCTTGCTCCTGCGTGACTGCTGAAGGGCTGTGGGAAAGGGGAAGCACAGTCAAGCTAGGGCAGGGAGGGTTCTTAATCCAATGTTGATGCCTATGGTGTGTGTCTCAATGTGGGGGCTTTTGTGAGGTCCCCTCCTCTTTCTCAGTGGCTCCTGGAAAAACAAAATAGGTAGGTTGTGACTGACTGCCTGCTGATATGTTCTAAGCATCTGTCTGTATCCAACAGCATGGGGCAATACCAAGAAGAATACTTAGCACAGCATGTGTGAACCCTACTGCTCTTAGGGTGTGAGTGGTACTCGACCTACTACTTTTATGAGCATACCTTTAGCTTCCTTATTTTGGTTCATTTTTTAAGGACTAGTGTTAAGAGAAGTGGTGTTGACAGACACAGAGAACAAATATATGGACAGCAAAGGGGGAAAGGAGAGGTGGGATGGATTGGGAGACTGGGATTGACACATATACACTGCTCTGTACAACACAGATAATGAGCAAGAACCTACTGCATAGGAACTCAATTCAATGCTCTGTCGTGACCAAAGTGGGAAGGAAATCCAAAACAGAGGGGATATAAGCATACGTATGGTTGATTGACCTTGCTATAGAGCAGAAACTAACACAACATTATAAGGTCACCATACTCCAATACATTTTTTTAAAGCAAAGTGGTATTTAAATAGGAGACCATAACTGCCAGCTTTCCTTGGTCCTAGGAATTTAGGAGGATTTTATGTTTTTATTTATGGACGGTACTCTATTTTGTAGAGAGAAAAGTGTTGTTACTACTGTTTAGTTGCTAAGTGTTATCCAACTATTTTGTAACCCCATGGACAAAACCCTAGCAGGCTCCTCTGTCCATGGCATTTCCCAGACAAGAATACTGGAGTGGGTTGCCATTTCCTTCTCCAGGGGATCTTCCCAACCCAGGGATCAAACCTGTGTCTGCTGCATTGGCAAGCAGGTTGCTTATCACTGAGCCACCAGGGAAGCCCTAAGAGAGAAAAGTACTTAGAGTTTAATCCCAATTGGAAAACAAACGTAAGGCCCAGAGAGGGGAAGAAGCTTGCCTGTTCTGTAGGGGTGAACAGCCAGGACTGAAATATGGGACTTTACCTTCTTTCTCTAAATCTGGGCCTTAGCACCCAAGGTCTTCCATCTTGAGGGAAGGTGCTCTGTGCTTTTATGATTGCGTATAGAGGGCTTTCTGTTCACTTGGACTCCCCGGATTCTTCCTGCTGTCCTGATGGGTAGCACAGTTGTGACATATAAGGAACAGTGAACATGTGTGATCTTTTGAGCAATGACCACCAGATGTCACTCTAGACTAGCTTTTGTCGAATGAGACTGCCTTTATCCATTGTTTCCAAATATCCTCAGAGGAAGAAAAAAGAGATGGAGTATGTGCCTTGCATCCTAATGCTTCAAATCATGAGAAATTTTCTGGGGTTGTCTTAAGGCATTACGAGAGTCATTCCGGAGAAACAAATGCAAAAGAATCCTTTGGGTCCTACTCTCTCAGTAATTACAGTTTAGTGGGATAGGAGGAAAGAAGACAAGTTATTGTCCTTACTTGCAAGTGGGATGGACTGAGACGGGAGAAATTAGAGTGAGCAGAAGGAAAACTGGCTTCTTCATGGGGGGTGGGGACTGTAAATCTTGAAGGGCATCTTAGATTCAGGTAAATAGAGTGTAGGAATGGGAGATGCCACTCGATGGGTTAGGAAGAGGTTGGCGGAGGGGAGAGGTGGAGTTGGAAGCAGTGCTATGAATGAGCCAATCAGCTTGGACTCTTTGGGGGATGCGAGGAACTATCTAGAAAGGGTGAGTCAGAGAGGTCAGGTAGAAGACTGGAAATGTAGCATGGTAGTTAAGAGTATGGACTCCAGAGCCAGGCTCCCTGGGTCCAAAGCCTAGCCCTAACAGGTGCTAACTGTTGACACATGCTTTAGGGCAGGGCTCCCAACCCTGGCACCAGGGACTGATTTTGTGGAAGACAATTCTTCCACCAACAGGATCAGGGATGGTTTGGGGATATTTCAAGTGCATTACATGTATAGTGCACTTTATTTCTATTATTATTATGACCACATCTCCACCTCAGATCATCAGGTATTACATCCCAGAGGCTGGGGACCCCTGTTTCCGGGCATGCTTTTATCCTTGTTGTGACTCAGTTTCCTCAATTATAAAGTGAGAATATATTACCATATCTAATTCCTAGGATTGTGGGAAGATTAAATATGCTAGTATTTTTCAAGTGCCCAGAGGATTATGCATCAGCACTTAATAAGTGCTACATCACGTATTTGTTGAACAAATAAATTTTCTGTATAGAACTAGGCTCAAGAAATCAAAATAAGGTTAATGACTGAATATAGACCTGGGATGTGCCCTGCTCAGCAGCTGTTTACTGGACACTATATGCCAGACAGTATGATGAACACTGAAAAATGTTAAAAAAAAAAAAAAACCTGAGAGAAGAAGATGGTGGAGGAGTAGGTGGACGTGGAGTACATCTCTCTCCAAAGATACATTAAGACTACACCTTCAGACACAGAAGTGCATGCAGAACACCAGCTGAGAGCTGACAGGAGTACCTGATCAGAGGAAAAGAATGTATAGAACTACACAAAACTCGGTAGGATGCAGAAACTAGGGGGGGAAACAGGAGTGTTAGTAGGACTGGACCTGCCCTCGGCGGGTGGGGGAACCGAAGCAGGGGTCCGATGCCCACATCGGGGCAATTGTCTGAGTCAGAGGGGAAACATTTAAGGCTGAGAGTAAAACAGCTGATCTGTGGCAGCCTAAATGGAATGAGAATCAGACAGTCCTTGCCGCAGCCATACATGCCCTGGACAGGGACAAGGGTCCCCTGGAAGGCACAACAGCTGGGAGCTGGAGCTTGTGGAGTGTGGAGTGATCCCAGGGTGAAGGCTGCTGGTGACTGGAGAGATGGATTGAGAGGAGGTGAGGGAGGAGATTGTGATGGAAAATGCCTGTGGAGGAAAGCCAGGCAGCCATGGAAGCAAGGAAACGCTGCTGAGTCCATAGCCTAGCTCTCCCTACACCCCAGCATCAGCAGCTGAACAATAGAGAGGCTGACCCATCAAATGCCTGAGGCACTGAACTGCAGAGTAGGACCCCACCCAGGGTGCCCCTTTAAGTGACTGATGCTCAGTCTAGAATAGGACCCCCCCCCCCCAGGGTGCTCCTTTAAGTGCACCAATCTACAGAGTAGGAACCCAGTCAGATGGGCCCTTTTATGTGCCTGATGCCCCGAACAACAGAGAAGGACCCCAGGCAAGGGAGCCCTCTAAGTGCCTGAATGGGCGGAGCTACAAAGAAAGACTGGCCAAAGAGGCCTTCTGATCACCAGCTACAAGAGGCTCAAAAAAACACTGTGACAGGGCCATAACTACTGTGGAGTCACAACAAGGATAAAAGGTGGAGACAGTCCGTGTCCCTGCACACTTGGCACCACCAGCACCCCTGCACGCAAACCAGCTTCGCCACCTTCACACTCAACTCTCCCTGGGGCACAGCTGCCAAAGGCAAAAAAGTCTTGCATCTATGTGTGCAGGGTCATTTCGGTCCTGTCTGACTCTGCGACTCTGTAGACTGTGCCCTGCCAGGCTTCTCTGTCAGGGAGGTGGGTTCTCCAGGCAAGAATACTGGAGCGTTTGGGCCAATACTGGTTGTCATGTCCTTCTAGAGCACTATATTTCCTGCTGCGCTAGCTGCCAACTCCCCTGAGTACCTGGTGCTGCCAGAACCCCTGCAGACCAAGCAGCTGTACCACCTCCACACCTGGCCCTCGCAGGGGCCTCCAGGGCAGCCTCAGGAGCAAGCCCCAGTGGACGACCCACATGCAGAGGTGGAAATAAAACCACGATTGAAACCAAGGGACAGTGTGACTAAGGAAGAAGACCCAAAACCTTCCTACCAGCTGTGCAAGCAGAAGATTAAGTCCACACAATCAATTATGCAGATTCTGAGTCTATGGAATATATAAAATGTCATTGAAAGCTCCCACAAAAGAAAATGCTCTAATTCTGATAGCTGTGGACATTGGAGGCAAGGACACAGAGGAGTAGGACTGGATTAGAGGCTGAGCTGCCCCCATAGCAGGTCCAGAGATCAGCACAGTGTTGGAGGGCATCCTAGGGAGGTGAGGTGGACTGTGACTCCCAGAGAGGGAAAGGACTTTGACAGTAGTGACTTAAGAAAAGCCTTTATTATTCTTACGTTTTGACTTGTTCTGTAGATTCTTTTGGAGTTTTTTCTTTTCTTTTCTTTCTTCTTTTCTTCCCCCTCTGCTGTCGTCGATTTTATTGGCACTATGAAATCCAATTAAGCATTTGAGCTTTTTTTTTTTTTCCCTCAGCCACATTTTTTGTTGTTGTTATAAACCTCTGCCTCTATGTTGGCTTTTGCAGTGCTGTGGAGTTATCCTTTTTTTTTTTTTCTTCCATTTTTTTTCTTTTCTCTTTTTTTATAATTTTAATTTTTTTAAACCTATTATATTTTTGTACATTTATTCCTTTGTTTGCCTTTCCTACTATTTTTTCCCCTTGCAGTTACTCTTTAATGTATATATATCTTTATCTACCTCTTTTTAACTTTGCATATCTATTCTTTCTTTTCCTTTCAACATTTTGTTATTTTTATTGCTTTATTCCCCATTTGGCACCTTGCTTTAGTTTTATTTTCCTGTTTGTATTTTAGTTAGTTTTGTTCTTAACTGGTAAATATTATTTTTAATTTCCTTTGTACACTCGGTCAGTCTACTGTACTTTGTTTTTGTTGGACTGTTTTCACTTTGCTTATGGATGTATATGTATATATGTATATTCAGTCACACTTTTTTATTGTTGCTATAAACCTTTGCCTCTCTGTTGGACTTTTGCAGTTCTATTGAGTTTTCCTTTTCTTTTTTTGTCCTGTTTTCTTTCTTTTCTGTTTTTTTCTCTTTTTTATAAGTCCAAGTTTTAATTTTTGAAAAAAAGAAAAAACTAGTATTTTTTCTACATTTATTCCTTTGATTCCCTTTCCTACTGTTCTTTTCCCCTTGCAGTTAATCTTTAATGTATATAAATCTTCTTCACCTACTTCTATTTAACTTTGTGTATCTATTCTTTCTTTTATTTCTTTCCTTTCCTCTCAACGTATTTGTTAGTTTTATTTCTTTTCATTACTTTATTCCCCCCTCGGCACCTTGCTTTAGTTTTGTTTTCCAGTTTGTGCTTTAGTTAGTTTTGTTCTTAACTGGTAAATATAATTTTTAATTTCCTTTGTACAATCGGTCATTCTTCTGTACTTTATTTTTGTTGGACTGTTTTCACTTTGTTCATGGATATATATGTATATATCCATTATATTATTATTTGCCTGATTTTGTAACTGCCATTTGTCAGGGGTTCATCTTTGGTTTCTCACTTTTGGATATTTGTTTTAATCTCACTTAATGCCATAACAAACCACTTGTGGAATCTTTGTTTTTGAAAAGAGATCAAGCCCTGAGCCTTTTGGTGGGAGCACTGACTCCAAAACCCTAGACTCTCAGAGAACTAACCCTAGGGAGTATCAGATAGTGAGAACTCACACAAAGGAAACCACTTGGCTACAAGACCTGGCATCACCCACCACCAGTAGCACCCTGTGCAGGATGCCTCATCTAAACAACAAATAAAACAAAAACACAAACCCAATCATCAGCAGACAGGATTATCACCTCACTCAGCCTTGCCCATCAGAGGAAAAACAAACAAAAACAAATTAAACCTCAATAAATTTAAGGAAATTGAAATCATATCAAGCATCTTCTCCAACCACAACACTCTAAAACTAGATATCATTTACAAGAAAAAAGCTGTAAGAAACACAAACACATGGAGATTAAACAACATGTTTCTAAATAACCAACAGGTTACTAAAGAAATCAAAAGAGAAATCAAAAAGTCTCTAGAAACATGTGACAATGAAAACACAACAACTCGAAATCTATGGGATGTAGCAAAAGCAGTTCTAAGACGGAAGTTTATAGCAATACAATCTAACTTCAAGAAATAAGAAAAACATCAAACAGACAACCTAACTTTACACCTAAAACAAATGGAAAAAGAAGAACAAAGAAAACCCAAAATTAGTAGAAGGAAAGAAATCATAAAGATCCAAGCAGAAATAAAATGAAAGAAATGATAATAAAGATTAACAAAACTAAAACCTGGTTCTTTGAGAAGATAAACAAAATTGACAAGCCTTTAGCCAGACTCATCAAGAAAAAAAAGAAGAATCGAATCAACAAAATTAGAAATGAAAAAGGAGCAGTTACAACAGACAGTGCAGTAATATGAAGGATTAGAAGAGACTATTAGGAACAACTACATGGCAATAAAATGGATAACCTGGAAGAGATGGACAGATTCTTAGAAAAGTTCAGTCTTCCAAGACTGAACCAGGAAGAAATAGAAATTATGAACAACCCAATTACAAGCACTGAAATTGAAGCTGTGATTAAAAGTATCCCCCAAAACAAAAGCCCAGGACCAGATGGCTTCACAGGAGAATTCTATCAAACATTTAGATAAGAGCTAATGCTTATCCTTCTAAAATTCTTTCAAAAAACTGCAGAGGAAGGAACACTTCCAAACTCATTCTATGAGGCCACTATCACCCTGATACCAAAACTAGACAAAGACAACACAGAAAAAGAAAACTACAGGCCAATATCACTGATGAACATAGATGCAAAAATTCTCAAGAGAATTTTAGCAAACAAAATTCAGTAGCACATCAAAAAATTTATACACCATGATCAAGTTGGCTTTATTCCAGGAATGCAGGCATTCTTCAATATATGCAAACCAAATCAATGTGATACACTATATTAACAAATTGAAAGATAAAAACAATATTATCATATCAACAGATGCAGAAAAAGCCTTTGACAAAATTCAGCACACATTTATGATTAAAACTCTTTAAAATATGGGCATAGAAGGAACCTACCTCAACATAGTAAAGGCCATTTATGATAAGCCTATAGCAAACATTCTCAGTGGTGAAAAACTGAAAGCATTCCCATAAGATCAGGAACCAGACAAGGGTGTCCACTTTCACCACTATTATTCAGTATAGTCCTGGAAGTCCTAGCTACAGCAATCAGAAGAAAAATAAATGAAAGAAATCCAGATAAGAAAAGAAGTAAAGCTCTCACTGTTTGCAGATGACATGATACTGTACATAGACAACTCTAAAGATAGTATCAGAAAATTACAAGAGCTAATCAGTGAATTTAGCAAAGTTGCAGGATACAAAATCAATATACAGAAATTACTTGCATTTCCATATACTAACAATGAAAAATCAAAAAGAGAAATTAAGGAATCAATCCCATTCACCATTGCAACAAAAAGAATTAAATATTTATGAATAAACTTACCTAAGAAGACAAGAGAACTGTTCATAGGAAATTATAAGATACTAATGAAAGAAATCAAAGATGACATAAACAAATGGAGAGATATTTCATGTTCCTGGGTAGGAAGAATTAATATTGTGAAAATAACTATACTACCAAATGCAATCTACAGATTCATTGCAATCCCTATCAAATTACCAATGGCATTTTTCACAGAACTAGGACATAAAATTTCACAATTCATATGGAAACACAAAACACCCTGAATAGCCAAAGCAGTCCTGAGAAAGAAGTATGGAGCTGGAGGAATCAGCCTTCCTGACTTCAGATTATACTACAAAGCTACAGTCATCAAGACAGTATGATACTGGCACAAAATCAATAATATAAACCAATGGAACAAAATAGAAAGCCCAGAAATAAACCCATGCACCTATGGGTACCTTATTTTTAACAAAGGAGGCAAGAATATATAATGGGACAAAGATAGCCTCTTCAATAAGTGGTGCTGGGAAAACTGGACAACTACATGGAAAAGAATGAAATTAGAACACTTCCTAACACCATACACAAAGATAAACTCAAAATGGATTAAAACCCTAAATGTAAGATCAGAAACTATAAAACTTTTAGAGGAAAATATAGGCAGAACCCTCAATGACACAAATCAAAGCAAGATCCTCTCTGACCCACCCCCTAGAGCAATAAAAAGAAAAGTAAACAAGTGGGACCTGGTTAAACTTAAAAGCTTTTGCACAGCAAAGGAAACTATAGCAAGGTGAAAAGACAACCCTTAGAATGGCAGAAAATAATAGCAAATGAAACAACTGACAAAGGATTAATTTCCAAAATATACAAGCAGCTCATACAACTCAATACCAGAAAAAACAAACAACCCAATTAAAAAGTGACAAAAAGACCTAAACAGACATTTATCCAAGGAAGACATACAGATGGCTAATAAACACATGAAAAGATGCTCAACATCACTCATTATTAGAGAAATGCAAATCAAAACTGCAATGAGGCATCACCTCACACTGGTCAAAATGGCCATCATCAAAAAGTCTACAAGCAATAAATGCTGGGGAGGGTGTGGACAAAAGGGAACACTCTTGCACTGTTGGTGGGAATGTAAATTGATACAGCCACTATGGAAGACAGCATGGGGATTCCTTAAGAAACTAGGAATAAAATCACCATATGACCCAGCAATCCCACTACTAGGCATATACCCTGAGGAAACCAAAATTGAAAAAGACGCATGTATCCCATTGTTTATTGCACAACCATTTAAATAGCTAGAACATTGAAGCAACTTAGATGTCCATCAACAGATGAATGGATAAAGAAGTTGTGGTACATATACACAATGGAGTATTACTCAGCCATAAAAAGGAACATATTTGTGTCTTTTCCTATGAGTTGAATGAACCTGAGCCTATTATACAGAGTGAAGTAAGTCAGAAAGAGAAAGATAAATACTGTATTCTAATGCATATATACAGAATCTAGAAAAATGGTACTGAAGAATTTGTTTACAGGGCAGCAGTGGCAAAACAGGGATAGAGAATAGACTTGTGGACATGAGGAGAGGGTGAGATGTATGGAAAGAGTAAAATGGAAACTTTCATTACCATATGTTAAATAAATAGCCCTTGGGGATTTGCTGTATAGCTCAGGAAACTGAAACAGGGGCTCTGTATCAATCTAGAGGGGTGGGATGGGATGGGAGATGGAAGGGAGGTTCAAAAGTGAGGGGATATATATACTTATGGCTGATTCATGTTGAGGTTTGACAGAAAACAACAAAATTCTGTAAAGCAATTATCCTTCAATAAAAATATTAATTAAAGAAAAAACTAATAGTGTTGCCATAATTTCTGCTATGTATTGAGCTGTAACCAGTTGCAAGCAACTCAGTTAACTACTTCAAATACTTTACTTCATTTAATCCTCTCCAAACATATGGGATTGGTATTATTATTATCATCATCTCTATTTTAATAATTAGAGAAATAAGACCGAGAGACTAATTAATTTGTTCAAAGTCATAGAAACAGTAAGTGGCAAAGAACCTGATCATTTAATCACTATCTGAGAGGCATTGAAGAGTATTACAAAATTGAGTCACATAGATATTAAAGGATTTGTTCAAGGTCATTTTGGTTGAAGGGTGACAATATGAGAACCTGCATTTTCTGTTCCCAGTTCTGATAGTGAGGTTTTGATAATAAGAACAGAAAGCATCCATCTGGAACATTATTTTTTATTATTATTCTAAAAGACTGTTACACAATGTCTCCTTCACTAGGGCATAAGTGAGAATATCATGTTATTTTTTCCCCCCATATGTCAGTATGACAGTAATTCAAAGTATTTTTTTTTCCTATTATGAATGTAGATAAAAATGTCCCCAGAATCACTCCCTTTTCTGGTCTCCCTGAGCTCAATATGCTGTTCCTTGTTTAGAGAGCTCCTCTTCCTACTGTATTTTGTCATCTGTCTCTTCCATCAGAAGACCTGTTTCTAATGACAGAACTGAGGTGTTGCTCAGGAGATGTCATCTTTAAATTTTTTTCAACTCCGCCAAATTTACCCTTCAACAAATTATACCAGCTCAGGATGATTTTTCTATGCAAAGTCAAATTCAGGGTAAGTCACTGAACTCTTCCCAATCCCCATCCATCCCAACTGTCCCCTTAGTGTTCCTGTGCATAGAAACTCTGTAGTTGCCATTGACAGCCTTTCAAGGTTCGTAACAAAGTGTTCTGGCTTTTGTCCTCTGCTAAAGCGCTTGTCACAGAGTAGATGGACCCTCAGCTCACTCAACAAGAAGTGATCCTAGCCTACCCAAAGGAGAAATGAGCTGTTTGTGCTTGCTTGCTTTGTCTGTTGCTAGCATTTTTATCTTGACCCTGGAACTGGGTGAACTCTGGCTGTGTTAACAGAGGTTTCTGCTGTTCAGGCTTTTATTCACAAACAGGAGTGAAAGGGTAGAGCAGAAACCTGCCTGGGGAGTGTAGCCTTTAATCCAAAATGTGGATCAATTATTCTAATGAGCGTTTGAGCAATGAGTTTTGGAGAATGATATATAGTTTCTTTTGTCCTGAATGTCGTGGAGAATATGGACATAGTAAAACCACCAAGATTCAGGAGTGTAAAAAAGAAATAAACGAGCTTGAAGGATGCTTTCAAACTTATTGAAAGTATGTAACACCTATTACCAAATGCCTTTTAGGAGTACTGCTTCATGGAATGCCGTGTAGGAAATGCTAGCTGAATTGAAAGAGCCTAAGTTTGCTATCTGGATATGAGTTGCCAGTCCTGTGTAAACAACTTAGCTGCAGTCAATGCTACTAAAATAAGGGACTGCAAGGTCACAAACTTCTTAGTGCTAGAATGCACTACATAATGAGCACACACAGAATGTCAGTCAGTTACATCACTCAGCATACTATTTGGTTCAGATGATTTTTTTGGGGGGGGGGTAGCAAAACTTTCTTGATGAAGGAAGCCATATATGCTGATTTATATTCTATTACAAGTCTGACACTTTGAGTAGTGTTAGCTGCAGTGATTGTAAGTAAACTACTTGACCTTTCTGATCTGAATTTCACTCTCTCAAATGATGGGGTTGGAAAATAAACTGATTTCTCTAATTTTAAAATTGGTAGTTTCCCAGGAGCTTAGAGTTTTGGAACAAATTGAGTATCTATTCTAAGCCTCTGACATAACCCATGAGAAACACAAGGGTTTGACATGCATCTTGATTTCCAACTTTAAATTAGAAGCATTTAATATTGTCTTGTGTGTACATTCAGTCGCTTAGTTGTATCCAACTCCTTGTGATGCTATGGACTGTAGCCTGGCAGGCTTCTCTGTCCATGAGTTTTCCCAGCAAGAGTCTTACTCTGTCCTAATTTATATGACCAGTGATACTGACCCTATAATTTTCTCCTTATTGTTTTTCAAAGTCCACAGATACTATACATAGAGAGAGAGAGGGGCCGATGATCAACTTTAGTAATGCTGACTGGTATTTAGATGCTGTTTACAACAATGGTGTATCTTTCTTGGATGATGAACAGATTGCATTGGAAACCTTTCTGGCATAGTCATCACCTGAAAAACAGGATGGAGATAATTGCAAGATGGATGAGGATTTGGAAAACAGCCTGATACTCTGGAAGGAGTATGGCTTCTGAGTTAGATATAAATTTTGTCTGCATCACATACTATCTCTGTGACCTTGGACAGTTTTATTTGTCTTTATGTGTATTCATTTTCTCATCTACAAACCTCACAGGTTTGTTAAAAGAATTAAATGAAATAATGCTTCTGAAGTACCTCTGATTTTTATGCTTTAAAAGAATTAGAAAAACATGAGTGAGAAAAAGAGAATACGAAGTTAGGACATAAGTATTTAGGAATAGAAATGCGAAGATCATAAAATGATTATGACACAAATATTGGTTTAGATGCTAGGATGGAGGCCACTGAACTTGCTCAGATAATTCAGTGGAAGAGGAGCACAGATATAGGTTTGAGGAGTTTGGTACATGTGTTTATAGGCCAAAGACCGAGGCAACAGTGGGAACCTGGGCAGGAGTGAGGAGAATATCAGATTAATGGGATAGAAATTTATAAAATGAATAGGTTCTAATCTATTAGGGAATGAAGGCAGACATAAGAGGAGCTCATAAAGAGAGCTCTAACTAGCCTGGAGGGAGACTGGACTAATTCGCAACAGGGTGACAAGGCTGAAGGCATCAGGTGAGTAGGCATAATATTTGCTTCCCAGGGTTATCACCCTGTGTGGTAGGATTGAGTTTACTTAACCATAATTGAAATTGATAGAGCTTTAGGGGCCTGTAACTGCAGAAAATCTCTTGATGTCACAGAGTGAGCTCTCCAGAATATTTTCACTTAGTGATAGCTCCTATTCATAGTGCTTGTATATTACATGGCACTTGTCAATATGCAAAGCACTTTCATATACATTATTCCAGTGGGCATCAGCATAGCTAACAGGTCTCTCTGTGGTAGAGATGAAGAATCCAAAGCTCAGAAGGGTCAACTGATGAACACAAGGATGCACAACCAGTACTTAGAAGAAATGGGATTTGTACCTACAGTTTTAACTGATGTAACAGCTTTTCCCAGAATGTGTTTCTCCCTAAGAGTGAAAGTTACAGTTGCCATCCATCCTTTTCACTTGTACTAGATAGTAGGAAATAGTGAAAGAGAAGTTTCCCTGGAAAGGGCAGTAGAGATGCAGTTGGCAGACACAGACAACACAGCCTAAGGGTTATTTCTCGAAATACGTCAATTAATTGCTATTTAGCTCAAAAATAATGGCCAGATGCCAATGAGATTATTTATTAGAGTGTATCTATGAGAGACTGCACAAGTTGAAAAATATAACTGCAGGCCTTTATTAGTTGTGGATGATTTAAATCAGAGAGGATAAGTAAATTGCATTCAAACTCTGCTTTCCCTTTCCATGACCATGATGGACATCAGTCATCCATCATGACCTCTTTCCTGCTGCATCCAGATGGGGCTTCACAGTTCTCAATTTTGCATTCCCAACAGGCACTGAAAAATTTTCAGAATTGGCCTAAAGGTCTGCCTCAGCCTTTCAGTCCAAAGCCATATTTGAAACCCCATTTTCTTTTCTAGGTAATACTCAAAGAGAATTTATCACTTCCTTTATTATGTCTGAAACTTATTAACAAGATAGCCTGTGTTATTGCAATTCAAGCAAAATTATGTAAACATTCCCAAGAACATGAAATTTGTACAGGAGCTGACAAACCCAGTACTTTCGTTTGTTCTACATCTTTGAGGATCTTGTCATTTCTGCTTGTGAGAAGACAAAGCAGCCCTCCAGTAGTCATTGGTGAATTTCCTGCTTCAAAAGCATGACTGTTGTGCACTTATTTCCTACAATTCTAAAAATTAATTTTATTTCAGGTACCCAGAGAAGTCAATCATTTCCTTTTAGGAAGGTCATTTCCTTGTACATTGCTCATTGTTACTAGCTCAGAAACCAGCTATTTGATTCATAAGGCTCAAGGCAGTGCTTTAAATCAAAGTTTTACTTCTATACCATAATTGAGACCTTGGCACTCCATGCAACAAAGCAATCTGAGATTGTAGAGTTGTTACAGAACTAAGAATCTGTCAATCACTGGAGGGCTTTTCTCAAAATATATATGCTTATATTTTCACCTCCATGTTTCTGCTACCACCACCCCCATTCTTTCTTCCTTCTGGTTTCCTTGGGGGCAGGGAAGTGTTAAGAGCAAATGTACATTTTTTTTTAAACTTTTTTTTTATTAGTTTTGCCAAACAATGACATGATATCACCATGGGTTTACATATGCTCCCCCTCCAGAACCCCCCTCCCTCCTCCCTCCCCCCGGGAAATCTCGTTGCACCAGTCCCAAGCATCAATCCTGGGCCGGCTATTGCTTACACATATGATAATTAACATGTTTCAATGCCATTCTCCCATATCATCCCACCCTTTCCCTCATCCACAGAGGCCCTGAGTCTATTCTATACATCTGCGTTCCTTTTGCTGTCTCGCATGCTGGGTTCTCGTTACCGTCTTTCTAAATTCCATATATATGCGTTAATATACTGTATTGTTGCTTTTGCTTCTGGCTTACTTCACTCTGGATAATGGGCTCCAGTTTCGTCCATCTGAGTAGAACTGATTCAAATGAATTTTTCCTTAATGCTGAGTAATATTCCACTGTGTATATGTACCACAGCTTTCTTATCCATTCATCAGTTGATGGGCATCTAGGTTGGTTCCATGTCCTGGCTATTGTAAACAATGCAGCGATGAACATTGGGGTACACGTGTCTCTTTCAATTCTGGTTTCCTCGGTATATATGCCCAACAGTGGGATTGCTGGGTCATATGGCAGGTCTATTTGCAGTTTTTTAAGGAACCTCCACACTGTTTTCCATAGAGGCTGTACTAGTTTGCAATCCCACCAACAGTGTAAGAGAGTTCCCTTTTCTCCACATCCTCTCCAGCATTTATTACTTGTGGATTTTTGGATTGCAGCCATTCTGAGTGGTGTAAAGTGATATCTCATTGTGGTTTTGATTTGCATTTCTCTGATAATGAGTGATGTTGAGCATCTTTTCATGTGTTTGTTAGCCATTTTTATGTCTTCTTTGGAGAAATGTCTGTTAAGTTCTTTGGCCCACTTTTTGATTGGGTTGTTTATTTTCCTAGAATGGAGCTGCAGGAGTTGCTTGTATATTTTTGAGATTAATTGTTTGTCCTTTGCTTCATTGGCTATTATTTTCTCCCATTCTGAAGGCTGTCTTTTCACCTTGCTTATAGTTTCCTTTGCAGTGCAGAAGCTTTTAATTTTAATTAGGTCCCATTTGTTTATTCGTGCTTTTATTTCCAATATTCTGGGAGGTGGGTCATGTAGGATCCTGCTTTGGTTGATGTCAGAGAGTGTTTTCCCAATGTTATCCTCTAGGAGTTTTATAGTTTCTGCTCTTATGCTTAGATTTTTGACCCATTTTGAATTTATCTTTGTGTATGGTATTAGAAAGTGTCCTAGTTTCATTCTTTTACAAGTGGCTATCCAGTTTGCCCAGCACCACTTGTTAAAGAGGTTGTCTTTTCTCCATTGTATATTCTTGCCTCCTTTGTCAAAGATAAGGTGTCCATAGATGCGTGGATTTATCTCTGGGCTATCTATTTTGTTCCATTGATCTATATTTCTGTCTTTGTGCCAGTACCATACTGTCTCAATGACTGTGGATTTGTAGTATAGCTTAAAGTCAGGTAGGTTGATTCCTCTAGTTCCATTCTTCTTTCTCAAGATTGCTTTGGCTATACGAGGTTTTTTGTATTTCCATACAAATTGTGAAATTATTTGTTCTAATTCTCTAAAAAAGACCTCTGGTAGCTTGATAGGAATTGCATTGAATCTATAGATTGCTTTAGGTAGTATACTCATTTTCACTATATTGATTCTTCCAATCCACGAACACGGCACATTTCTCCATCTGTTTGTGTCCTCTTTGATTTCTTTCATCAGTGTTTTATAGTTTTCTATATACAAGTCTTTTGTTTCTTTAGGTAGAAATACTCCTAAGTATTTTATTCTTTTTGATTCGATGGTGAATGGAATTGTTTCCTTTTTTTTTTTTTTACTTGTTTTTGCCATACAATGTCATTTTATCACCATGGGTTTATATATGCTTCCCCTCCGGAACCCCCCTCCCTCCTCCCTCCCCCCCGGGAAATCTCGCTGCACCAGTCCAGAGCATCAATCCTGGGCTGGCAATTGATTAGACACATGACAATTAACATGCTTCAATGCCCTTCTCCCATAACATCCCACCCTTACCCTCATCCACAAAGTCCACTGAGTCTATTCTATACATCTGCGTTCCTTTTATTGTCTCCCATGTTGGGTTCTCGTTACTGTCTTTCTAAATTCCATATATATGCGTTAATATACTGTGTTGTTGTTTTTGCTTCTGGCTTACTTCACTCTG
>ML661893.1:339002-503156 GCA_007570785.1 Antilocapra americana | reverse complement strand
TCTTCCATTTCTAGTTGCTTTAGGTGTAAAGTAAGGTTATTTATTTGATTTTTTTCTTATTTCCTGAGGTGAGCTTGAATTGCTATGAACCTTCCCCTTATCACTGCTTTCACAGTGTCCCATAGGTTTTGGGCTGTTGTGTTTTCATTTTCATTCGTTTCCATGCATAACTGAATTTCATTTTTGATTTCTTCTGTGATTTGTTGGTTATTCAGCAGTGTGTTGTTGAGCCTCCATATGTTGGAGGTTTTGAATGGTTTCCTCCTGTAATTGATATCTAATCTCACTGCATTGTGATCAGAAAAGATGCTTGGGATGATTTCAATGTTTTTGAATTTACCAAGGCTAGATTTATGTCACAGGATGTGATCTATCCTGGAGAAGGTCCCGTGTGCGCTTGAGAAAAAAGTGAAATTCCTTGTTTTGGGGTGGAGTGACCTATAGATATCAATTAGGTCTAGTTGGTCTATTGTATCATTTAAAGTTTGAATTTCCTTGTTACTTTTCTGTTTAGTTGATTTATCCATTGGTGTGAGTGGTGTATTAAAGTCTCCCACTATTATTGTGTTGTTGTTAATTACCCCTTTCATACTTGTTAGCATTTGCCTTACATATTGTGGTGCTCCTATGTTGGGTGCATAAATATTTATAATTGTTATTTCTTCTTCTTGGATTGATCCTTTGATCATTATGTAATGTCCATCTTTATCTCTTTTCACTGCCTTTATTTTAAAGTCTACTTTATCTGATATGAGTATTGCCACTCCTGCCTTCTTTTGGTCTTTATTTGCATGGAATATCTTTTTCCAGCCTTTAACTTTCAGTCTATATGTGTCCTTAGATTTGAGGTGGGTCTCTTGTAGGCAACATATATAGGGGTCTTGTTTCTGTATCCAATCGGCCAGTCTTTGTCTTTTGGTTGGGGCATTCAGCCCGTTTACATTTAAGGTAATTATTGATAAATATGATCCTGTTGCCATTTCTTCTATTTTATTGTTTTGGATTCAAGATTATATATCCCATCCGTGTTTCCTATCTAGGAAAGATCCTTTAGCATTCGTTGGAGGGCTGGTTTGGTATTGCTGAATTCTCTCAATTTCTGGTTGTTCGAAAAACTTTTGAATTCTCCTTCAAATTTGAATGAGATCCTTGCTGGGTACAGTAATCGGGGTTGTAGCTTGTTTTCTTCCATGACTTTAAGAATGCTCTGCCATTCCCTTCTGGCCTGAAGCGTTTCTATTGAGAGATCAGCTGTTATCCTTATGGGAATCCCCTTGTGGGTTATTTTTTGCTTCTCCCTCACTGCTTTTAATATTTTGTCTTTGTATTTGATATTTGTTAATTTGATTAATATGTGTCTTGGGGTGCTCCGCTTGGGGTTGATTCTATTTGGGACCCTCTGTGTTTCTTGGACCTGAGATTTTATTTGCTTTCCCAATTTAGGGAAGTTTTCCACCATAATTTCTTCAAGAATTTTTTGATGGTCCTTCTTTTTGTCGTCTTCTTCTGGGATTCCTATGATTCGAATATTGGTGCGTTTACTATTGTCCCAGAGGTCTCTGAGATTGTCCTCATTTCTTTTAATTCTTTTTTCATTATTCCTTTCTGTTTCATTTATTTCTGCCATTCTATCTTCTATTTCACTTATCCTGTCTTCTATTTCTGTTATTCTACTGTTGGTTCCCTCCAGGGTGTTTTTGATCTCATTTATTGCATTATTTATTCTATTTTGACTCTTTTTCATTTCTTCTAAGTCCTTGTTAAAGCTTACCTGCATCTTCTCAATCCTTGCCTGCAGGTTATTGAATTGCAACTCCAACTTATTTTCCAGATTTTGGATCATTTTCACTATCATTATTCGGAATTCTTTGTCAGGTAGACAAGCTATCTCTTCGTCTTTTGTTTGGTCTAGGGGATATTTATCCTGGTCCTTTACTTGCTGGGTATTTCTCTGCCTTTTCATCTTTTTTATCTTGGTGTGTTGTCCCTTTATTGTGGGGTTTCCTCACTATGGGAGGGGTTGGATGAGTGTTTTGTCAGAGTTTCCTGGTTGGAATCTTAAGCGGTCTGTCCTGCTTGATTTGGTGACCTCTGCTGGCCCTTTCAGTGTCTATTCAGCGCTCTGGGGTTTGCCCCGCTCGCGGTGCCTGCGCTTTTCCCACCCCCTCTGCTCAGGCTCTCGGCTGGCGGCGCACTCTGATGACGCAATTGGAGGCTGTGGCTTCTCCTCTCCCCAGGCCCAGCCTCTCGGCTCTTTCTGCTTGCAGCTGGGCGTGTCTTCTCAGATGTGCAGCGGCAGCCTCTGGCGGCGCACTCTGGTGAAGCAGTTGGGGGCTGAGGCTTCTCCCCTCCCCCAGCCCAGCTGCTCGGTTTTTTCAGGGTGCTGCTGGGGGTGTTTTCTCAGATATGAGAAGTGCCGAATTCTGGTGGCGACTGTCCAGAGTCCCCAGAGGTCTTGGCTAGCACCCAATTCTGCCTGCGGTTTGGGGGCAGAAGCCTCGCAGGGGCGCTCTCCATAGCCCGCAGCCTCCTTGTTCCACCCGGCTGTCTCGCGCCGTGGTCCGAGTCCCCGCTCCCCTTTGTTCTGTTCGCGAGCCTGGCAGGAGGGGTCTTCCTCGGGAAGGCTACCCAGCGGTCTGTCTCCGGTTAGCACCCTCGGTTAGGACCCTCAGTCTGCCCCAGGCGTTCAATCTCAGTCCTCCCCCTAAGCGCGTGGCCCGTCCCTCCTTGAGCAGTCCGCTGGCTCGTGGGGGATGGGGCGACCGGCCGCGGCTTCTAAGTCCCGACTTTTATGTTCTTTGAGATTCGCCTCAAATCTCTCAGTTCTGCCAGTGAGAATGTTTCCTGACGTTCGTAAACCTTTATCTCTTTCGAGGCTCCCCTTCCGAGATGAATCTCAGTCCCTGCCTCTTTGCCTCTTTTTACTTTTTTTTTTCCTTTGGTCCTACCTTCTTTCGTCGGCAATGGGCTGTCTTTCCAGATGCCTGAAGACCTCTGCCAGCATTCAGATGTTGATTTATGGAGTTTGTTCGGTATTTAAATGTTCCTTTGGTGTATTTGTTGGGGAGAGTGTGGACTCCGCGTCCTATTCCTCCGCCATCTTAGTCCCTCGGCATAAGGTTTTCAAATGTACATTTTTTTAAGTTCCTCCACTTAACATATTCCCCCACTCACCTAATGAGAACATCTGATATAATGAAAAGAAAATTTAAAGTTAAGAGACATAGTTAGATTTGAATCTTGGCTCTGTTACATTTCCTAGGTAATCTTGGTTATTATTCAGGTCTTATTCGTCTGCAAGAGCAAGTTAAACTGGTCTCAGCAAAAAGAGGGGGATGTTGGCTCACATACTGAAAATGTGGCAGGTCGATTCTGGCTGGAGTACAAGCAGTATTATAAGGAAATATATTTCACCATGCCTTTAGCTCTTCTTCCCTCTGTATTGGTGTTTTTCTCTGAGTCTCAAGCACTTTATGATTAGTTGTCTCTGATCATTTAAGAACCTCCAAAGAGGGAGAGAATGTCTTTGTTCAGTAAGTCCCACAAGGCCTTCGCTCCACTCTTTGGCCTGACTTGTTTCTTGTCTCTTAGGAATGGCCTGACCATTCCTAAACCAGTCACCTGTCACTATACCAGTGGGTATGAAGCAGCCTAATGCATTTACTCCTGAGCTGAGAAGATAATGCTCAGTTCTTGCCTGGGAATTTACAGTTGTCTGCAGCTGATATTGATGCCATCCAGATGTTAAACGTTGTAAATGTTCCCCCTATTCTTGGATAGTCTCGCTCTGAGAGTTGAGAACAAATATGATTTCTCTTGAGTCTCAAAATCTGGAATTGTGAAAGTGATGTATTCCTTATAGGAAAATTAAACTAGAAGAGAAGGAGATGAAAAAACCATTTTCTAGGAAAAGATATCTATGCTTTGGGTCACAATGTCCCTGTATGTAAAATATAAATCAGTTGGTCTTTATATGTTGCCTAATCATTTTAATTTTCTATGAAGAGTCTTTTATAGCCTTCGTTTGTATGTAGTACACATTTTATATTGAATGTAGCTATATAAAATTAATATGTCCATGTGTCTGTGTGTGTGTGCATATAGCACTCAGTTTTCATACCAGGCAACTGAGGAGAAGCCACCAGGGTGCCCCAGAAAGGTGACAGAGCCAATTATTTAACTTTATTTCTTAGTGGATAGCTGTTTTCCTTTATCCATGTGTTAATCTCAGTATGTTAACCACTGAAAAGGATTTTACAATTCATGAGAATATCTTAGAAATAAAAAGTTATAACTCACATGTGTGTCTCAGATGCAGAAATTCGAGGTACTTTAACCAGAAGTGGGTCACAACACTGGAGGAGCATTGGAGCGATGACAGGATCAGTACCACCATTTGGGGACAGAGTAATTAGCTGAAGAAGCACCTACCTGCCTTTGGCTGCTTTTCTTTCTGCCTTGCCATGCTCCTGTTTTCGTGGCTCTCATGCTTGTTTTCCTCAGATTCTCTGCAGTATCTTCATTCTAACCTATTAGCAAACAGTGAAAACGTGCCATTTTCTCAGAACATGGCTTCTCCTCCTTCCCTTGCTATTGCTTTTATAATGATATGTCAGTACGAGTGAAACTTTAGACTAGATGGAGCTTTTGGTAATTTAAAAATCATAGCATATTAGACCTTGTGTATTCCATGTAATTTTTCTTTGTTACTGTTGATATTGTCTATTTCTAGGGTAAAAAGACTTGCTCTCTTCTCTACATCTTGCAAACATTTCACACAGAATTACTAGATAAGAATTTCAAATCCAAACCATGGACCGAGCACAAGGCATTCCATCTCATTCATGTGAAAATCACTTATTGAATGCTATCTTGTGTAAGGCTGGATGATATATAAAGATGAATCGCTGCCTTATAGAGATAAGACCTGGACATAAATCATTACAACACAAGATAGATAGTAATATGTGTCATCAGAGAGGAATAGATAAATTGCCATGAGAGGTGAGAGGATAAAGAGATTACTTTGTTGGAGAGGGGCTATAGAATGCTGTACTTGAGCAGTTTTTAGCTACAAGTAAATGATTTCCTTCAAATGTGCTTAGGCTAAAGGCAAAAGCATGTTCACATTTAATTTCAGAAGGAAGGGATGGCTTCATGAAGAAGAGTTCCGAGCTGGGCTCTTAAGAGGTCAGTAAGGTTCAGAATTAATTCAACTCCAAGGAATCCTGCTCAGGACTCATATCACCTTGGAGAAGGAATGCTCGAACCTCTTGGCAGCCATGGCATGCTTAGCTGGATGGTGACAGCTATTTGTTAGAATCGAAAGTGGATACACCTGTATGGATGCAGATGGAAAGAGGAAAGGCTGAGCACAAGCCACTGTCTGAAGCTGCAGGTCACACTGAAAGGCAGTGGGACTCAGGGGAAGGAGTCCTGTATCTGCTTCCAGGGAGGTTTGAAGCATCTACTAGAGCAAGGAGGAACCTGTGGATTAAAAACAAAAGGAATTACAAAACTGGGCAGGTATTATGAAGACCAGTGATACAAGTGGGATATTTGGGGAATACATGCAATCTTCTCTAAAAACTGTCATTTCATTTCTCGGTGTGAAAAGGAGCTAAATGGTCTGTGTTTTTTCCCCATAGAGAAGCTCTGTCTAGGGTGTTGAGAATACAGTAGCAAACAAGGAAAAGCCCCTGCTCAGAGCAAGCTTATATTCTAGCATGGTGAGGGCAAAAATCAACAGTAATTACATATGATGCATTTTATGGCAAACACTGTCTAAGGCTGGGCTTGAATCGTTTCCAGATAATCTACCCCAACTATCTATTCTGGTTCTTAGTCTTAATTTAAGATTGTCTTTACTAGTCATCATTGGATAATCCTTCTATTTCTTTAATTTTTACAAATAGTCAACAAATATTAGAGTGCCTACCACAGGATAAGTGAGGTAGAAGACAAAATGGTAGAAATAAATGAAAAAGAGGAAAAATGAAAAAAGAAATGAGGACAATCTCAGAGACCTCTGGGACAATGTTAAATGCACAAACATTCGAATCATAGGAGTCCCAGAAGAAGAAGACAAAAAGAAAGACCATCAGAAAATACTAGAGGAGATAGTAGTTGAAAACTTCCCTAAAATGGGAAAGGAAATAACCACCCAAGTCCAAGAAACCCAGAGAGTCCCAAACAGGATGAACCCAAGGCGAAACACCCCAAGACACATATTAATCAAACTAACAAAGATAAAACACAAAGAACAAATACTAAAAGCAGCAAGGGAAAAACAACAAATAACACACAAGGGGAATCCCATAAGGGTAACAGCTGATCTCTCAATAGAAACGTTTCAGGCCAGAAGGGAATGGCAGGACATACTTAAAGTCATGAAAGAAAATAATCTACAACCCCGATTACTGTACCCAGCAAGGATCTCATTCAAATTTGAAGGAGAAATCAAAAGCTTTACAGACAAGCAAAAGCTGAGAGAATTCAGCAACACCAAACCGGCACTCCAACAAATGCTAAAGGATCTTCCCTAGACAGGAAACACGGTTAGGGTATATAATCTCGAACCCCAAACAATAAAGTAAATGGCAACGGGATCATACTTATCAATAATTACCTTAAATTTAAACGGGCTGAATGCCCCAACCAAAAGACAAAGATTGGCCGATTGGATACAAAAACAAGACCCCTATATATGTTGTCTACAAGAGACCCACCTCAAACCTAGGGATGCATATAGACTGAAAGTTAAAGGCTGGAAAAAGATATTCCATGAAAATAAGGACCAAAAGAAAGCAGGAGTAGCAATACTCATATCTGATAAAGTAGACTTTAAAATAAAGACTGTGAAAAGAGATAAAGATGGACATTACATAATGATCAAAGGATCAATCCAAGAAGAAGAAATAACAATTATAAATATATATGCACCCAACATAGGAGCACCACAATATGTAAGGCAAATGCTAACAAGTATGAAAGGGGAAATTAACAATAACAATAATAGTGGAGACTTTAATACACCACTCACACCGATGGATAGATCAACTAAACAGAAAGTTAACAAGGAAACACAAACTTTAAATGATACAATAGACCAGTTAGACCTAATTGATATCTATAGGACATTCCACCCCAAAACAAGGAATTTCACCTTTTTCTCAAGCGCACACGGTACCTTCTCCAGGATAGATCACATCCTGAGCCATAAATCTAGCCTTGGTAAATTCAAAAAATTTGAAATCATCCCAAGCATCTTTTCTGACCACAATGCAGTGAGATTAGATATCAATTACAGGAGAAAACCATTCAAAAATTCCAACATATGGAGGCTCAACAACACGCTGCTGAATAACCAACAAATCGTAGAGTGCCTACCACATTCTAAGCATTGTGATGGGTGCTAGAGTACAACAAACATGATGGATGGTGAACTCGGTCTTAAAGAGCTTATATTCTAGAACCATGTCATAATTTTCTGTTGTCCTATATCTGCTTCCTATTGGAGACGGCAATGGCAGCCCACTCCAGTACTCTTTCCTGGAAAACCCCATGGACGGAGGAGCCTGGTAGGCTGCAGTCCATGGGGTCGCGAAGAGTCGGACACGACTGAGCGACTTCACTTTCACTTTTCCCTTTCAGGCGCTGGAGAAGGAAATGGCAACCCACTCCAGTGTTCTTGCCTGGAGAATCCCAGGAATGGCGGAGCCTGGTGGCCTGCCATCTATGGGGTCACACAGAGTTGGACACGACTGAAGCAGCATCGGGGTACCACCAGCTACTTGTGGCTACTGAGCATTGAAGCATGATTAGCATGACTAAGAAACTGGATTTTTAATTTATGCTAGGAAACATTGAAGTCAAAAGGAGAAGGGGCCAGCAGAGAATGAGATGGCTAGATAGCATCACCGACTCAATGGACGTGAATCTGAGCAGACTCTGGGAGTAGTGGAGGACAGAGGAGTCTGACATGCTATAGCCCATGTGGTCATGAAGAGTAGGACATGACTTACCAACTGAACAAACAACAATTTTAATTCATTTAAATTGGGGTGGCTTTTGAGTTGCACAGCATAGTTCTAGGAGAAGTGATAAACAACTAAGAAATAACTTTAAATAAATAATACATTTTAAATAAGGAATTATTTTGGATGCTATGAAAGAAATACATGAGATCCTAAGTGAAAAAAAAAATGGGAGAGAATATATTTTAAAGGATGCTATGAAAACACTCATCACCACCTTTAAGCTGAGACCTGAAGGATAGGAAAGAGCAGTTAGAGAAAGTTTCTTGGGGAACAGAGAAGAGAAAAAGTCCATAAAGAAAGGAATTGCTTGGCATGTGGGAGGAACTGAAGAAGGGTGAGGATAGTGTGGTTAAGTGGAGGCTGGGGGTTGGGGGGATGCAAGAGCCATATCATGTAGAAATCAGGCAGTGTCTGTGTCAGTTCCATCAAGTGTACCATGCTGTCTCCTGAGGCATGCCTGGTCCTTGTTTTCCAGTCCAGTGGTCACTTCCTAATGCATGCTTTTTTATAGAACTAAATCGCCAGAGCACCTCACAGTATCAACCCATCACATTTGACCATCTGCCTTCTGTACTAGGTGACTCACTAGGAAAATATTTCTTCTCTTGAAACAGTTAGGCAAGGTCCGTACTTGCAAGACATATAATAAGCTCAATACTACTTAAGAAAAACATTTCAAGTCTTTATTTCATTTGTTACAATATTGCTTCTATTTTTTTTCCTTCATATTTTGCTTTTTTGGCTACAAGGCATGTGGGAATCTCAGCTCCCTGACAAGCGATTGAACCCATGCCAGCCTGCCCTGTAAGTGGGGAGTCTTACTCACTGGACCACCAGGGAAGTCCCAAGAAATGTTATTTTAATAACAGTAAACAATTAAAAATGACTAAAAATAGGATGAAAACTATTCTATTTTAATATTGCTAGAAAGAAGCTAGCTGATGAGGTTGGGGAACACTTCCTAAAAGCTTTTAGGAGGAAACATGAGGGAGATAAAGGATAAGAAATTGACTTAAAAATAACCTGACTGCTTTTAAAACTGTCAGTCCTTAGTTTGGATTTTCTTCTCTGAATGTATAGATATTCAGGCTTTAGAGATAAGTGATTTATGCAGGGAGATGCAGTCATTATGCAGATGAAATGCCCACGGTAGGGGGTGCTGGTAAATAGCTGTGTTTTTCAGCTGTCACTTCTGTCAGCTTCATTGATTTTACAAATTGTCAGGAACTTGCATTATAGAATGTAGATTCCTCTGGGGGCAATGTTCATACACATTTTTTTCTCTGTACAATCATGGTACATTAGTTTAGGTTCTGGAGCCCAGGGAATCACCTCTAACTGATAAAAAAAATGTAAAATGTCATTATATGCTTTGTTCTGCAAAAATAGAACTTTTCATTAAAATAGCAGTGTGCATTATAGATGTGCTAATTTTTAATCTCATGACTAACATTCACTTGAATGTCTTTAACTTTTTCAACTTGCCTATTACAGCACCACACATACTCATATACTCTACATTGGCAGGTTGTTTTTCATAACTCACTGTTATACTAAAAGCATATAAATAAGAGTACATTTTTTGGGGCAGTCATTTTATCAGGCTTTAGACCTACCAGAATTCTTTCACAAATATGATATAATTTCATACCCCCAGCAGCCCCATGAGAAGTTGTGGAGTGGGACATTACCTGTCCCTTACTTACGGGAACCCTAAGGCTACGTATTTTGTGCCTTGGAGCGTGAGTGAAATGTGGACAGAAGTTGAAGTCAGAATACAGGCTGTTGTACCATTTGCCCCTCTTCTTGATAGAGAGAAGAATAGTATGGATTCTCCTCTACCTCTGTTTTAACATTCAGTGTCATGTGCTAGTAAAACCATAGATTAGTTTGAGAAAAGTCTTTGGACTTAGAGAAAGAAAGACTCTACATGTCAGTTAGAAATCTTTGTATTACAAGCAACCAAACTGTAACACATCATGATCTAAAGATCAACATGAGTTTATCAACTCTTATAACTAAGAAGTCCAGAGAGGGCTGGCTTCAGGGCTCAAATAATGAAGTCATGACCTGTCACTCCCCTCCTTGTTCTCTTGATTGGTTCCATCGTGAGATAAGCCCTCTTTCTCATGTACTTACTCAACTCATATTTACAAAAGACCCTTCTATATTTTAAAGATGAAGTAATACACAGAGGAAAGGACACAGGTGTGACAGTCAGGAAATGTGGATTCTAGTCTCAATTCTGCCACTGGCTACATGAGCCTCACCTGTCAGTGTAGCTGGAGAAGTTTAAGGAGGTTCCTAGAATTATATCTTTCCAGATGCAGATCTAGAGTGAGGAGAGTGCAGGGGGAAGTAGGGAGGATGGTTGGAGGGGGAAGTACCTTAACCACGGAATTTTCAGAAAAGAGATTTTTCTCTGTTTGGACTCGCATGTGTCTCATGCCCGCCCAGAACCACTTATGAGGACTTTGGCAGTGGAGTGCCATCTATGTACTTGTGTTACCTGAACCGTGGAGAGACATGGAGGAGGCAGAAACTTGAAACGGGGCTGTTTATTGCTGGAATTACAGTGAGTGCATTCTGTGTCCTGTATCCAAAAAACAGCACACCAGGAAACATTACATGATGTTGTTATGAAAAACATACTCATCCCCTAAAAATCAAACCTCTGATCTCAACGTTTTGAGTCCTATGAGATAATCCCTTTGGTTAGACATTGACAGAACCAGAATCCATCCCTGCTTTCCCCTCGGAAGGACTCCCTAGTCACAAGATGCCCCAAGGGAAACTGGGCTGTTCCAGATGGCTTTGATCCATGCCAGTACTCTTCATTATGTAAACTTTCCTTCTGACAGCTCACGCGGAACATGTCACATCTTGAAAGAGGAGTTTTCATTAACTACTTTGCTGCTGCCAAATGGAATCAGTGTATTATATGGCCCTCTGCCAGAATGTCAGGGAGAGAGATGGCTCCCCTGTCTGCAGCAGCAGCCTTCCTCCCATCGCCAAGCGGAAGCCTTCTATTTTTCAAAGATCAATGTAGCAGGGTAAGGTTACACAGCCTATGGCAGAATTGAGAATAGAATCCAGGTTTCCTGACTCTGTGTGTTGTGCTCTTTCCACTGTATACTGCTTAATCTTTAAAATCTGAAATGTCATTTTAAAAATATGAGTTGAGTGAAGTTTGATAAAGGGTATGTATTTATTACAGAGAGAAATTTGGCCACCATCTCTAGTTCCCTCTCCTACTTCTCTGCCATATGTATTGAGTGAGTACATTCTTAAGTACTTCTAAATATCTTAACTTTTTTGTCTTCACTCTCTAGACACCATCATCTTTTTCCTGGATGATAGCAGGTCAATACTTGTAGTGGACTGTCTGCTCACAGCAACAGACAAAGTCATAAATCTAGTCCTGAACTGTCCCTTAAGCTTTTCAATTGCTCCCATTGCCTTTGCCTCTAACTTTCAAGTCTTTGTGTTTTCCCCACTACTTCTCTTGCCCAATCCCCAGGCCCACCTCCATCATGGCACAGTGACCTTTTCTTTCCTTTTTTTTAAATTGGAGTATAGTTGCTTTACAATGCTGTGTTGGTTTCTGCTGTATAGCAAAGTGAATCAGCTCTGTGTATAGACATATCTCCTCCTCTTTGGATTTCCTTCCCTTTAGGTCACCACGGAGCACTGAGTACAGTGTTCCCTGTGCTATTCAGTAGGTTCTCATTCATTGTCTATTTTATACATATTATCAATGGCATGTATGTGTCAGTCCCAGTCTTCCAGTTCATCCCACCCCTCCCCTTGCCCTCTTTGTGTCCATCTGTCACGTTTTTATCTGTCTGTGTCTCTGTTTCTGCTTTGCAAATCAGACCATCTACGCCAGCTTCCTAGATTCCATGTGTATGCACTCATATGACCTTTATTCTTCTCTTTCTCTTCACCTCACTCTGTATGACAGTCTCTAGGTCCATCCATGTCTCTGCAGATGACCTCTTTTGTTTCTTTGAAACAGCCCACTCTCCTCTTTTGCACCTCAAGGGCCTTGCCCTCACTTGGAGTGTTACCTTCCTTCCCATCTCTACTCCCTCCTATTAAATGTCTGCTCATTCTTCAGATCTCAGTTTAGAGACTCTCATCCTGACAACCTCTTCCTCATCTCTCAGTCTGGCTTAGCTGCCTCTACTACTTGTCTTGAGGACATCCTATAGTGTTGTAGCCCCACTCATGTGCTTTCTGTCACATCAGCATCTTTGCACACCCCTTGATCCCTTTATGTACACATATACACGCACCACACAGTCACTGTTGCTGTTTTGTGATTCCAGTGCATTAGCTGAAGACTTGAAAGCTACAGGGAAGGAGCACACTGCAGACCAGGGTGCTTTACGTCTCCCAGGCCCTGCCTTTCACCTCCTTTTCTTTCATGGCTGACCAAAACAAAGAGTCTTCTCTGTGACAAACTCAACATGTGCCAACGGCAATTATATTTATTAGTCACGCTTTTTTTTAATTTCATAATCACTTTTTCTTTAGCTTCCACATAAAAGGAAGTGTTTCTCTGAAAACATGTGTGGAGCAAGTCCTGACCGCTTTATCTACAGCAACAGTTTTCACAATTTCTTCATTCAAATGTGTAAGTGACAAAGATCTATAGAGTTCACGTCCTCTGGGTAATTGACATCTAAACTGGAATTGAATCCTAAAGAAAAACTAGAAGATCCTAAAGAAGAAGAAACTTTTCCCTGAAGTTTCAGGAAGCATCCAGACAAGGCTCTTGGGGTGAGCAGGGCTCTTGAGTCCCCTAGAATCTCACCTTATCTGTCCAAGGTCCAGAAGCCTCAGGGTAAGACACTGTGTATTTATGACCCCATGACCAGTTCTTCCCCAAGTCTTTCAAAATTCTAATCATTCGTGGGTCAGTGTGTGGGTGTGTGTACATCCTGACCTAAGAGACTATTAATTCTCCACTGGATCAAGGAAATAACCTCTTAAATAAGTTCAGTGATTTAGCCTTCATTCTTCTGTGACTACATTAAGGCTACTGCATGGTAGCTTGAATGATGTTTTGGAAAAGTAGCCCTATCCATCCTCTGCTCAAGCCTCCAAAGGTTGCAACTTTTACTGAGGAAAAGCCAAAGTACTTAGGATGGTCCCAAGAACAGGAGGTGTCACCTGCTACCATGCCGCTCCATCTCACTGCCGCTGCCTCTCATCCATCCCTCTCTGGCCACATTGTCTTCTGTGCTCCTCACTCAGGCCAGGCCTGCTCCTACTTTATTACCTCTTCAAGAGCTGTTTTCTTGGCTAGACACACTGTACTCTCCTACCGAACTTCCACTTCCTTACCTCCTTCAAGTCTGTGCTCACATGCTCAATGAGGTCTGTCTTCATCACCCAATTTAAAATCATCACTTCCCCACAGCTCTTTTGACCTATCACTGTTCTGTTTTCTTTCCATTGCCCTTATCTAAAATTCACCTACTTATTAGGCTTATTATCTCTAGAATGCAATCAGCTAGAATGCAATCTTCAAAAACACAGGGCTGTTTGGCTGCGTGTGTTTCACTGAAGTATCTCTATCATCTGGAAGAGGTACTCAGTAAATATTGGTTGAATAAATTAATTGTACATAACCTACTTTACACTCTCTCCAACTTATCTGTGAGCTTTTTGAGAGTTCATAAAACTCTTTCAGCAAAATTACAAACTTCCAGTTAGTCCCAGCTAAGGGTGTAACAGCTATTCTTGTATAATTCACCTCAGCTGATAAAGAATCCACTTGTAATATGGGAAACCTGGGTTTGATCCCTGGGTTGGGAAGGTCCCCTGGAGAAGGGAACGGCTACTCACTCCAGTATTCTGGCCTGGAGAAGTCCATGGACTATTCCATGGGATCGCAAAGAGTTGAACACAACTGAGCAACTTTCACTCACAGAGAAAGTTCTCAGCTACCTTGTAAATCCTCCTATACCCCTTTGTTATTTACATCTTCTTCCTCACCCCTTTTAACCCTTTATTTTGGTTCCTACCATGAATGTTTTGATGTCATTACCAGGTTCATCTTCCCGTCTTGCCTCATACTACATTCAGCCTTACCTTTGCATGTTTTCTTTAGACACCTTTTGAGAAAAGACTTCCCTCTACTTTCTAATAGTTCTTCATTCATCTAATACCATTTATAATCATAACTAAAAGAAAGATGAGAAAATTTGCTTTCTCACTATTTAAATAGATATCAGAGTCTATCACTAAACATAATACATTTAATGTATAGTGTGACCCAAATGTATACACAGTGCTGCTTCATTCTCATTATATGTGATTTCAAAATATTTCTTACCACCCAAAACTAAGTGACTTAAATCAACAACAGTTACTTTCCATAAGTCTGAGGTTTCCTGAGCTCAGCTGGGTGGATCTGTTTCGTGTCAGCTGAGCTCACGTACTGTGGCTACAGTGCCCTGGAAGACCTCCCACCGTGTAGGCCTCACTCTTCTCTTGGCCTCTCGTTATTTGGTAGTTGGTTGTTATTTTTTTTTTTTTTTTTTTTTTTACAGTTAGTAGCATTTTTTATTTTTTGTTGCAAATTGCAAGATTTTATTCTTTTTTTTTTTTTTATTGTTTTTGCCATACATTGTCATTATATCACCATGGGTTTACATATGCTTCCCCTCCGGGTCCCCCCTCCCTCCTCCCTCCCCCCCGGGAAATCTCGCTGCACCAGTCCCGAGCATCAATCCTGGGCTGGCGATTGATTAGACACATGACAATTAACATGCTTCAATGCCCTTCTCCCATATCATCCCACCCTTACCCTCATCCACAAAGTCCACAAGTCTATTCTATACATCTGCGTTCCTTTTGTTGTCTCCCATGTTGGGTTCTCATTACTGTCTTTCTGAATTCCATATATATGTGTTAATATACTGTATTGTTGTTTTTGCTTCTGGCTTACTTCACTCTGGATAATGGGCTCCAGTTTCGTCCATCTGAGTAGAATTTCTTTACAGCATGGAGGTTGGCTTCCTAGAGTGAAAGAGAAACTGTCAGACCTGGGGTCCAAATCGGCATAGCATCACCTCTGGAGAATTCTGTTCATCAAAGCAGAATAGGGCTGACTCAGATTCAAACAGATCTGCCTATCAATGGGAGGAACTGTAGTCAGCCACAGTTGCAAATAAACTACTATACCTAGTTCTCAGAACTTAAATAATGCGAACTATAATTTAGAATGCATGGCTAATGACAGAGACTCAAAGAGTTGACCAGTTAAATAATATTTGTGCTGTTATAAGTGTATGTGTGGGTGGTGGCAGAAAACACATAAACATATAAAAGGCTCAAGATTTCTAAAATCTTAGCACTTTGCGGGACATTTAACATGAAGGCAAAAGCCTGTTGGTTCCCTAGGAGCATTCATGTGTCCTAGCATTGCTTCCTAATTGTCGTGCCTGACTCTTAAGTTATAAGTAGCAGGATTATCTAATTACATGTATACTCTGTTCCAGTAGATGAAGAAATATTTAACTCATCACAGAAATTTTATACGAAAAAAAGGGGCTACTTTGAAAAAAACAGTTTGGGAGTCAAAGGAATACATTTTAATTAAGGAGAATTCACTTATGAATAATAGTTTATTTCCCATCCATATCAGAGAAATAATGAGTCCCCTCTGTAATTTTTACAGTTTATTAACTTAAGCACAGGCCTGCACACATAGTAGATACTGGGTAAATGACTGCTTATTAAAATCAGGCCATGAGCAGAAGCTAGGGGGATGTGGATGTTCTCATTCCATCCAAAAGCATATTTCCTATTCTATATAGATTAATCTTTGAGAGCTTCTAAAAATATCAACAATAGCCTTTTACACAGAAGTAATGGTACCTGGGCGGTTTAATTCCCTTTTGTTCTCATTAACTAGAGGCAGATATTCAGGGCCCATAGCACAGAGCCAAGGAAGTGATATTAGTCATGGTTTTGTTACAGGTCATGGGAGAGAAAATTGGGTTAATGAGAGGGCATGGGGATTGAGCACCATAAGCCACGGTGGAGCACACCAAATAAAGAGGATCTGACTGTGAGTGGACATGTGCACGCCTGAGTGCTTAGTCACGTCCGACTCTTTGTGACCCTCTGGGCTGTAGGCCACCAGCCTCCTCTGTCCATGGGATTTTTCAGGCAAGAATACTGAAGTGGGTTGCCATTTCATTCTTCAGGGGATCTTCCCAACCCAGGGATCAAACATGCATCTCCTGCAAGGTAAAGAATCATTGCAGGTGGATTCTTTACCCACTGAGCCATCAGGGAAGCCCAGGTAATGGGATGAGGAAGAGCAAATGCACATTCTGAAATACCAAGGGTTTGTTATACAGTTTCCAACCAAGTAGATAGAAGGTACATTCTCACTGGAAGAAAGACAGTCTTCTTGGAGAAATCAGCTCATCTTTGACTATTTAACACCTCGGATGTTAAGGAATGCCCTGGCAGTAAAGTTCAGCTCTGCCTTCTCTAAGAATAGCCTTAGAAGTCTCTGTAGATTGGCTCCAACCTTAGAGATGTCACACTCAGTGTTCGTGACACTTGTTTCTCCGGTCTCTTGGACCTGTCCAGTAATGGGGAGCACTCTCACATTATAGGGTTTAGTTGATTAAAAGGAAAGTTTCTGAAATCAGAAAAGCTTACTTGAATCCTGGACTCATAATTTATCAGCAGTGCTTTCCTTGTTAATATCTCTGAACTTCTGTCTGAAAAATGCTGATGGTGGGGAGGAGATGGTGTTTACATCTCAAGGCTGATGGGGGTTTAAATGAAGCAAGGAAGGGAAAGCGTTTATCAGGGTCCCTGACCCATATCCAGTCCTCTGTACACTTTGTTAGTAACTTCTCAGTTCATCGTTACAAATGTCTAACATCATCTTTCCATTGAAATAACACTATTGAAAGTATTTTGGATTCTTGTCTCCTTAGATGTTTGTAATAGTTCTGATAGGAATCATCATTGTTAGAAGTCTTCCAATGAGAAGCTAGTGTCTCTGTGTGCTTCCTCTTTCTCTTACAGACAAAAAATGTAATTTTATCTTGGTAGCAAAGCTTGATAGACAAGCCTGGTGTCGGACAAAATAGTGCATGCCTCACCTGTTTCTTGTGCCCTTGCACCAGGTCCTCCTCACACCTCCAATCCTTGATGTCAAGAAAGGACACGATATTTCTCAGTATCTTCACCTGGCAAAGTAAAGACTGTGCCAACAGCCGCTGCATTTTGGGGAGATGGCCTTTGAGTTCCCTCTCCTGGGGTTTTAATACTTGGTTTGACTCCAAGGGCACTAAGACTTTTCTCACCAAACTGAATTCCAGGCATCAGAGAGCAGGTGCAGGTAAAATCTGTGGTTATTAAAGTTCACGACATGTAGGCTTCCTTGGTGGCTCAGTGGTAAAGAATCCCCTTGCCAATGCAGGAGACATAGGTTCGATTCCTGGGTTGGAAAGATTCCTTGGAGAAGGAAATGGCAACCCACTCCAGCATTCTTGCCTGGGAAATCCCCTGGACAGAGGAGCCTGGTGGGCTGCAGACTGTGGGGTCACAAAGAGTCGGACAGGACTTAGCAGCTGAGGGTGCCCATGGTATGTTCTACTTATGTTGGCTAATACTCCCTTTTCCTAGGTATCTGTAGGCCAGAGGAAAATTCTGGCTACTTAGCAGCTACAATTTTATTAGAGGAGAATCCTAGAATATCTAGACTGAACCTACTTTCATGGAAAGTGGGAAGATCATATCTTAGAATCAAGGACTATTAGCCCTGGGAGAGCATCAGTCTAATCTTCGCATCCTTCCAGAAGGGAAAATATACATTGTGCTCAAAGTCAGAGAGACTGAATGTCAGAGCCTGCTCTAGGACCCAGGATTCCTAGTCCAAGAGCCTGGGATTCCAGACCTGCAGGTCAACATCACTGATCAAAAAACCCACCCTCCCTTTGGAATGATTTAAACCCTCTGGTGCTTGTGAATAGCAGATGGGTCTCTTTTTCTGAAACTGTTTCTAAGATACATAGGTTTCATTCCCTCCAAAGGTCGTCCTATATGCATACAGAGTTTGAGAGGTTCTCTTTGTTAAAGAGCACTGAAAGTTAAGTTAGAAAGCCTTAACCTTGCTCAGCAACCAGAGGCTGCATGGGCTGGTTGCTGGCCCAAGACAAGTCACTCTCTCTCTGTTGCAGGTAGCTTAAACCACCCTGCCTTCTGCACAGAAGCAGAAGGCAACAGAGGTGTGGACACATTCGAAGATTCATTTCACGTAATATAAGCAAGGTCGGAGTCAACAGCCTGAGTTTAATCACCACCCTGACAGTTGGGAAGCGATTAATCCTTCCCTCCCCCCCTTCCTCTGCCCAGCTTCAAAGTGTCACTTCTTCTCCCTCCTCCCTCTCGTACTAATTAGAAACATGCTGTAGGTAAAAGGTGGCCAGTGTGAAGCTTGCACCGTGTCACCAAAGCCCCTTTGTTAGGAGAAAATGCTCACTGTTGAAGGGGGCTGATTCTCAACACGGGAGCACCTGCTTCTGGGAAGGAGAGCTGGGTGTGGAGCTGGCCTCAGTGTCCAGTGCTTCCCACCTGCCCCACAACTCAAGCAAGTCCCTTGACATTGCCTTGTATGTCCCCTCATTTCAGAGCCAAGGACTCTATTGCCCAGTCTCCATGAGAGCATAAAATAAAAGTGAACATGCTGAGAGTAGTCAAAGCACCATCCAAGTGTATGGGATGAACCTGATACCTTTATCAGCTTGGCCACCATAGCAAAACACCACAGGCTGGGTGGCTTAAGCAACAGACATTTATTGTTCATAGTTCTAGAGGCTTGGAAGTCCAAGTTCAAGGTCTTGACTGCCTTTTCCATGTGTTCTTACAGACCTTTTCTCTGTACATATGGGTATGGAGATTTCTCTCTTTCTCTTCTTAGAAAGCTCTAATTTTTAAAATTGTATTAGGACCTCACTCTTATGACCTCATTGAACTTTAATTACCTCCTAAAAGCCCTATTGCCCATATAGCCATAGCGAGGCTTTAATAGATAAATTCTGGAGGAACAGACTTCTGTTCATAGCACCTGAAAAAAGGCTTTCTTTAGATTAAACCATGAACTAGATTTAGAGACCCAGAACCCAGAAATATAGAGGATGCCAACTTCTTAAGCAATGTGTTTAAATGTGGGAGTAAGTTTTTACACACTGTTCTGTCTTGTCCAATTGTCCCTTTCCTTCAAGAACATCTTTCTAGCAGTAATGGTGGGCTCTGCTTTGACCCTGGGGCTAGATTCTTGATAACAGTGGAGAGAGATTCCAAAACCCAAGGTCAAGGGCCCAATATTACCTCCTTCATGGTTCCCTCCAATGTGGGATTCAGCATCTGTGGTTCCTCCTAGGTTCTAGATTCCTAGATATTTGTTTCAAGCATCAAAAAAAGATAAAGCCAAACAACTTTGGAATTGAAGGTGGGAGAGATTAATCATCCCAGGGGAGCTATAGAGGAAAAGTGACTTTTCCATGTCACTGGCTGGTTAGATCTCAAAATGGGGCTAAAACCAAACTTAACTGAATCCCAGTAGGAATTTTAGGTTGGTAATTAGGTTCTTGCATTATTCCGTTCTCCTATTTAAAGATGATTATGGCTCTATATCTCATTGCATTAACTGGATAACTCTTTCCTCATATAAACTACTTGTAAAGGCACAAAAAAATGAGAATAATTCAGCTTAAATGCATGCTTCTTTTCTCCAAGTGCTTTCTATTCATTTGGGTTGCATTTCTTACCCAAACAAGCATGTTGTTTCCTACCCACCTTGAATGTTTCATTTGATTTCTGAAAAACCATAGGGGCCAATCATAGATGAGAAGTTCTTGGCTTATATCATCATAGTATGATTTATCACCATGGAAACACCCACCTTAAAGGCTAAGAAGGAATATGAGTCTGCACAACTATGGCGGCCTTGATCTTACTCTTCATGGTGACCTGGCGGTTTTACTTCTGTTTTGTGTCCTGACTCCATGAGTCATGTGTTTCTCAGGAAGAATGTCCAAAATGATGCAAGCGTAACATGCTTTGAACTAAGTTCACAGATTTGGGGGCTATTCTTTGTCACCTGAGGGCCATTTTAGATCTGTTTAAAGTAGTAGTAGTAGTAGTAGTAATACTTGAAACCTTACTAATTATTAACAAGGGTTTCCCAGGTGGTGCTCGTGGTAAATAATCCACCTGGCAATGTAGGAGATGCAGGAGACGCGAGTCGGTCCCCAGGTCGGGAAGATCCCCCGGAGAAGGAAATGTCGATCCACTCCAGTATTCTTGCCTGGAAGATCCCATGGACAGAGGAGCCTTTTGGGCTCCAGTCCATGAGGCTGCAAAGAGTCGGACATGAATGAGTACACACACACACAATTATTAATAACAAAATAATTATTGTCTACAATATTATTAAAGCATGAACGACTCTTTAAACAGTTTTTGAATCCAATTCTGAGTAAGTCACCTTAAGGGCAGCATCAGCCTTCTCACGTGCTCTTTCCTAACGACCTGGCATGCCATCTAGACACACTCCCATGACCTGTGAAGGAGGGGACATGTGGCCACGGCCATCTGAGCCTTTCCAAAACACACGGGTGTACAGTGTGGAATGAGAGTCACAGTTCTGTTTGTTCTGCAACTGTGTGGAGATCACGTTTTTCCCCCTCTAGGTAAACATGAGAAGCAAGGGTACAGGAGGAGTCATTTATGGAACAACTCTCTGCTGCCACCTCTGAGTGGTTACCCCCTTGGCCTCCCTAAAACACCCCTGTCGGGTGCTTGGCTGGGCACTTTACTTCTTGATCTTTTTTAAAAAACTTTTATTGGTGTATACTTGCTTTACAATGTGTTAGTTTCTGCTGTACAGCAAAGTGAATCAGCCACATGCTTACATACAATCCCCTAGTTTTTGGATTTCCTTCCCATTTAGGTCACCACAGAGCATTGAGTAGGGTTCCTGTGCTATCCAGTAGGGTTTCATTGGTTATCTGTTTTATATAAGGAGTGTGTATATGTCAATCCCAGTCTCCCAATTCATACCCCCTCTTCCTTCTTTGGTGTCCATATGTTCATTCTCTACGTCTGTGTCTCTATTTCTGCTTTAAAATAAGTTCATTTTGAACTTTATGATATCTGTTAAATATCTCCATCGGGCATAGAGCTTCAGAAAGATTTACCGTGACTTGCACACGTTGTAGATCCAGAATGTGAATCCTTGACATTGGAACCTAAACTCTGTACTCTTGATCACAACTCTGTCTTGCTACCACTGCAAATGAAAGGATTTATTGAGTGGTCTTTTGAGACCCTTCCAACACAGTCTACGATTTAGAATGGCAGAATGGCATAGGGCAAGACCATATCTTCTTGTCTTCTTTTCTACATCTGGGGGAGGAGGATTCAGTGTGAACCTGACACACTTTGTATTCAGAAAAGTCAAGGTCATGATTATTTTATACATATATATATATATATATGTATGTATATATATTCGCAGTATGCACAAAACAGTGAGCATGGTGAGAGCAGAGACTATTTTTTTTCCCATAGATATTCTCAATATCCAGAAAATTTCTTTACTCTTAGTAGGCAATAAATATTTATTGAGTAAATGCTGATAAGTCAATGAAAGATTTAGTATCATAGAAGATTGTTCCATGTCTAAAAGGAGCTGTGTATGTTTTGGGGATGTTTATGTCGTCAGACAAATTCACTGCAGCAGGTTCCTGAAATTGCCACCTGAGCAGGGAAAACATGGCTTCATAAATCAGCACCATCAATCATGCCAAACGTGCTACTTTGAACCACTGTTTCCAAGGCTTCCTGACTGTTGCGTCCTTTGTGCACAATCACGTGTGGCCTCTTGTAACCACAAGGGGGCAGTGCATGCTCACTCAAGCCAGAAGCTGAATTTATTGTGCATAATACTATCTGACAGCCTTTGTGTGGTCGTATTCCTCTGAGATGTCTTCATGGTGCTTACAAGTGCGGAACAAGATTGCTTTCTAACTCCCTGTCCTGCAAACAAATCGTGTGGCTGTTACTGTTTAATATTTAAATAGCTATGGTAAGAAGCATGTTCACTGCTTCTACAGGGCTGACACTGATAGAAAGCCATGTGACAGAAAGGTAGTAAGTAACTGGCCTTAGCCATTTTGGTAGTCCTCTAGTCTTACTGGGGGTGAATCCCATCTGTATATGAAAGGCTGGCTCAGATTTTATTCCATGGCCAGCACATCGGCAGCACCCAATTCTAGGAGTTATGACTTCTATTATTTTTCAGATAGAAAATGGAAGGCTAGAATCTCAGGGATATGAAGGACCTTTAATGTATGTCTAATTTCATGGTCTTGCAGCAGCTCTTCTAGCAGCTGATCCCCAAAATGCTTCATCCTGGTTCCTGGGCTCTGCCATGGCCCATTCCGTGGGCTTTTGAGGTATGATGGAGGAGGAGCCCCCTCCCTTGTTGGATTGACTGTCCATTCTGAAATTGACATTTAGTCACCTTGGGAATTATTTCCATTCTTTCCAAATAGGGAATAATTCTACTTATGTGACAGATGTGTTTGGGGAATTGACTTTCACCAGCAGGATTTTGAAGTGATGTGAAGAATTAACCTTGTGATGAGATCATTAGACTTATGGACCAAGACTTTGCTTACAGTTGCTAGTGTATATGATAAATTGCTATCTGTGGCTGCTGGAGACTACTTAGTTTGACTTATCTGGCCTGTCTCCATTTGACTTTGCCCTGTCTCCATGGAAATCTGTGTGTTTCCACAGTTTTCTTACTTTTCTGAAAATGTCTTCACTTTGGTTCCAGTATTTTTCTGGCATCCTGGAAACCCAATCCTGGGACTTGGGGCTGGCATATTGTGTAATTTCAGGACACGATTCATCTTGTCACTTGTGTAACTGCCATTCCTCAAAGCACAGTTCCAACTGGAAGTGACTGGATTCCAGTGATGGTCCAGAGACCAGGCCCTATTCTTTTGCAAGATCTAACTAAACATATTTCAACCTGGGACCTAACAAATGCTCATTTTAAACAAGCATTCCAGATCAGTGTGAAGGAAGTGATCAATGGAGTACTCTGAGAAATATTGTAACATCCTAGAACATCCCTTTCAATACAGCAGGGGGATAAAAATAGACTGGAAAGCAATACTCTAGTGATCATTTAGTACTGATTGTGTCTCAGGTCCTGAGCTAAACATGTGTGGTCCTGTTATTGAACTTGTTTGAATTTCATACAGTGTCTCTGCTGAACTTTCAGGAGAAGAACCCAGAACCCCATTGATTATAAAATAATTCTTCTATAACCCAGTGGTCTCAATGCTCAGAAAATGCCTGTAATAATAGCCAGTCAGGGACCAAAACTGTATTGCTGGGGATTCTACTTATCTCTATAGAGTATGTCCACATCCACAGGACTGAACTCCTGCTGATTTTTGACTTGGACAACCTTTTGTTGTCTGTCTGGAGTTTTCAAATAAAGCAAGAAAGATACATACTTTTTAATATGAAATTTCTTGATTTGTAAAAAAAAAAAAAACCATCTTCTTTGAGTTTACAAAAATACCAGGTAGGATAAACAGAACCCCTCTGTGGGCCAGATTCTGAGAATGGGTTACCAGTTTGCAGTCCTAGTCTAGTCTTTGAGAGTCACTGTTGGTTTTGAAATGGAAGGAGTCTCTGATTTTGGTAGATAACGGGAAAGGATACTAACTGTGTGGTCAGGGAGACTTGGTTTTAGGTTTCAGTTCTGCAGTTCATTAGCGCTGAGGCCTTGAGCCGTTTGCTCATCTCTCTGAGTATTAATATTTTATCTGAAAGGAGAGATGGGATTAATGGTATCTTCTTCACAGAATTTCTGCAAGGCTAAAGTGAAAGACTGTGTGTCAGCATTTTCCAAATGTAATTCACAAACAACCTTCACAGTTTATGCCACATCGAAGTAATATGTCTACTATTATTTCCTTAATGTTTTTCTTTTGGCTCATTTTAAAAAATATAAAAATATCTACGTTGCTTTTAGAGCATTAATATATATAGAAACATGAGTTAAACCACAGCTCCCACCCCACCCCCAATCACATGATAAATTAAATCTGAAACCATTTTAAAAGAGTTTGGTTGTGTGCCATTTTACACTTCCAAAAACTTCAGGGCTTTCATAAGACTAACATGTTTGTTAAATAAAATACAAATAAGGAACACAGTGTGAAGTCAAATGGGTCTTAGGAAGCATCATTATGAACAAAGCTAGTAGAGGTGATGGGATTCTAGATGGAGCTATTTCAAATCCTAAAATATGTTGCTGTGAAAGTGCTGCACTCAATATGCCAACAAATTTGGAAAACTCAGCAGTGCCCACAGGACTGGAAAAGGTCCCTTTTCATCCTAATCCCAAAGAAAGGCAAAGCCAAAGAATGCTCAAACTACTGCACAATTGTACTAATCTCACAAGCTAGTAAAGTAAAGCTTAAAATTCTCTAAGCTAGGCCTCAACAGTACATGAGCTGAGAGCTTCCAGATGTTCAAGCTGGATTTAGAAAAGGCAGAGGATCCAGAGATCAAATGACCAACATCGGTTGGATCATAGAAAAGTAAGAGAATTCCAGAAAAACTTCTATTTCTGCTTCATTGACTATGCTAAAGCTTTTGACTGTGTGGATCATGACAAACTGTGGAAAATTCTTCAAGAGATGGGAATACCATACCGCCTTACCTGCCTCCTGAGAAATCTGTATGCAGGTCTAGAAGCAACAGTTTGAACCTGACATGAAACAGTGGACTGGTTCCAAATTGGGAAAGGAATACGTCAAGGCTGCATATTGTCACCCTGCTTATTTAACTTATATGCAGAGTGAATCATGTGAAATATCAGACTGGATGAAGTACAAGCTGGAATCAAGATTGCTGGGAGAAATATCAATAACCTCAGATATGCATATGACACAACCCTATGGCAGAAAGCTAAGAGGAACTAAAGAGCCTCCTGATGAAAGTGAAAGAGTAGAGTGAAAAAGCTGGCTTAAAACTCAACTTTCAAAAAACTAACATCATGGCATCTGGTCCCATCACTTCATGGCAAATAGATGAGGAAACAATGGAAACAGTGAGAGACTTTATTTTCTAGAGCTCCAAAATCACTGCAGATGGTGACTGCAGCCATGAAATTAAAAGACGTTTGCTCCTTGCAAAAAAAGTTATGACATACCTAGACAGTATATTACAAAAAAAAAACAGTTATTACTTTGCCAACAAAGATTCGTCTAGCTAAAGCTATAGTTTTTCCAGTAGTCATGTATGGTTGTGAGAGTTGGACCATAAAGAAAGCTGGGTACTGAAAAACTGATGCTTTTGAACTGTGGTGTTAGAGAAGACTCTTGAGAGTCCCTTCAACTGCAAGGAGATCAAATCAATCAATCCTAAAGGAAATCAATCCTGGATATTCATTGGAAGGACTGATGTTGAAGCTGAAACTCTAATACTTTGGCTACCTGGTGCGAAAAACTGACTCTTTGGAAAAGATCCTGATGCTAGGAAAGATTGAAAGCAGGGGAAGAAGGGGTTGACAGAGGATGAGATGATTGGATGGCATCACTGACTCAATGGACGTGAGTTTGAGCAAGTTCTGGGAGTTGGTGATAGACAGGGAGGCCTGGCGTGCTGCAGTTCACAGGGTTGTAGAGAGTCAGACGTGACTGAGTGACTGTATTGAATGAAAAGAGATGAGTGGGTATGCTAGCTCCAACATAACTCTATAGTAAATTTTAACCATTACTTTTACGAGGAGAAAAATTTTTTTAATTTATGAAATAGCTGTTTAAAGTAGCAGGGCTCAGTTTCTTTTCTTTTTTTTTCATTTCAACTTGGTGTTTGCAATTCATCTTCTACCTTTAATAAAAAGCAACATAGAGCTCGTAAAATCCAATAACTTAGGATGTGTTTAATATTGTAGATTTCATTCCACATTGATGTGTGCATTAATAAACATTTCAGGTTTTTAGCATCTCATTTTAGCATTAAGTCAATGAACAGCAATATCTTAAAATGGATTTTTGTATTACATGGTTGGTGAGTCTATTACATTTCATTTCCTAAAGCTGACTCTGGTAGTATTTATTCCACAAAACTGTACTAAGTATGTATAATGGACATTGAAGATATAGCAGAGAACAAACCACAGTGTTAGTGGTTTGTAGGGGGGAAACAGGTAATTGAGAATAATATATTTAATCTATCAAATAGTGATAAATGCTGTGGAATAAATAGCAAGATGGGGAAAGAGTGATAGTAGGGACTGGTTACTCTTTCAGAATTATTCATCTGGGACATGTTAACCTTAATACCTTACTATTTTATTATAGCATGAATAAGGTGAGCTAGTAACTCAGGATGGTACTTAGGAGGAGAGCAACCCAGGGAGAGAAGGAGCCACAAGAGTCTTGATATGGGTGCTTGGCATGTTTGTGGAAGAGCAAAGAAGCCAGAGCAGCAGTAGAAGGCTGAACAGGAAGGAGAGAATTTAGGGCTTCCCTGGTGGCTCAGATGGTAAAGAATCTGTCTGCAATGCAGGAGACCCAAGTTCAATCCCTGGGTCAGGAAGAGCCCCTGGAGAAGGAAATCGCAACCCACTCCAGTATTCATGCCCGGAGAAGCCCATAGACAGAGGATCGTGGCAGGCTATACAGACCATGGGGTCGCAAGAGTCAGACATGAGCTAGCAACTAAACCACCATACAGGCAACCTTTAAAAAAAAAAAAATCTATGAGTGAATGGGAGGACTTTGAGGGAATCTGAGCAAAGGAATGACATTATTTGATATGATTTTGAACCATCTCTCTAGCTATTACATGGAAAAGAGATTGTAGGGTGGGGGGAAGGATAGAAAATGGAGACTGGTTCAGAAACCGTTGTCACAGTTCAGTGAGAGATGATGGTGGCTTGCACGAAAGGAACAGCTTTAGGGTCAGATTCTGGACACCTTTTAAAAGTAGAGCAGGCGGAACAGGTGTCATTAAGAGAGGAAGTTAGGAGTCAAGAGAATTCCAAGCTTTTCAAGAATTGGTAAAAGCATGAAGAATAATAAAGTTTTGATTTACCGAAATTTTCATCTTTCTTGAATCTTTCATATTTTCCTTATCTGCAGGGCTTCTTCTGTAGAGCATCCTGATATAGTTTACTTTTCCAGGTGGCAAAGGACAGTTAAAATCCATGCCTCCTTAGGCAAATGCCTTTGTACACTGCCCGTTTTTGTTCCAAAGGCAAAACCATCCATTGAAGAGGTCAAAACAGGCCGGGGAGGATGCTTCCCTCTGATCCTGGTTCTTCTCTACTTGGCCTTTAGCTGTAATGATGCACAACGTGTGCGTTATTACTCCCCAAAGGCTGAATAACAAGTAAAACCATTCGACTCTGATTGAGTCATTCCTATTTTTCTTTCCCACTTTTTTATTCCCATAAACCTAATCATCCACTATTTCCTGGCACAATTCCTGGATGTCAGTCAGGGCTCTGTCTTCTCTCTCTCCCATTAAATACTATACACATTTACAGTGTACATATTAATAACAAGCTTACTAATATGTCCACATCAACTCTAAGTTAGTCGTGTTACCTTCTCTTACAGTTGAGGCAACAGAGGTTTGGAGACTTTCCTTGAGTTAAGCCTCAAAAATGGTGATGCTGATATTTGAAGCTGGGAGCAGTTGATTGCCAGTGCCAGCTCTTAAATGCTTTGCTGTTCTGCTTTTGCTGTATCACATTAGCAGTAGTCACTTTGTTCCCACTCCACTGCTTCCATTAGCTTCCATGAAGATGTTATTTTAAAGAAAAAAGATATTTCAAGAGTGGGAGGACTGCCTCCACTGTTCAGCCTCCCTTGAATGCCTCAGCACTTCTGGGTCATATTTTTTCTTGAAATACTGATATTCAAATATTATCACTGATCTCCCTAAATTCTCATCTCCTTTGTGAAGCCTTCCCACCTTTTTCTTCTTATGGTACTTACCCAGTTCTGTGATAATACTTAAGAGTTTGCCTCTGATAGTATTGATACTAGCACAGTAGCATTTGTGGTAGTTTGCTAATAATGTCTATTTTCTGATTAAATGTGAGCTCCTTGAAGCTGGGCCTATCTCTTTCTATTCTTCATAGCCCGGCATTGGTCCTTATTGTATTTAATTCTTTGAGCATAAAGATATGACGTGTCTTATATCAGCTTTCAAGTTCCTAGCAAAAGTCCAGATACAAGCAGACGTTAAATATATCTCCATGAACAAAGAGCAAAAAGGAAAGTTGCTACTTCTCATATTTCCTTCTAAAAAAAAAAAATCGAATGATCAGCTTGTCTAGCCTTTGCAGCCTTGTGAATTTCCCTTCATATGAAAGACTTAGATTTTCGTCAAATGAGATTTGCTAAGAGGCACATAAGGCTTGTTGAGGGTCGGCTTACTCTTCCGTGCAGCAAAGGCCAAGTCAGCAGAGAGACTCCTGCCGCCCACCCCCAGCCTGCTGCAGACTTCATGCAGTTTTCATTTGCCTTCTTCTGGCCAGCCATCCCAATCCTAAGCTTACATAAAAATTCAACCCTCTGGCATTTGATGAATAAAACAACTCCTTGGCCAGAACACAAGGTCTCCATGTACTCATATTTCCTCCTCGGTGGGGCATCATTCCACGGCAGTGCCTATCAGCAATTAGGCCTATGCCCCTTGCTCACCTGGAGAGTCTTTGCAGCCAGAGACAGTGAGGTAGGACGACAGGGTGACCAGACTTGAAATCAGGAGATGTGGTTGGACTCTGCAGTCTCTCTGAATATTCTGCCTCTGCAAAATGGGAATAAAAAATTACTTTGATAAATAACCCCTCGATTGCTTCTAGCATCAAATGAAGGATGTTATTCACAAAAGAATCCTGAAATGATCTCATTTTTCAGACTGGCCATTAGTAAAATGAAGTGGACAAGAGGGGCACGGGTAAGGAAACGAGGACACAAGACATAGAAAGCACGTTGCACAGTTCCCAGTTCATGGGAAATGGCTCAGTGCAGCCAAAGTAGTTTCTGCTCTTATTGTTTTAGTTGTTGTAGCCTATTTTCTTGAGTTAACCCTGCCATGCAGATGATACCATTTGTAGACATAATAATTATTACCATGTTTGAGTGTTTGGGGTAGATTTCTCATTTAATTGTTTTACCTTTTTTCTCCTCCTCTTCCTTCTCTTTTTTTTTCTTGTCCTTTTTATTTTACAGCTGAGGGAATTTATACCAAGAGAGGTTATAATCAACTTCCTTAAACTAGGATAGCTTATAAGCAATGATGCTACTCAAGAGTACCTATACTTCTTGGCTATGAAGTATTGGCTCTTGATGACATGAAACTCTGCCAAAAGAAAATACAACAGAGTCGTCTAGCTGAAATAATCTAGAATGCTCTGTTAATAATCTGCCTTTGATCTGTGAAGTAGAGAAGACATATTTTATTATCTTCATAAGGGAAGAGACTGAGAATTAGAGGTCTAAAATGATGTGACAAGAAACTGTGCTATTTCACAGAATTCTAGAACTCTTGAGCTCATCTTGTTTAAACCTGTCATTTTTAAAGAGGAAATTTTTGCAGTGAGAAGGCATCATTTATCCATTGTTATATACTGCACTAGTGATAGCATCAGAGTTAAAACATACTATCTTTTAATCACATTTATGAAGAGATTGACTAGGTAAGGGGCACTACTTACAGTTACATGTCATATGATATTAACGGATGCCCACAATGTTAGAATGACTAACAGATCTTCTAATCCATCTTAACTCCTTGATTATCTGCAAATATGGCCATTGGTTAGTTACTGGAGGAAATGCTTGCTATTGTTTTCAGTGTGAGCAGCTTTAGATTGGATTATAGGAAGATATTTGAGGGTTTAATCAAGATTCTTTATTAACACTTTGAATGAGAAGTACAAAACAAATGGTTTGTCTTGCAAGGATACTTGAAAAAATTGATTTGTGGAGACCAGCAGGGAAACCGATTGCCATCGAAAACCAGAGACACTAGAGGGGGACAGAGTCTCATTGACCTCACTGAGTCTGAGTTTCTTGGGAGTGACTGGGGTGCTAAGCCTTTGTTATCTGACAATGGGATGCCAACATTCTATGTGTAACTGTGGTTTCTGGGATTACTTTTCCTCCTATTGAAACAAATCAGTCATCAGCAAAACACTTATTTTCAGTAAAACTCTTAACAGTTCTTTCCTCATCTAAAATCTCATGCCTTGCCAATGATAGTTTGAGATGTTTTTCTTTCTTTTTTTCCTCTGCAATGACACCCTAATATTGGTGATGATACTTAAAGGGAAAAAAAAAAACAGTAATAATGACTCATAAAAACTCTCAGTCACTAAACAACAACAAAAAAGATGGCAATTTTAAGATTCTTTTGAGGTTTGGCGGAAATTACTTTTTTGTCTTCATTTTATGTACTTTATCAAAAACTTGCTGTAAAGCTTGGTGATGGCTCAGAGAGAAGTCTAATGCACATGAAATGTTGGATGCTGCATCTTAAAATGCCACTGTCTCTCTCAGTGGCAGAGAAAAATATATACTTAGAGTTGTGACAACTGCTAGACAAAAGATGCATAATAACACTTCTGGGGAGCACTTGTACACAGGCTATTGTGGATGAATAAGTGGAGCTGTCCATGGGACTGGACAAAACCCAAGAATCTGTGCAAAGCCATCTGGAATATTTTGGCCGTCACAATAGGGGCAATCAGACCTCCTCTACGAGGACTGATTGCTAGTCTTGTTAACAGGGAGGAGTTGGTGATCAATGTATTTAATCACAGCCTGACAACAACTTCTAGTAAATACAGTTTTAAGGAAGGAAAAGTATTTTAGAAATGAATCGGTGTTCTGTAGTGTTGGAAAAGTTTTGTGCTTTGCTTCCTCTCTAGTCTCCCAACCCAGGCAGCCTTTTTCCTATCCAGTGTCTGCTTTTTTTCATAGTAAAACCCACAGGATAAAGAATACTAGAATCTGTAGAGCACAAGGATGTTTACTTCATAGACATGTGTGCGTAGGAGTCTGTTACAGTAGAGGTGACTGTGTTTAGTGCTTATGCTTGGGCAAGAATAGATAGTCACGTATGCATGCTTATTTTAACTCAATGAATTAAAGTCCACTTTTAGCAGTTTCTCATTTGGGGCAGATTTAGAAATATTCCAGGCACAGTGCTAAAAATGTTGGAGTTAAAGAGCAAAAATGCACAATCCCTGATATCAGAATATAAAATGATATATGGTATAACTGGTGCCCTATACCTAAAACACTTCACTACAAGGTGAAATAAGTTAAACCCTTTACCCAGAGGTGCAGAAAGTATAGTAGAAATGTAGCCCAAAGAGATCATATATTATGCAAATGAACGACTAGATGTAGAAGATGGCATTTGAAAGAGTCTTTGACAAGAAGGTCATGTTTAAGTTCCTAGTAATGAGTCCTTGCCACACATCATTTTATCTAACTGATAATTTGTCTCATTTGTAAAAGAGAAGAGAGGGGCTTAATTTGGGATTTGGGTATGAAGTACCCAAGGATGAAGCCAAGGAATGCCGGCCGATAACTGCAGAGTCTTAACAACAAGCACAGGTGTGTTGTCTAAGCACTTTGTTATGTATAACATTGTATAAATTATATATAGTGAAAGAAAGCCTGCAGATTAAAAACCATTAACAGTTCCACTGTTTCCTAATTGTTCAACTGAGTGAGGCACTAGGCAATGTATTTCAACTGTTTATTCTGATCATATCTTGTGTTGAAATATACTGCATAGAAATATATTCTTGTTTATTATTTTGCACTGAGAGAGAAAAGTGTCCTCACTATCTCCTTGTCATTTATGCTCTGTCCTCTGACTAGTAGGTCTTTATTGTTTATCCTTTTTGCAGCAGGAATTTATAATGCTTAAGAGCACTTAGGTGTAGGGGAAAATGTTGACATTAGAGAGATAATTCATTGAGTAAACTGACACAGACTTATTGTGACTGAGGGTCATTGTGCTGACATCAATTCTCTCAAGCAAAATTGCTTTATCAAAATACAAACCAGTGAAAAAAAAATTCCCTATCTATTTTCCTTCCCTTGAAGAAATCACTCCTGGACCTTCTGATACAGAGTGCTGAATATTTCTAAAAGTAATTATTCCTCTAGGAAAATCAGCTTTCCATAGCTTCATGAGTTGTGAGAAGCAAAATGCCAATGAAAAATACCTGATTTTCTGGTTTCAAATAAGACATTTTCCCTTCCTGAGATTGTGGTGTTCAGCATGGACTAAGGTATGCATAGTTTCAGTTTCATAGCACTCGAGTATATTTGTATAATGTCTTATGTCAGTGGTTCTTAAGGTTGAGCATGCACTAGCTTTTCTGATTCAGTAAGTCTGGGGTGGAGTATAAGAATTTGCATTTCTAATAAGTTTCCAGGTTGTCCTAAAGTTGCTGACTCAAGGACCACACTTAGAGAAAATGCTTCACACTATTCTTTAAAAATTCATTTTACATTTTCATCAGATTCATTTGTCATTAAGCTTCACAAAATAGGAAGTGTTGGCATAATTCCTTGTATGTTATGCATGGGAAAGAGCAGATGCTGAGGTTAATTTGCCAATGTGATTCATATGGTAAATCGGTGATGGAGTATGGAATTTATTTATTTTTTCTAAATAGGATCCAACTGATAAGTCCCTGTAGCTCATAGGTTAAAGAATCTGCCTGCAATGCAGGAGACCCGGGTTCAGTCCCTGGGTTGGAAAGGTCCTCTGGAGAAGAGAATGGCAACCCACTCCAGTATTCTTGCTTGGAGAATCCCATGGACAGAGGAGCCCGGTGGGCTACAGTCCATGTGGTCACAAAGAGCCAGACACGACTGAGTGACTTAGCATGCATGGTAAGGCCAAATGATAGGATATGAGATGGTCTTTATTGTCGGGTATGCTACATAGGATATAAATTAGGAACGAACTCCTCTGCCTGGGATTCAAAGTTTTATGATCAGTCCCTAAGCTAAGTTTTTGCCCCATCTCCAAATTATCTATCTAAGCAAACTGGACTTTTCTCAAATGAGGCAGGTTATTTTCTACTTTCAGACAGGGAGATGTTGAAGTTTTTTCCCTCCATCTCTTCTCACTAAAATTATGTTTCTCAGTATTTAGTAATACTGAGGAGGAGAAGTTAAAATTTACATTAACTTCTTGCTTGTTCTGCTTCTGTAACTCAGCTTGCTCCTTGCAAAGCCTGAATCACGTACGTCACACAGTCTTGAGAAAATGGAGACTTGCAACAATACTAGAAACTAAAGCTTATCTCACTCACTCTTGCCCTGGTTTTTCAATTGCCCAGCCACTGTAATCCTGCTTAACCATGCTTGTCTGTATAAAGGTCAGACATCAGCCTGCCTTGTCCTAACCTCTGTTATCCCTAGTTTAAACCAGCCTATTAACAGTTAACATTGCCCACTATAGTCCGATGTCATGCATAGTCTATAAAACTTTGTAACCCCCTTTGTTCAAGGCTCAGAGCTTGGAGTGTTAACACCTCTGGGCCTGCCGGCATAAAAAACTTGAGTTCTCCAACTCTCCGAGTTTGTTGCTTGATTTCTCAATGGTCCAACCTACGCAACAATATGCCACTTTTTCCTTAGAATTTTTTTTCAAACCTTTCTCCTAGCTCCTTCATCCTCATGTAATAACTCACGTCTCTTGCATCTCCTGCATTGGTGTGCAGGTTCTTTACCACTAGTGCCACCTGGGAAGCCCCAAGTGCTACGTACAGTTCAGTTCAGTTGCTCAGTTATGTCCAACCCATTGTGACCCCATGGACTGCAGAACACCAGGTTTCCCTGTCCATCACCAACTCCCAGAGCCTCCTGAAACTCATGTCCATCGCATCAGCGATGCCATCCAACCATCTCATCTTCTGTCATCCCCTTTTCCTCTCACCTTCAATCTTTCCCAGCATCAGGGTCTTTACCAATGAGTCAGTTCTTTGCATCAGGTGGCCAAAGTATTGGAGTTTCATCTTCAGTATCAGATAGATCTTCCAATGAATATTCAGGACTGATCTCCTTTAGGATGGACTGGTTGGGTCTCCTTGCCATCCAAGGGACTCTCAAGAGACGTCTCCAACACCACAGTTCAAAAGAATCATCAATTGAATAAGTCTTTGAATTTATGAATATCCTGTATCACTCCATTTTATCCAAGTGTTTTTATGTTATCAGCATTTGTAGTGTTCAGTATACAGACACTATTAGCATTTTTTAGATTTATAGTTATGTATTTCATTGTTTTGGAACTCTTACACATTTAAAAAATTCTGTTTCCAGTTTTTCATTGTGAATATATAGAAATACAATTGATTTTTTTTGTGTTAACATTGTATTCTATGACCTATGTAAAATCAATGATTAGTTCTAAGAAGTTGTTGTAGCTTGTTGGGATTTTCTCCCATCATTTTCCTTCTTAATATTTCTTGTTTTAAGCTTACTTTACTGACCAAGACTTCCAGTATGACACTGAATAAGAGGTGAGAGTACATAGCCATGTCATATTCACAGTCTTAGGGGGAAAGCAGTTTTATGAAAGTGAAGTATCATAACATCATATGACTATGATGTTAGCCATAATCTTTTTTTATTAAAATTGAAGTATAGTCACTGTACAATATTATATAAGTTATAGGTGTACAATATATATAGTGATTCATAAGTTTTAATTGTTATATTCTATTTACAGTTCTTATACTGATTATATTCCCCTTGTTGTACAATATATTTGTGTAGCTTATTATATATACACTTCTTAGTCCCCTACCCTTATATTGTCCTTTACCTCTTTCCTCTAGTTTGTTCTTTATATCTGTGAGTCTGCTGCTTTTTTGTTATTTTCTAGATTCTAGTTTTTTGTATTTTTTGGATTTCATGTATAAGTGATGCCATACAGTATTTGTCTTTCTGATTTTCTTGTGCTTAGTATAATAAGCTCTAAGTCCATCCATAGTGCTGCAAGTGGCAAAAATTCATTCTTTTTTATGCTGAATTGTATTCCATTGTGTCTATATACCACATCTTTTTTATTCATCCATCTGTTGATGGACACAGGTTGTTTCTTTGTCTCGGCGATTGTAAATAAAGCTGCTTTGAACGTTGGGGTGCATGTATCTTTTCGAATTAGTGGTTTTGTTTTTCATCTGATGTATACCCAGGAATGGTTGCTAGGTCATTTGGTAGTTCTCTTTTAAGTTCTCTTTGAGAAACCTCCATACTGTGGCTGCACAGTTGCACCAACAGGGTATGAGGGTTTCCTTTTTTTTCACATTCTCACCAACATTTTTTATCTGTGTTCTTTTTGATAATAGCCATTCTGACAAGTGTAAAGTTTTCTCATTGTGATTTTGATTTGCCTTTCCCTGATGCTTAGTGATGTTGAGCAGCTTTTCATGTGCCTGTTGGTCATCTGCATTTTGTTTGAAAAAATGTCTATTTAGTTCTTCTGCCCATTTTTTGATTGGGCTGTTTGTTTGTTTGTTTGTTTTGATGTTGAGTTGTATGAGCTGTTTAAGTATGTTGGATATTAACTCTATTTCGGTCACAACATTTACAAATGTTTCTCCCTTTCAGTAGATTGTCTTTTCATTTGTCAGTGGTTTTCTTTACTGGGCAAAAGCTTTTAAGTGTAATAAGGTTATGGTTGCTTATTTTTTGCTTCATTTCCTTTGTTTTAGGAGACAGATTTAAAAAAGAATATTGCTACTTCTGTCAAAGAGTATTCTGCCAGTGGTTTCCTCTGAGTTTTATGGTTTTCAGTCTTACATTTAGGTTCTTGACACCATCTACAAAAATAAATTAGACTTCAATATAAGACTGGAAGTTGCAATCTTTATAAAGATAGACCCTCTTTCAGTTGAGGAAGTTTCCATCCATTCCTATTTTGCTTATATTAATAGCATTATCATGAAAAGATGTTTTGTTAAAATGCTTTTTCTGTGTCCATTTATATTATCCTCTAGCTTTTATTCTTTAGATTCTTAATATACTGGATTAAATAGATTGATTCTCAAATATTGAACCAACTATGCATTCCTGTGATAAGCCACATTTTTGTTGTGTTGTATCATTCTTTACATAGAGTGTTGAATTATATTTGCTAATATTTGGTAAAAAACTTTATCTTTAATAGGGAAATTGGCTTTTAAGTTTCACTTCAAGAGCTATCATCTGTTTTTAAATTTTTATTTTATGTGTTTATTAATTAGTTAGTTAATACAAACAAAATAGGCAGAAATATAATTTCCATGATTTTGAATTATATAGACCCTAGGTATTGTGTAGTTCATTGGGAGGTGATCAGTGTCATTGCTGGATTTTGGTATTAGGGTAACACAGGTCTTATACGAGGAGTAGAGAAATGTTTCCTTATTTTAAGTTTTCTAAATATATTTGGTAGAATTGATGTTATTTCTTCTTTTAATATTTGGTAGAATTCACCAGAGAAACCATTTGGGCTTGAGAAGTTTTTTCTAAAGATTTTTAAGTATGCATTCAATTTCTTTAATGATTATATAACTATTCATGTTATCCATTTCATTTCTCTTGCATTTGCATTTTTTTAGCAAGTTGTCAATTTTATTCAAGCTGTTAAACTTAGGTGCATGGTGTTTTTTATAATATATGCTTATTTTAATGTCTTCAGAATCTGTATAGGAATCCCTTCTTTCATTCCTACTGTGGTAGTTTGTCTCTCTGTCTCTCTCTCTTTTCCAGTTTTGTCAGAGGTTTATAAAGTTTAAAGATCTTTCTGAAGAACTAGCTTTTGGTGTCATTGATTTTTCTCTATTTCATGTACTTTATAATTTATTGACTTCCCTTACCTTCATTATTTCCTTCCTTATATTTGCAGTTATTTTTCTAGTTTCTTAGGATGAAAGTCTGGATTACTTACTTGAGATCATTTTCCATTTCTAATGGAAATATTAATGCTATACATTTAGCTGCTCGCAGTACTTTAGCTGAATTCTACAAATACTGGGACGTAGTATTCTCATTTTTGTTTAAATCACAATATTTTCTAATTATTTTGGAGACTCTCTGTTGAATCTGTGGATTATGTAAAAGTGTTTTGTTTAATTTTCAGGTATTTTGGAGATTTTATTACTGTCCTGTAACTTAGTCCTAGTTTACTTTTATTATGGGCATAGAAATTGCTGTGAATGATTTAACTTCTTTAAAATTTGCTAAAGTTTGTTTTATAAACAGAGATATGATGTATCTTGTTGAATATCCTATGTGCACTTGGAAAGAATATGTATTTTACTGTTGTTGGATCGAGTGTTCTAAAATTGTCAATTAGATCTAATTGGCCGATGATTAGTCCCGTTAGTCTATTAAGGTATTTTTACTGATTTATTACCTGTTCTATCCATTACTGAGAAAGGACTGTTTAAGTCTCCACCTATAATTGTGGGTTTGACTCTTTCTACCATCAATTTTTGGTTCGTTTTTAAGCTCCATTATTAGATGTACATACAATTAAGTTTATTTTTATTCCTTGTGGATGTCTTGATCCTGTTATCATTATTGTTCTTTTTTTTCCTTATTACTTTTCTTAGCTATGCTGTGTCATTTGTTTTATATCAGTGTAACCCTATTTTGGTTAATATGTGTATGACATATTTCTTTTTCATCCTTTTGGTTTTTAACTTAATTATCTCATAACATTAAAAGTGATTTTCTCAGAGATACAGCTGGATCACTTATATACATTCTGAAAATCTTTGATTTTCAATTTCTTTGGTTAGGCCATTTAAATTTACCATAATTATCAACATGTTTGGATTTAGGACTGTTTTATTATTTGTTTTCTATTATCTTTTTTTGGTTTCTTTGTTTTCTCTGATGTTATTTTAATATTTTTAAAAAATATTTTATCTACTATGTTTTTAAACTTTACTTTATCCTATACCTTTGGTAGTGAATTCACTTGGGATTATAAGAAAATAATTAACTTCCTTGTAGAGTCAGCATTTTACCACTTAAAGTACAATATTAAAACCATATAGTTGTATTTATCCTACTCTCTTTATGTTGTAGTTTTCATATGTATTATATATACAACCATGAAAACCTCTTTAAACCATAATTTTAATATTCAGCAGTTCAACATATTATTTAAAAGTACCCTCTGGGTTCATACATATTGTTACAAATGGTAAGATTTCATTCTTTTTTATGCCTGAGTTATATATAAGTATCTTTCCTCTTTGTCCATCCATCTATTAATAGGCATTTATATTGCTTCCATATCTTTACTTATAAATAGCATTACAATGAATATAAGGTGAGTATATATATATATATGTATGTATGTATATACTTTTAAACTAATGTTTTTGTTTCCTTTGGAAAAACACCTGAAAGTATAATTGCTGACCTAGAGGGTATTATGCTAAGTGAAATAAAGACTGAGAAAGACAAATGTTGTATGATTTCAATTACATGTGGAATCTAAAAAACAAAACAAAGCAAACAGAACGAAACAGAAACAAACTCTCAGATACACAGAGCAAACTAGTGGTTTCCAGAGGAGTGGTGTAGGGTTGGCAAAATAGGTGAAGAGAATTGCAGTACATATTTTCAGTTATAAACTAAGTAAGTCACAGGGGTGTGACATAGCACAGGGAACACAGTCAACAATACTTTTGTATGGTAACAGATGTCTATTAGACTTACTGTGGTCATCATTTCACAATGTATTTGATTGTCAAAAAACTACACTGTACACCTGAAACTAATACTGTATATCAATTATATTTTGGTAAAAAATAAAGTGGCTGAGGACACAGATGAAAAACCAATAGAAGAGTAATACAATGTATAAACCATATATTTACCACTTCTGTTGCTCTCTATTCATGCCTGATATTTCAGGATTCCTTCTTATATCATGTCCCTTGAAGAACTTCCTGTAGCAATTATTTTAGAGCAATGGTTTATTAAAAATTTTGTTTCGTCTGAGAATCTCTTTGTTTTCATTCACGGAGGATATTTTTTTCTCAATACAGAATTTTGATTTTGCAGTCATATTCTTTAGCGCTTGAAATACATTGTTCTATTTTCTTCTTGGCTTCGTGGCTTCTAATGAGAAACGTGCAGCTATTTGAATTTTTGTTCATCTATAAGTAATGCATATTTTACTCTACCTTCCATATTTTTCTTTGTGTTTAGTTTGTAGTGTTGGATTGTGATTTGTTCTGGCATGGATTTCTTCGTGTTTGTCCTGTTTTGTGTATTCTGAGATGATTGAATTTGTAGGTTTATAAGTTTTTCCTCAAATTTAAGAACTTTTCAGTCATTATTTCTCCAAATATTTTTATTATGCTGCACCTTTTCTCATCTTATTCTGGTTCTTTGATATAAATGTTTGATTCTTTGGCATTGTTCCACAAGTAACTGAGGTTCTCTTAACTTTTTCCCAGTCATTTTTCTCTATTTTTCACATTAGATCATTTTTATTGAGCTTTACATTTTAAAACTATTCCCTCTGTCATCTTAATTCTGCTATTTGCCCATTTAGTGAATTTAATGATACCTTAGTTATTCTGTTTTTCATTTCTATTTAGTTCTCCTTTACATTTTCTATTTCTTTTCTTAAACTTTTAAACATTCCAGTCATTTCAAGAGTGTTCACGATTACTTGGAGTTACTTTAAAGTCTGTCAGACAATTACAATATCTGGGTCATCTGGGATTGGTATTTCTTTATTGTCTTTTTCCACATGAAGTGAGGTTCTCCTGATTATTTAAATGCCATGTAATTCTGGCTTGTATTCTACACTTTTTAAATTTTATTTTATGAGTCTAGTTCTTATTTTGGAGAAGGAAATGGCAACCTACTCCAGTGTTCTTGCCTGGAGAATCCCAGGGACGGAAGAGCCTGGTAGGCTGCCGTCTATGGGGTTGCACAGAGTTGGACACGACTGAAGCGACTTGACAGCAGCAGCAGCAGTAGTTCTTATTTAAATCCTTCAAATAATTTCCTCACTTTGGTTTTAGCATGTATTCAGCCTGCTTGGGTTTAGGCCACAAGTTCTGAGCAGTTTTATATGGACAGTAGTCTCAGTGCCATCACTTTATGGAAAATAGGTGGGGAAACAGTAGAAACAGTAACAGACTTTATTTTGGGGGGCTCCAAAATCACTGCAGATGGTGACTGCAGCCATGAAATTAGAAGACGCTTGCTCCTTGGAAGAAAAGTTATGACCAACCTAAACCGTATATTAAAGAGCAGAGACATTACCTTACCAACAAAGGTCCATCTAGTCAAAGCTATGGTTTTCCAGTAGTCATATATGGATGTGAGAGACAGACTGTAAAGAAAGCTGAGTGCAGAAGAATTGATGCTTTTGAACTGTGGTGCTGGAGAAGACTCTTGAGAGTCCCTTGGACTGCAAGGAGATCCAACCAGTCCATCCTAAAGGAAATCAGTCGTAAATATTCATTGGAAGGACTGATACTGAAGCTGAAACTCCAATATTTTGGTAACCTGATGCAAAAAACTGACTCATTGGAAAAGATCTTGAGGCTGGGAAAGATTGAAGGCAGAAGGAGAAGGGGACAACAGAGGATGAGATGGTCGGATGGCATCACTGACTCAATGGACATGAGTTTGAGTAAACTTTGGGAGTTGGTGATGGACAGGGAGGCCTGGAATGCTACAGTCCACAGGGTCACCGAGTTGGACATGACTGAGCAACTGAACTACTGAACTGAACTTGAATTGCAGTGTCAGGTTTGTGGTCAAAGCCTCTGCATTGTTACCTGGACCTGTCCTTCATGAGTGCCACCTAGTAGGGAATTTACTTTTATTGGAAGGTAATTGCTTTACAATATTGTGTTGGTTTCTGCTGTACAATGAAGTAAATCAGCCACAGGTACACATATATCCCCTCCCTCTTGGACCTCCCTCCCATCCCCCCTCCCCCCCCCCCCCCCCCCGCCCACCTCTAGGTCATCACAGAGCACTGAGCTGAGCTTCCTGTGCTTTATTGCAGCTTCCTAGTAGGGTATTTGTCCCACTATAATTTAGTTCTCAAAGTCTTTGTATGCTGTTTAGAGTCAGATCCATGCATGTTCAACCTAGTTTAAGTCTAGCAGTTCATAAACAACCATATTATGAAGTCTCTTTCTGAGCTTTTTCCTCTCTACAATCTCCCCAATACCTTTTGTTTTCCTGGGGTTGTCTTCTCAATCTGGCCAGAAAGCTGAGACTAGTTCTTCTATTCTGCCATGCAATTCTGGCAAAAGCATCACAGTTTAGGGTCAGGCCATGAAAGGATAGAGGGGAAAAAATCACTCACTGTTAGGACCACTTTCCAATTTTGAGCCATGTTGAATTTAGATACGGGGATGATGCAGGAGGGAAATGAGTGTGGCAGTTTTACTTCCAGTTGGGTGGTACTGGAAATCCTGGTCTCCTTCCTCAGTCTGTCTGCCACTATTGACTTGTTAGAATCTTTAGTAACCACTGCATGAAACAAAGAAAACTGCTCACCAAGGGTTGAGGAGTGGGGGTAAGTGGAGAGATGTTCAGTTGGTGTAAAATTTCAGTTATTCAAGATGAGTAAGTTCTAGAGCCCTGCTGTACAACATAATTAGCAATACTGTGCTGTCCACTTAAATTTTGTTATAAGGATAGATCTCATGTGAAGTGTTCCAAAAAAGAGGAGGAGACACAAACTTTAGGGGTAATGGATGTGTCCATTACTTTAATTGTGGAGGTGGTTTCATACATGTATGCTTATATGCAAACTCATTTAATTATGGGATTAAATATGTGCAGGGCTTTTGTATATCAATTATACCTCATTGCGTGTGTATCCCATCAGTTGTGTCCGACTTTGCACCCGCATGGACTTCAGCCCACCAGGCTCCTCTGTCCATGGAATTTTCCGGGCAAGAATACTGGAGTGGATTGCCATTTCATTCTCCAGGGGATCTTCCTGACCCAGGGATTGAACCCGTGTCTTTTGCATCTACAGATACGGCAGGCAGGTTATTTACCAGCTGAACCACCAGTCAAGAAATAATTGCTGCATGCATTTTGCCCAGATTTTTTAGCCACATTTAGTAGGAGAGATAGAGTAGTGTGTGACTACTTTCTTATGCACAACCAGAGACTCCCATCAGCCATATGATCTTTTGTTTGCTGAGGAGCATGTGGTATATATTTTAAACCTCATGGGCGTGTATGTATGAACCAGTTTCATCACTGGTGGAGAGTCTTTATGATAGTAGGATACAGTTTCTTACCAGAGTTGTGTGACCAGCAGTGCTTAGGAGGATGTCTACGTTATTCACTGTTACTCAGAAACTACTTGTTGAACCAGTTATTACATAAAATCAATTAACTTCCCCTCTGGATCATTCTCATTAAGCCAGTCTAGGGGAAATCCAGATGTTTTGAATATAGTTATGAATAAAATGGAATAGTCATTGTGCATTCATCTCTTTATCAGAAAATCAAGAACAAGACCTGCACCTAAGTTAAATTCTCTTCTAGGAAAGAGAGCAAGGGAAGGAGGGGGAGAAAGAGAGGTAGGAAGGGGAAAAGGGAAGGAATTAAAGAAAGGATGTACATAACCAATTGTTAGAAGGTACTTGATGTCACTAAAAATAATGTCTAAAATTGATTTCCTAAGGAGAAATTGCTAAAACACCTACAGAGGGCCCTCCTGTCATTAGAGTTATATTGAATTATTTAATATCATGATTTGACTATTACACAATTTTTATTGGTAAATAAAGCTATGACCAACCTAGACAGAATATTAAAAAGCAGAGACATTACTTTACCAACAAAGGTCCATCTAGTCAAAGCTATGGTTTTTCCAGTAGTCATGTATGGATGTGAGAGTTGGACAATAAAGAAAGCTGAGTGCTGAAGAATTGATGCTTTTGAACTGTGGTGTTGGAGAAGACTCTTGAGAGTCCCTTGGATTGCAAGGAGATCCAACCATTTCATCCTAAAGGAAATCAGTCCTGAATATTCATTGGAAGGACTGATGTGGAAGCTAAAACTTCAATACTTTGGCTACCTGATGAGAACCAACTCATTGGAAAAGACCTTGATGCTGGGAAAGATTGAAGGCAGGAGGAGAAGGTGATGACAGGATGAGACGGTTGGATGGCATCACTGACACAATGGACATGAGTTTGAGTAGGCTCTGGGAGTTGGTGATGGACAGAAAAGCCTGGTGTGCTGCAGTCCATGGGATCACAGAGAGTCAGACATGACTGAGCGACTGAACTGAATAATTAATGGATAGATGAGGCAACTTCAGAACCACCTTTATTAATTTGATAGAATTTATTAGACAAATATCAAACTCCTGCAGTATGAAAATCTCTTGAGAATGTGATGGGTTGAAAAAACTGAGTGAAACAATTACCTTCCTCCAAGATAGAGGCTGACAGGCTTTTTCTTGAAAGAGCCCTATACTTAATGTTTTTGACTTTTCAGGCCGTAGGGTCTGTGTCACAGCCACTAACTTAGTCTGGTAACAGTGCTGCTTACAAAAGTCTTCTTGGAAAAGGTAGTGACTGAGATAAGTTCTGAAGTGAAAACAAAGTTAGGTAAAGAATTATCATAGAGAGAAGGGCAGAGTTAAAGTACATTTCATTAAAAGGAGATAACATGAGCAGAGTTATGGAACTATGCGTAAAGAATTACCCATAGAAGCAGATTTTTCTGAAGCTTTAAAGAAAAGGCCAAGAGTGAGTTGTTTTAAGCAGATGTGGAGCTCAAGGGAGAGATGAAGCTGGAAAAGTTGGTCACTTGGTATCCAGCAAAGCATGTTAGGCAAAGCTTCAATGTGTTCAGGTTTTCATTTATAAAAATACCTCTGGGACCATGTAGAAGAATGGTTGAAAAAAAATAAACAGCACAAGTGATAGTCACATTATTAGGAGGCTGTTTAAAAGAGGACTGGTATCCAAAAATAGAGTAGCCACGGAAGACATTAGAGGTGCAAAAATCAGATTCAAGAAGCATTTAGAAGACAAAATCATTACAATTTCTAATGACTGATTAGAAGAGTAATTATACTGTATATAAAGATGAGAGAATGATGAGAGTAAGGGGTGAATCTTAGATTTACAACTTCATGGTACCACCATATGACATCTAGAATATAGAAAAAAAAAAACCAACGAATTTGCAGGGGAGAACATGAATTTAGACAAGCTGTGTTTCAGGCAGGTGAAGTTGGTCAAACTGGTTGAATATACATAAATAAAGGGTTGAAAAACAGAAGCATGAGTATATAGAGAGAGAGCAGCTTCTGGAGGGAAAGACTGAGGAATTCTCCAATAAATTTAATTTCTCCAGTGATGTTGGACTACTTGATCTGAGAAGCAAAGAAAGCATTGTAGAACTCATCCAAAATTAGGAGCTTTCTAAATGTGTGTGGAACTCAAGTGAGATGGAAGACAGGAGGAGAAAGCAAGAAGTGTGCTGAGTACATCTTCATTTCCTGGCTATCACTAGGTGTTTTCTTTTCCTGTCTGGGTATCTTACCTATAACAATGCTGGATTTTATGCTGTGACTTCCAACAGCCTTCAGATGATTCTTTCCTTTTCCTCTCTTTGTGATTTTAAGGCAAAGCAGAACAACAGTATCTGATGGTACACATTTTCCATCTTTAGTGAACATTAATTGACAAATATAATTGTACATATTCAAAGTATACAATGTGATGATTTGATATACATTGTGGGATAATCACCAAGATCAAGATAATTAATATATTCATCACCTCACATAGTTAACTCTATGTGTGTTAAAAACGCTTAAAATCTACTTTTAGCAACTTTCTTTATAAAATGCTATATTAACTATATTCAAGACGCTGTCCACTAGGTCCTCAGAAATTATTCTTATAATTTAAGGCTTGTACCCTTTGATCTGCATCATCACATTTCTCCCTCTCCTTTAGTCCTTGGCAACCACAAGTGTATTTTCTGTTTCTATGAAACTGACTTTTTTTTTCTTCTCTCTCTCTCTCTCTTTTTTTTTTAAACAGTTTCCACATGTATCTGATACTTTTTGATTCCACATGTAAGTGATATTATAAGGTATTTGCCTTTCTTTGAGTGGCTTATTTTACTTAGCATAATGTATGCCAGGTCCATCCATGTGGTTGCAAACACAAAATTTCTATTTTTATGGCTGAATAATATTCCACTACATATATACAATATATGCAATATAAGACAGAAGATATCGGATATATATACAGAGAGAAATTATGTATTATACACACATATATACAGGTGTTCCTCCACTTAAAGTTGGTTTATATTCTGATAAACCCATCATCAGTTGAAAGTATCATAAGTCAAAATATGTTTGTTACAACTAACCTAGCTTAACCTAGCCTACATTAACTGTGCTCAGAACACTTACTTTAGCTTAGAGCAAAATCACCTAACACAAAGTCTACTCTATAGTAGAGTGTTGCATAGCTTATGTAATTTATTGAATACTAGAATGAAAGTGAAAAAGAATGGTTGTGAGAGTACAAAACCACTGTAAATATGAGGAGGGTGTTTACCCTCCTCATCCCATGGCTGGCTCACTGCCCCTGCCCAGTATGACGAGAACGCGTGCATGCCGAGTAGCTTCAGTCGTGTCTGACTCTTTGCAATCCTATGGACAGTAGCTTCTTCTGTCTGAGGGATTCTCCAGGCAAGAATACCAGAGTGGGCTGCCACGCCTTCCTCCAGGGGATCTTCCCAACCCAGGAATCCAACCTACTGCTTTTTAAGTCTCCTGCATCAGTAGGTGGGTTCTCTGCCACTACAGGCACCCTATAGCATATTACTAGCCCAGGAAAAGGTTAAAATTCAAAATTCGAAGTACTGTTTCCAGTGAATGCATATTACTTTCATGGCATTGTAAAACTGAAAAATATAAGCTGAACCATTATAAGTTGGGGACTGTCTGTATATATACATCTCACATCTTTCTTATCTATTCATCTTTTGGAGGACAAAAAGATTGTTTGGTTGTTTTAGTATCTTAGCTATTAGGAATAATGCTGCAATGAATATAGGTATGCAGACATCTCTCCAAGATACTGATTTTTATTCCTTTAGATATATGGTGGTGGCTTAGTTGCTAAGTCATGTCCAATTCTTATGAACCCATGGACTGTAGCCTGTGAGGTTCCTTTGTTCATTGAATTCTCCAGGCAAGAATTCTCTAGGTGGATTGCCATTTCCTTCTCCAGGGAATCTTCCTGACACAGGAATTGAACCTGGGTCTCCTGCATTGCAGCCAGATTCTTTACCAACTGAGCTATGAGGGAAGCCCAGTATATACTGAGGAGTAAGACTGATGGAACATGTGGTAGTTCTTCTTTAAGTTTTGAGGAGTGGCTGTACTGTTTTCCAAAATGACTGTACCAATTTACATTACCACCAACAGCGTGTAAGATCCTCTTTTCCCCACACCCTTACCAATATTTGTTATGTCTTGTCTGTCTGATAAATAGCTGGCTTCCCAGGTAGCTTAGACGGTAAAGAATCTGCCTGGAGTGTGGGAGACCTGGATTTGATCTTTGTGTCAGGATGATCCCTTGGAGAAGCGGAATGGCAACCCACTCCAGTATTCTTGCTTGGAGAATCCCATGGACAGAGGAGCCTGGTGGGCTGCACCCTTCTGGGTCACAAAGAGTCGGACCCAACTTAATGACTAACACTTTCATTTTCACTTTCTATCTTAACAGGTGTGAAGTGATATCTTATGATGCTTTTGAGTTACGTTTCACTGATGATTTGTGGTGCTGAGCCCCTTTTTATATATCTATTGCCCATTTGAATGCCTTTGGAAAAATGTCTGTTTGGGTGCTTTGCCAGTTTTTTTGTTTGTTTTTGCTTTGAGTTGTATGAGTTCTTTATATATTTTGGCCATTAAACCCTTTTAAATGTATATTTTGCAAGTATCTTATCCCCTTCTGTAGGTTGTCTTTTGATTTATTGTTTACTTTGCTCTGCAGAAACTTTTTAGTTTGAAACACTCTCATTCACCTATTTTAATTTTTGCCTATGCTTTTGGTGTCTTATCCGGGAAATCATTGTCAGGGGAACTTTTTTGTTTGTTTTCTTCTAGAATTTTTATGGTTTTAGGTCTTACATTTAAGTCTTTGATCTATTTTGAATTAAGTTTTGTGAGCAGTATAAAGTAAGTGTCCAGTTTTGTTTCTTTGCATGTGACTATGAGTTTTCTCAACAGCATTTATTGAAGAAAGTTATCCCTTTCTTATTGGATGTTCTTGGCACCATTGTGCAAAACTGACTGACTATATATGCATGGATCTATGTCTGGACTCTATACTAATCCAATGACCTATTTGTTTTTATGCCAAACCATATTGCTTTGATCACTACAGCTTTATAATATAGCTTAAAATCCAGAAAAGTCTACATTTAAAAGTGTATCATCACAAATAATAGTATGGTAATATACTAATTTGAGAGCAGATGTCAAGAAAGTAAACTTGAGCAAGTATTTTCAGTGTAGACTTTCTCAAGTTATTTTATTGCCTTCTGCTTGAAAATTATAGTAAAATTATTTACCTCAGCATAAAAATTTAGGGATTGGAGTTTCCCTGGTGGCTCAACCAGTAAAGACTCTGCAGTGCAGGTGGGGCCCAGGTTTGATCTGTGAATCAGGAAGATTCCTGGAGAAGGGAATGGCTACCCACTCCAGTATTCTTGCCTGGAGAATTCCATGGACAGAGAAGCCTTGTGGGCTACAGGCCATGGGGTCTCAAAGAGTCAGACATGACCAAGTGACTAGCGCACACAGAGGGATTAGTAATGTGCCTTCTAGTGTTGGGAGACAGAAAACTTGCACAATAATAAGCAGTGGTCCTGGCAAAACAAATAACGTGCTCTTTTCTTGATATACACAAAACAAAACAGAACAAACCTAAAGGAAAATCAAACTCCTGATTCAGTTTTACCACTGTCCTGCACTTTATTAACTCTGCTTAATTCTTCCTACTTTGTCATCTCTAATTCCTAATCCAGAAGACCAATATATCTGGAATAAATAGAAATCTTTTCAGTTCATTGTACCTTACCTTGAGGTAGATCTTGATTTTCAGGTGTCATAGGAACAGTTTCTACTCCGCAAATGCATTTCATTCATAGGAATCCATACTTAATCACATATCATCACACTGAAAAACCCACGGACAGATATGAAAGAGAGAAACCATCTTCCCCTATCCAATTTTATCTTCTTTTTATGCTTTAGAGACATAAATTCATTTTGGCTTTCATGAAGAGACTGGAGTTAGCAGTTGTTTGCCTGGAGTCATCCTAGTGGATGTGTGAGTTTTCAAGTTGTTGAATCTGGATTCAAATGTCAGCTCTTGCACTTAACTATGATTAATGTCTAAACTGAGAAATTCAGATGTTTAAGCTCACTTTCCTTTTTTGTGTATACATATATATATATATATGTATATACATCTTTGTGGATAATTTAACATAAATTAAAATGCATAGAATTTTTGTCAAGATCCAAACAAAATTTTGTAGGTGTTATTAGCTCTTTTCAGAAATTAAGAAATGAAAGGTACATGAAGTATGCTATACAATCATATTCTTTACTAATACATAGAATATTTTTCCTCAGAAGATTTTAGTGTCATATGTTCTTTTGATCTCCTTTCTCTATGGGAAAATATTTAATGCAGGTGTGTTATGTGTGTGTTAGTCTCTCAGTTGTGTCTGACTCTTTGCAACCCCATGGACTGTAGCCTACCAGCCTCCTCTGTCCATGGGGTTTTCCAGGCAAGAATACTGGAGGGGGTTGCATTTCTTCCCATCCCAGGGACTGAACCCTGATCTCCTGCATTGCAGGCAGATTCTTTACCACTTGAGCCCCTTCTAAACTGTTGAGTCAGGTCAACGGAATTGGAATGAGTGAGGTTGGCATATTTCCTGCCCTGTAGGAATTTTTGTTTAGATAAATGCCTTATTCCCCTCTGACTTGAAAGGTTTACGCACATGCTGATGGGTGTGTGCACGCATACTTAGCAGAGACAGCCAGTCTAGCCAGGAGCCAGAGGCAATCCTAAGATTCTAGTCAGTGCCACTTCTAAATTCAGTTGCTCTGAGCTAACTTAAATCCATCTTTCTTTATATCCGGGGCAGGGTCTCTGCAGAGACATGGTAGTTCTGAGTCTGTGGCCTCATCTGGTACAAAACTGTTCTCTAATGAAAGGCCTGGAGCCAGAGACCTCACTTCCTTTCCCCAGAGTCTTCACAGATGGCAGAGAGGATTTCTGTTTCACAAAGCAAAAGGGCATGTTATCACAACTACTTCTTCTCGATTCAATAAAGCAAATTCAAAACCTAATGTCCCTCGCTGCTGACATTGTCACAGTGACTGTGTATTTTCAACATGGTTGTGTCTCCTTTGTGACTATGTTTAGCTCACTGCAGGACCAGACTCTTGCATGCATGGGAGTGATGCTGCAGAAACCCTTGTCCTTTCCTTTTATGTACTATACAGGGATGATCATTAGAATTCCATAGGTTCACCTTCTTTTATAAATGAGGAATCTGAGGCCCAGCAAATTAATAACTTTCATAAATTTTTACATAAGCTGGTGGAGGTATCCTAAAATGGCAGCCAGAAGAGGTCTGTGTGCCATTGCCCAGGCAATATCTCCACCTTACAAACTTGCTGTCTGGAGGGCCTGCTGTGGTGTGCTCTGTTGGTCATGGAGAGTGGGGCCAAAGACTCTGAGGTCATGGTGTCTGGGAAATTCTGTGTACAGAGGGCTAAATCCATGAAGACAGTGGATGGCCTAATGATCCACACTGGGGACCCTGTTAACTGCTATGTTGATGTCACCATGTACCATGTCATGCTAAGACAGGATGCACTGGGCATCAAGTGAAGACTATCCTGTCCTGGGACCTAAATCATAAGATTGGCCTTAAAGAAGCCCCTGCCTGACCATGTGAGCATTGTGGACCCAGAGTTGAGACACTGCCAACCACCTCTGACTCAAAACAGAAGGATAGGAAGCCAGAGTTACCTGCTGTGCCCCAGCAGTACTCCTGGCATAACAGGGTCTCCTTGACAGCTGGATCTGGAGAGTCTGCATGTTGGTCTATAAAGACCTTTAGTAAAATCTGTTAAAAAAATGAAAACAAATCGAGATCTCACACAAGAGTCTCAGGTTGTATTTTCCATTTACTCATCTCTAATCATCACTTATTTTACTCTGAAGCAGTGTTTGTTTCAGACCAGAGTTTCTCCAAGTATGACCCCTGAGAAGTTTGCATTAGAATCTCCTTGTGCGCCAGTTAGAATGCAGATTCTTGGACCCTGCTCCAGGACTACTGTTTTCATGCCCTGAAATTGGAGAAATTTGCATTTTCAACATGTACCTGAGGTGACTCCTATGAAATAGTGTTTTTACTTTTTCTTTTGAAATCATGTTAGACTTATAGAAGAGTTGCAAAGATAGTACAGAAAGTTCTCATGAATATTTCATCCAGCTTTTAATGTTAACATTTTACTTAATAATACAGTATACCTATCCAGAAATCATATCATTAGACCATTATCCCTACAACCATGAACTTTATTCATATTTCACTATTTCTTTTCATTAATTATCTTTTTATTATTCTGAGATCCAATTTAGGGTCCCACATTGTTTTTAGTTGTTATGTATACCAAGTTTTGGGTTTCCCAGGTGACTCAGTGATAAAAAATCTGCCTGCACTGCAGGGGACTCAGCTTCAATTCCTGGGTTTCGAAGATCCCCTGGAGAAGGAAATGGCAACCTACTCCTGTATTCATGCTTGGGAAATCCCACAGACAGAGGAGCCCAGCCGGCTACAGTCCACGGGGTTGCAATGAGTCGGACATGACTTAGCGACTAAACAGTAACAACTACAGTGGCTGAGTGCTGGCTCTGAAGGCAGCCAAAGGCCCGATTCAAGTACCGATATAAGTATATTTAAATTCAAGCTACAATGACAGTATTCTTAATAATGGTGCAGAGATTCAATCACCCAGAAATAGAACTGAAGGAGACATAAAAGACCATTCAGCCTCTAATTTTATGGATAGGGTGCCTAGAGGAGAAGTGTGAGCAAGCTGATGGAAATATTGGAACTAGAGTCCATTTCACTGGGCCCCAGATTTCCTTGTAATTTCTTTAAGCACTTGCCTAATATTATGGATTTTTCCCTTTATTCTCAGAGTAAGGATCATGAAAATTTTTTTCAAAGTCTATCTGTGATTTCATATGGTTTTCCACTTATCCATGAGAGGAAAATGAGAAATCTAGTTTCCCCCAATTTGATGATCAGGGAACATATTCAGAGAGGAAAAACTAAGGTCCTCAAGGTTCCATGGCAAGCATACTACTGAGTTCCATCCATACCTCTACAAGCTGATCCTGAATTAGTGCCTTTATGCAGTATGCCACACACCTCCTCTGGCCCTGAATTTATACACTCTGTGCTGAAGTAAATATTTTGTGTATTCAGCTAGAACATTTGGAGGAATGAGTATTTATAAACAAATTCAAATGGGGGACCCAAATGGGGAAACGTTGTGAACCTGGCTTATTTAGCAATTATAAATGGGAGACATGACTGTGGGAAGGGAACTGACATAAATCAGCATGGCTATCTGTTCCCAGTGGAAAAGACTAGATAATTCTAAGGCTTTTTTGTTTTTTTAATTTAGGTACCTCATTCTTTGTCTTGAGAATGAAATGAATGACTCCTATGACTCTTGTCATTGCTCACAACTTGGCATGTTTCTAGAAAAAAAAATTGTGGGGGAAATCAGCATAATTTAAGACCCCATTACACACATAGCTACCGACAAAGTTTTGTACAGGAAAGATAGAATTCTATTCCATTTTTTACCACTAAAACTAGTTTTGTGCCTATACACAAGTAATTGCCCTGTTTTTTTTTTTTTTCCATACTGTGCCACAGCCCAAATGTAAATGAAAGGGTGAGAATTGATCCATCATGAGGGATTACCGTGGGAAAGAGTTGGTAGGTTAAGCCTACCTGTTGTGTGGTTTGATGGGGGTATATTCACATGAAAGGTTGTCATCCTTTGCCTGTGTTGGCCATGGTTCCCAATGTCTTGCTCCAACTATGTTTCCTCTGAGTTGGAGGCGATCTCATGAATGCCTTTGTTTTTATTGATTCCTTTAAAGTCATAACTAGGGTAGAAATATTCTCCTTCTCCCCATCCAACTGTGGCTGTGCTCTAGGGTCTTGGCTGAATTCTTATACTTCTTAAATTTCCAGGACCGAAGTGTTTCTCAGCAAGTAGAATGAAGAGGCCTTCTCTTCTGTGAGGTTTTAGATTACAGACATTTGGCAGAGTGGGTAGTCTCTTTGGCAGAGCCATATGAAGCTTTCATCTATCAAATCTAGAGACCCAAGTGTGGGAGACAACCTTGGTGAGTTAGGAAATAAGTGAAGTGTGACTTTCATGTCCAGCCTTTAAGTAAGAAACATAGGCTTAAGGGGTTGTCCTGCCAATAGGATTTGCCTTCTAACAGTGGAACGTAGAAGATCCATCAGCCCAGAAAAATATATCTCTAAAAGTAAAACTTCTGAAGGGTATCTGGGATTGTGAAATATTTTGTTAGTTAACCTGGACATACCCCCAAAGCCAACACAATGGGCATTTATTTTTCACTATATAGTTAAAACTAGCCCTAAGAGTTATTTTGGTAATTTTACTTAGATTTGAAATATATGACAGACACAAATTGGCTTTTTCTCTCCTATATTACTTCCTTTTCATACCAGGACCATAGTTACAGATAGTGGTGACACCATAATTTCCCTATGGGAGAGTCTTAAATGGCCTGGTAAGCTCCTCTTGATATTGAAACATTGTTTGACTCTAATATACTCACTTGAGGTAGCTAGAGTAGAGAGTCACCTTGCTAAGAATGGAGACAACTTATATATATTACTTGCTTTGACTTTTCTCTAATTTGATGAGGACATCGACTTCAAAGATGGTGGTTAGGTAATAAATGTTCCAAGGTCACAGAAGAGTTGGGTTTGAAAGCAAAGTCTCAGTTTCTGAGGAAAGCAGATCCTTTCCCATAAAGCAATTACTTAACCTTATAGCTTCAATAGGAGGGAATCTCTGTTTTCTAAGGTGAGTACCCTTTCTCCAAGGCCAGCTAAATACTGAGTGCATTGCAACCCTACTGATTCTACAGAACACTTTGTACCATTCTCTAAGGTGTGCAGGTTTTTCTTTGTGGGTCAGATTTGGGCTTCTGAGCCTCCAGTATTTTACAGGTATTCTAAATGAAAGGGTGATTTCTGTTTGGATGCACAAATATTTTGTGAGTCATAGAGAAGAAAAAGGCAATAGAAGATTCTGTCCTAGAATTACATAATTTCAAGGTGTTATGTAAAAGAAAAGTTTACTAGAACTAGTGGATCAATGAAGACTCACAAGGCAGCCAGGTCTCATCTCAGAGAAGAGTTAGGCTCTGAAGTCAGTATGTGAGGCAAAAGGGGTCTCGTTAAAACCACCCTTGAAAACACCTATTCAGGTGGCACAATACCTGAGAAGTCCAACCAGGACTTCTTCCAGTTCTTCCTCCAGACAGAAGAGGCGCTTATTTTCCAGTGTCATCTCCAGTAACAGAACCTCTTTATTTGCATGAATACAAAGCATTTTCAGGGTTGTGTTATATGGAAGAAAGTGCAGTATGTCTTTAAAGGTAAATCACATACAATCTTATAAGACGCTCACTCTGGAGGGAAGGTGCAGTCAGGTGAGGAGGGGACCTTCCGAGGAACAGTCACTTTAAGTCCCCACTGAGGGGAATCGTATGTGGAAACACACTCTCCTGTTCCCTCTCTCATCTTTTCACTTATTGTTCTTCCCCACGGCCCAAGAATGAGTCTAATTGAATATGTCTAAATACATGTCAGGTAGTTCAGTTGCTCAGTTGTGTCTGACTCTGCGACCCCATGAACCGCAGCACGACAGGCCTCCCTGTCCATCACCAACTCCTGGAGTTTACCCAAACTCATGTCCATCGAGTTGGTGATGCCATCCAGCCATCTCATCCTCTGTCATCCCCTTCTCCTGCCCTCAATCTTTCCCAGGTTCAGGGACTTTTCAAACGAGTCAGCTCTTCGCATCAGATGGCCAAAGTATTGGAGTTTCAGCTTTAACATCAGTCTTTCCAATGAACACCCAGGACTGATCTCCCCTAGGATGGACTGGTTGGATCTCCTTGCAGTCCAAGGGACCCTCAAGAGTCTTCTCCAACACCACAGTTCAAAAGCATCAATTCTTCAGCACTCAGCTTTTTTTATAGTCCAACTCTCACATCCATACATGACCACTGGAAAAATCATAGCCTTGACTAGATGAAACTTTGTTGACAAAGTAATATCTCTGTTTTTTAATATTCTGTCTAGGTTGGTTATAACTTTCCTTCCAAGGAGTAAGCGTCTTTTAATCACCATCTGCAGTGATTTTGGAACCCAAAAATATAAAGTCAGCCACTGTTTCCCCTGTTTCCCCATCTATTTGCCATGAAGTGATGGGACCGGATGCCATGATCTTAGTTTTATGAATGTTGAGCTTTAAGCCAGCTTTTTCACTCTCCTCTTTCACTTTCATCAAGAGGCTCTTTAGTTCTTCACTTTCTGCCACAAGGGTGGTGTCATCTGCATATCTGAGGTTATTGATATTTCTCCTGGCAATCCTGATTCCAGCTTGTGCTTCCTCCAGCCCAGCATTTCTCATGATGTACTCTTCATGTAAGTTAAATAAGCAGGGTGACATACATCCTTGATGTACTCCTTTTCGTATTTGGAATCAGTCTGTTGTTCCATGTCCAGTTCTAACTGTTGCTTCCTGACCTGCATTACAGGTTTCTCAAGAGGCAGGTCAGGTGGAAAACAAATTAAAAACCAGGTGTTTTTTTTAAAATTTTAATTAATTAATTATGACCACACTGGGTCTTTATTACTGTGTCGGCTTTCTCTAGTTGTGGCGAGAAGGGGCTACTCTTTGTCATGGAGTATGGGCCCAAGAGTGCACAGGCCTCGGTAATTGTGGCTCATGGGCTTCAGTACTTGTATTCAGGCTTAGTTGCCCCAAGGCTTGTGGAATCTTCCAGAAGCAGGGATCAAACTCATATCCCCTGCGTTGGAAATTAGATGTTTAACCACTGGAACACTAGGCAAGCCCCAAATCCAGGTTTTGACTCTGGTTCTAGTCTGATGTTTCTCAACAACTCCACTTCTTCTGTCTTGCCTCTTCCCTTTCTTCCACACATACTTAGTTTGTGTCTCTTCATGGAGACTTGAGAAAGCATTCATGTTAACCAGAGTCTTACCCCTATGGTATTCACAGACTTAGTAGGGAAGAAAGAAATTAAAAAACAACAAATAATTGCTAATAGATTTATCCCATGAAGAGGAAATACAAGAGGACTAGGCAATCATGTAACCAGCCTAATCACATCAGGCTTGGGTTGTGGGGAGCAGAACTCATGCTATTTGATACTTGTGAGACTTCCAGCACATCACCTCAATACCTCAATTTTTATTTCCTCAGCAACTGTGTATCTGTGGTTGTAAGAATTCAGTTGAATAAGGTGGCTTGTTAGTTGGAACATAAATTATTTGTCCTATCATTGCCCATCTATTCTGTGTCCACAATTTTACTGGGCTACACTGGAAATTCCTGAGAGGTATAAGGTACAGAGTTGCTTTTTTTTTTTTTCTGCATGGAAAATTAGATTAGTTCAAGGAAATAATAAAGTGATTATATTGTAAGGCTTAGGCAAAACATGTCACATGAGTTCAAAGAAGGGAGCAATCTAACAAGGAGAGTGGAAATATAGGGCAGACTTCAAATAGTTGACTGGGTTTTATCTAGAGGGGACAATGAGTAATGTGGGGTGTTATAAGAGGGGACATGGAATATAATGCATATATGTGTAAGGATGCTATCACATTGGACTAACATATCATAGGTATAGTAGGATAATATTAAAGTTAGGGCAAACCATTATGGATCCAGATGACTGGATTTTCACTACACTGATTTTATTCCTTGCAAAAATCTTTATTTTTTTTCAGAGTGAGTCAACTATGTGTGACATATCCCCTCCCACTTCAGCCCCTCTCCCACCTCCCGGTCCCACCCTTCTAGGTCATCACAGAGCACCAAGCTGAGCTCCCTAAGTGCACGGGTATTTCTTACCAAAACTTTAAAGACAACAAAATGTCCAGCTTCTAATTACAGACCATTAAAAAGTGCTGCATTATTATAATGTCCCTATTAGTAAATGCAAGTGAGGGGGAATGTTTTCTCTACTGCTGTTTTTTTTTTCTTCTCTTGCTAGTTTTTGGGATAGTCATGCATGCCTTTAGAGATAGGTTCTTTATATCCTTCTTGTCTCATATTTCAAGGTTGTTTGCTGTCTTATGAATTACCTTACTGTTCCATAATTCTGCAATTCAAAGGGAGACAGAAACAGTTTTTGAGATTCTTATATGAATCCTATAGACCATATAATTGTTCTTAATGTAAAAAAACATCCCTCCTTTCTATCAAATTTCTTCACTGCCAGTCAAGGGATTTACTATAGTGGAGAGCTTTATAATCATACCAATCTTTTGAGGTGTATGAAATTCATTCATAACTAGTTTTATTTTCTTAATGCCCACAGTGTACATTTTATAGATCACACAGTAGAGCATATAATTAAATGCTGCCTTGGATTGTATTCTGTGAGATTAGTTGGTTACCTCTCTAGGTTCAAAAATATTTTAGTGCTAAATCCTATATGACCTTTGCATTTCCCACTTAAAATGTCTAACAGAGAGCTAAGCATATATTTAAAAAAATTTCATCGCTTGACATTTTGTTGGGCACCGTGTTCATGTTTCTTAATTGATCAGATACCTGACACATATTAAGCTATTAATAAATACCAGTCTGATGCTTCCCTGGTGGCTCAGTGGTAAAGAATCCACCTGCCAATGCAGGAGGCTTGGGTTCCATCCCTGGGTCAGTAACATCCCCTGGAGATGGTAATACATGCCAGTATTCTCGCATGGGAAATCCCGTAGACAGAGGAGCCTGGCAGGCTACAGTCCATGGGGTTGCAAAAGAGTTGGACATAGCAACTAAACAACAACGAATACCAGTTGAAGAGATGATTAAAGTTGGTCAAAAGACATGAAGGGGCTCAGCATGTCATCATATTGAATATCTTCACACTGGGTAAAGGAAAACAGTGATTGGCAATGTGTTTCTGCCTACTCTGAATTTCAGTCCCAGCTCTAGCACTTCATAGGTATAAAGTAAGGTCTTCCAAAATATGGGCAGTAATGGTCTCTACCACAGGAATTATAAAGATTAAATGAAACAATGCATTTAAAGTAGTTTGTGCACTCTTAGAATGTTACTAGCACTCATTAAAGGTTAATATTATCTTGAAGAGTCCCAGTATAGAATGACTTTATTTTTAATGCCTAATTTGGTAGGGGGCTTTTTCAATATATTATTTTCAGAATTAATCAACTCTCCATAAAAGTCCAATTCAGGCATTTTCCCCTGAGAATTATTACAGCTGAGGATAAGACCTCTGTGGTCTTAATTATTACCTGACCAGCCCACTTCAGCTAAATTAGAGCTCTGCATGGGAATCACTGAGGGCTTTCAGTACCATGCCTGACATTAATGAGTGACAGGAAATGGCCTAGAATCCCATGCTTTTTGGCAGCTCCTCCTTACCAATTGAGGGCTTAATGTTTCCTTGCTTATTGCAGCATGAATCAAGAACTTACTCACTTTGACATGTTACTTGAATTACAAGGTAGAATCAATCAATATTTGCTGAACCAAGAAGGAAACCACCCATTCTTTAGATCATGAGTCCAAACTGGGTCCTCTCCTTCTGGTTGTATTTCATCATTGTGGATGTCCTCAATTTTCCTCTAAGGAAAATCTTTAGACCTATCTGCTTAAAGAAATATTGTCTTCAAGGCAAGAAAAGAAAATAGTCTCTATACCTAAGAAGTCCCTTTGAAAGCAGCTGTGTTTACTGAGGGAGTTGCTGGTTATTTGTTCACTGAGGGTTCTTGCTGCATCCAGTCACTCAGACATCCTATCCAAGAACAGATCTTTCTTTCATCCAAGGTGTGCTCTGCCTCAAAAATGTTTCCTGAATCCTGCCACTTCCCTTCATCTTCACAGTCATCTCATCAATGTACTACAGTTATTTTTTACCCAGTTGCCTCCAAGCAACCCATTCTGCACACAGTAACCAGAAAGAGCCATGATTTTAAAAATAGAAATGATAAAAATAATGAAAAATAGTAATAGTGATAACTATCCCTGACACAGCATTTACCTTGCACTGAATCCTGTTTTTGTTTTTAAGCAACTTTATTGATATATAATTATGTACCTTTTAAAGTACACAAGTCATTGGATTTTAGTATATCCACATAATTAAGTAACCGTTGCTGCTACTCAGTCACTTCAGTTGTGTCTGACTCTGCATTGACAGTCTGAGAGGGGTTAAGTAATTTGCCCTAAGACACTCACAGAGTAATGGAGCTTTCATTAGAACGTGGGCAGTTCTGATGCCAGAGCCCAGGCAAGTACGCAGTTTCTATTAGTTCAAGCTAAGCCAACTGTAAAACTAAGCTGCTGCTGCTAAGTCACTTCAGTCGTGTCCAACTCTGTGCGACCCCATAGATGGCAGCCCACCAGGCTCCCCCTTCCCTGGGATTCTCCAGGCAAGAACACTGGAGTGGGTTTCCATTTCCCTCTCCAGTGCATGAAAGTGAAAAGTGAAAGTGAAGTCGCTCAGTCGTGTCTGACTCTTAGCAACCCCATGGACTGCAGCCCACCAGGCCCCTCCTTCCATGGGGTTTTCCAAGCAAGAGTCCTGGAGTGGGGTGCCATTGCCTTCTCCGTATGTAACCGTTACTATTATCTAATTTTAGAATATGTTTCATCACCCCATCAAGAAAATCTTGTACTTATTAGCAGTGCCTTCCACATCTCTCAGTCCCTGGCAATCACTAATCTTCTTTTTGTTTTTGCAGATTTGCCTAGGCTTTGCTGGATATAGAATTCTTTATTGATACCCTTTCTTTCAGCACTTTGACTCTGTCACACCATTGCATTCCAGCCCCCATGTTTTCTGATGAAAGGATACCTTTAATCTTTCTGAGGTCTCTTTGGATGTGAAGAATACTTTTTCTCTTGTAGCTTTCCAGATTTTCTCTTTGACTTTGAATAGTTTGAACATATGTCTACATACAGAATACTTGGAGTTATCTTACTTGGAGTTGATTGATATTGTTGGATGTGTAGGTTACTGTTTTTCATTGTCAACTGAAAGAAAAATGCCCAACCTGTCAATTTCAAGTTGTCCCATTTATGGCCTTACCGAGGACCATAGCCTGAAAGACAGCTTGTCAGATAGCTCTGCTCCAAAGAGGAAGGGGAACAGGCTAGCTTATATATGATTTTTTCTTCATCTAGGGAATACATGTAGTTAGGCATACAGCTTGGTAAGGATTACGGCTTGTCACAAAGAACAGCTATCTCAAATTAGTGATTAAAGTGCTTTTCTATGTATGGGGAGATGTTAGTTAGCAAGTGTTAGTAAGAATCGGGGTTCATTAAAATTATTCCTGAAATGTTCCTAACTATCCAAGGGGCCTAACTGTCCAAAGCACAGAGCATTGTATTATTGTCTTTGATTTCTTCTTTCTAATGGCAAAGAGTGCCCTGCTGGGCAGTGACTGTAATGTGTTAATCTTTGTAGACCTGGATGGTGAGTGAAATGCTTTTTGTTCTTCTTTTGTTTGCATCCCCAAATTTGGAGAGTTTTTGGCTGTTATTTTTCTAAAGTATTTTTTCTGTTCCTTTCTCCCTTGATATACACCAAAGAAAAATGAAATTGTATGTCTACACAAAAACTTCTACACAGTTGTTCATAGCTACATCTTTCATAATAACAAGAAAGTGAAACAACACAAATATCTATCAGCTGATGAATGATAAACAGAATGGTACATCTTTTCAGTGAAATGTAAAATATTATTCTCCTATGGGAGAAGGCAATGGCGCCCCACTCCCGTACTCTTGCCTGGGAAATCCCATGGACGGAGGAGCCTGGTGGGCTGCAGTCCACGGGGTCACTAAGAGTCGGACACGACTGAGCGCCTTCACTCTCACTTTTCACTTTCATGCATTAGAGAAGGAAATGTCAGCCCACTCCAGTGTTCTTGCCTGGCGGATCCCAGGGAAGGGGGAGCCTGGTGGTCTGCCGTTTATGGGGTCACACAGAGTCAGACACGACTGAAGTGACTTAGCAGCAGCAGTATGATAAGGAATGAAGTGCTAGTGTATACATATATATGCATAGATGAACATATATGAACCTTGTGTGTTATATAGATGAACCTTGAAAACAATATGCTGAGTGAAAAAAGTCACACACAGTTAACATATTACCAGATTCATTTATATGAAATGAAGTCCATCACATTCTTTTGCATCCAATAGCAAGTATTCCTGTTCAAAAGCAGTTCTTCTGAAGAATTAAAAAAAGATATTATGTGCTGAGTACTTACCATGGTAAATGATACCATGAGAGGTATTAGCTATATATAAGAGGAACATGTGACATGTAAAGGTAGCAGCCCATCAGTGAAATGTGCAGTGAGGGACTTACCTATGATAAGGGATGTGTGAAAAGATACAGTAATGAGATTTAGGAATTAAACACAGCTCAATTCCTGACTCTATCCATTAACAAACTTACTGATTTAGTTTAAAGTTGTTTTTTCCTTAACAAACCTGATATGTGTTTTTCATTTTTGAAATGGATATAGTTACACATGCTGAAAAATAACCAAGACAAGTGAGATAACTCATGGACTATTCCTAGAACATAGCATTTTCTCAGTGCAAGTTCATGGAGGAATTTCAGTGCTGAGAGAGACAACTTCAAAGCAGACAATCACAAATGGCTTACTGAAGGAGCCTAAAGTCCAGCAAATTATTATTTTTGAAAAAGACATATGTGTTAAGTGTCAAATTAATGGCTCAGGTGATGTGTATTATTGTAAAGACTGTGAAAATGAGAAGTGTGAAGAAAGTGTTAATTGCTCAGTTGTGTCCAACTCTTTGTGATCCCATGGACTGTAGCTTGCCAGGCTCCTCTGTCCATGGAATTCTCCAGGCAAGAATGCTGGAGTGGATAGCTATTCTGTTCTGCAGGAGAATATTCCTGACCCAGGGACCAAATCATGGTCTCATGCATTACAGGCAGATTCTTCACCATCTGAGCCATAAGTAAGCCCAAAGGCAGTGTGAAAGTGAAAGTCACTGACTCATGTCCAACTCTTTGCAACCCCATGAACTGTACAGTCCATGGAATTTTCCAGGCTAGAATCCTGGAATGGGTAGCCCTTCCCTTCTCCAGGGGATCTTCCCAGCCCAGGGATTGAACCTAGGTCTTCTGCATTGCAGGTGGATTCTTTATCAGCTGAGCCACAAGGGAAGCCCAGTGTAGTTGACATAATTTCATGTGAGACCAGTGTTTGAATACCCTAGGTCTACCTTTCACTTAACTGTGAGATTTCAACCAACTTTGTTTTTATAATCTGGGAAAAAGGGAACTAAGGTTCTTCATTCTTATTATTTTTTTGTTCTTGTTATTTTATTTATTTTATTTACATTATTGTATTGGTTTTGCCATACATTGACATGAATCTGCCATGGGTATACATGTGTTCCCCTTCAAAAGAAGATTGTCTTTTTGAGAAGCCCCCTCCCACCTCCTTTCTGATTCCATCCCTCTGAGTCATCCCAGTGCACCAGCCCTGAGCACCCTGTATCAAGCATCAAACCTGGGCTGGCGATTGATTACACATGTGATAATTTACATGTTTCAGTGCCGTTCTCCCATATCATCCCACCCTTGCCCTCTCCCATAGAGTCCAAAAGACTGTTCTATATATCTGCGTCTCTTTTGCTGCCTCACAGGGTTCTCGTTACCATCTTTCTATATGTGTTAGTATACTGTCTTGTTGTTTTTCCTTCTGGCTTACTTCACTGTGCATAATAGGCTCCAGTTTCATCCACCTCAGTAGAACTGATTCAAATGTATTCTTTTTAATGGCTGAGTAATATTCCATTGTGTATATGTATCACAGCTTTCTTATCCATTCGTCAGTTGATGGACATCTAGGTTGCTTCCATGTCCTGGCTATTGTAAACAATGTGACGATGAACATGTGTCTCTTTCAATTCTGATTTCCTCGGTGTGTATGCCCAGCAGTGGGATTGCTGGGTCATATGGCAGTTCTATTTGCAGTTTTTTAAGGAATCTCCACACTGTTTTCCATAGTGGCTGTACTAGTTTGCATTCCCACCAACAATGTAAGAGAGTTCCTTTTTCTCCACATCCTCTCCAGCATTTATTGCTTATAGACTTTTGGATGGCAGCCATTCTGACTGGTATAAACTGGTACCTCATTGTGGTTTTGATTTGCATTTCTCTGATAATGAGTGATGTTGAGCATCTTTTCATGTGTTTGTTAGCCATTTTTATGTCTTCTTTGGAGAAATATCTGTTTAGTTCTTTGGCCCACTTTTTGATTGGGTCATTTATTTTTCTAGAATTGAGCTACAGGAGTTGTTTGTATATTTTTGAGATTAATTGTCTGTTGCTTCATTGGCTATTATTTTCTCCCATTCTGAAGGCTGCCTTTTCACCTTGCTTATAGTTTCCTTTGTTGTGCAGAAGCTTTTAATTTTAATTAGGTACCATTTGTTTATTTGTGCTTTTATTTCCAATATTCTGGGAGGTGGGTCATAGAGGATCCTGCTTTGGTTTATGTCAGAGAGTGTTTTGCCTATGTTTTCCTCTAGGAGTTTTATAGTTTCTGGTCTTATGTTTAGATCTTTGATCCATTTTGAGTTTATTTTTGTGTATGATGTTAGAAAGTGTTCTAGTTTCATTCTTTTACAAGTGGATGTCTAGTTTTCCCAGCACCACTTGTTAAAGAGGTTGTCTTTTCTCCATTGTATATTCTTGCCTCCTTTGTCAAAGATAAGTTGTCCATAGATGCGTGGATTTATCTCTGGGCTTTCTATTCTGTTCCATTGATCTATATTTCTGTCTTTGTGCCAGTACCATACTGTCTTGATGACTGTGGCTTTGTAGTATAGCCTAAAGTCAGGCAGGCTGATTCCTCCAGTTCTTCATTCTTAGAGTGTTGGAGTTTACATAGACGAAAAGCCTTTAGCAAAATGCCTGGTCTGCAAAAAATTGTCAATAGACTTTTGTTGGAGTAAAAAGAGTATTTCAGATCCAAATAATCATAAAATGTTATGGATGTGTAGAACCCCAGAACAGTAGTTGAAGAGTTGAGTTTTCATAAGCACAGGGCCTTCAAGGTCTGAGATCTCTCACACTAGCTGCTCCTCACTTGATCTTGACAGTGGCTCTATCTGTGGTTATTGTCTGGTTCCAGGTTGATTCCAGGTGGAGAAATAGTGAGACAAAGTGTGCAGGAAGGGGTCACTCAGTGCTGATTTAGGTCAGAGGTTTACAAAGTGAAATGCCTGTCTAGCAAGAGGCAGGGGAGGGAATATAACATTTATATGTCCAAGTCTTTGGGACCCAATGGACTGTAGCCCACCAGGCTCCTCTGTCTATGGGGATTCTCCAGGCAAGAATACTAGAGTGGGTTGCCTTTTCCTTCTCCAGGGGATCTTCCTGACCCAGGGATTGAAACTGGGTCTCCCGCATTGGTAGCAGACTGTTAACCCTTTGAGCCACCAGGGAAACCCGTTTATATGTATTATAATATTATATAACTGGATAGTAAATTCAGGAAGTGCAAGGTTTATTTATATAGGCTTCTTGGCCCAGTTCCTTATCTCTGGAGATGAGGGTGTCTTTCTACCTCCAGACACAGGAAGGGCACCTTTCACATGGGAGGTAAATTTCCTGCATTCAATGAAGCTGAGAGGAAGGTAGAAGTGTTTCTTTTGCATCAGTTCTTTCTTAAGTAACTTTAGCTCAAAATAATCAATATTTCATTAAGGTGTATTTTAGGGCAATGTACCCTGGGTCCCAACAAAACCAGGTTCTTAAAAAAGCAGAAACAATTGCTCGAGTAGAATAAAGGAAGAAATATAGGTGGGAACCAGAGCCTCCCATGAAACAACTGTTTTTCTTGGGGTGATGGGGAAAATGTATGTGCCTTGATGTGGCTATCGGAGTTGCAGGGGTCATAGTCAGTCTTTAGTTTTTGTTTTTTTTCTACTAGATAATGCTGGCAAACCTTAGTTACACCCAGGCCCTGTAAACATGTATTAGAGAAGCCAGTGCTAAGAAAATTCATCACTCTTTCCCCGCCAAAGTTCTCTTCCATGACTCTTGGTATCCTCTGTTGATTCTGTTTCAAAAATGTAATTTCACTGAATGACAAATGCTCTTTGTGGTAAAGCACACACTCAGTTCCTGTGACCTGGGTGCCTAAAAGGCATGAATGTTTCTCTCTGTGGAATTACCTTGGGAATCACTGAAGCATCTGTGAAGCCATTATTGCCAAGCACTATTTCTTTTTCTCCCTCAGCAAGGAAAGGGGAGATTGGAAGTCTGGCTGGGGGACCTGTCCCCATTGAGAATTCTTTTCATTTTAAATAAAGAGAATCTCAGGAGTCATTCCATCTATTAACTCATGTGAAAATGTCTCTATGGCTTAGATTAGCATTTGTTGAAGGCACAGTCATGATTTTGTGCTTAAGAGATATGCATATAGTAACAGCTTTGGGCAACAGAAATATATTTGTTTATTGACTTTAAGAAAAATGATTTTTCTAGTAGAAAAAGGAATGATATGTTTTATAGATTAGATCATTAGGAGGGAGCAATGCCCCCAGGCAAATGTTGTGTTCATTTAAAATGTAAATGAATCTCTGCCATCATTCACTCCAGGTCCTCTCAGCTGCCATTTTGTGCAGTCATGTGGGTTTTTATACAGAGAAAGCTTTTCTGCTCACAGCAGGCTATTCCCTCTCCACACTGACAGTTGTCCTGTTTCAGAATTCTCTTGGGCTTCCTATCAGAGACAAGGCCCTTTCTGCTTGGCATAACCAGGGCCCGCTCAGTGGGATGGGCATGTTTGCGCCTGCAAGAGTCCCATCAGCATCCTCTCAGTTAATGAGAACCTGCCAGTGCCTCCCTGTGAGGGAACCAAGCATGCAGAGGATGGAAAGGCCAGCAGAGAGAATGGCTTAATGAGGGACAGATAGTTGAGAAGCAGTCGATTTGGGGCTATGGCTTCAGAGAAACCGGCTAGTGATTAGAGTGAGAAGCAGTGGGTTAGAAGCAGTCAGTGCTGAAATGTGAGGGCAAGGGCTGGATGGCAAAGAAAAAGGCAGCAAACTGCACATCTAGAAACTGGGCTCTGGCCTAGGTTAAACACCAGCCATCCGCGAGCCCTCATGCGCATCAGAGGAGACTTTGCCCCTCGGTTTCCCTGTCGGTAACATGGCAGGTTTGCATTACCTGACTTCTAAGGCTTCTTCTAGCTTTGATACTCTGTTGATCAGAAAAGCCAATGTATTTCAATTTCCATTTGGCTAGCTGTTTAAGATCTTGTCTAAGGCCTTTTATTCTAGATTTTCCACATATCTTGTGTTTACATAAAGTTTTCTGTCTCTGAAGGAAATTTAGTACATCTCAGCACCCTTCTTTGTAAACTGTGGTCTATAAAACCAATGCATGTAGACAGAGAAACGATTACCTGAAACCTGGATGTCCATGAATTTAAACAGTGCTTCATGGCAAGAGACAAAGGAAGAAACACTGCTGTGGAAGGGGTGATAACTTAGATGCCTGACCTTGGGAGTATCCTTCAACTCTTCTGAAATGCACAGTGGTGGTGATGCTTGCCCTGCCTGAAAGCACAGGACATGACCAGGTTACCATTTTAGGATCTGAAATGCAAATCTCATATTGTGGAATGCATGCATTGCTAGTTGCTGCAGAGAATTTAACTCCCTGGATGCTTCTTGCTTTCACTGAAGCTGTCCCCACAATTGTCTATTTAACCAACCCAGAAAGGCAGTGTGATACAGTGATTGAGGCTAGACCCCTGAGCTTGAATCTCAACTGTGTCACCTGCTAGTTCTTTAAACTTGCACCTGTTTGGGCTTCAGTTTCTATATTTCTTAGAATAGGAAGCACAATAATAGTAAACATAAGAAGTTTCATAAGGATAAACTGAAATCATACATATAAATTACCTATATCAGGATCTGATGTATAGTAAGAACATAGTAAAAAAAAAAATAACATAGTCATTATTCTCATATGTTTCAAATCAACCTTAGGTGCCACCTTCTCAATTAACACACTTTTATTGCTTTGACCCATAGTGATCTATTTAGTCTCAAATGATAACACTTTATATTTTTACAAGCTCATTTAGCTCTTGCCTACACACCATCTTGGAATAGTCCCTAACGGCAGAACTTCCCAATCCTATAATAAGCTTCCTTTTGGAGAAAGAGGGACATGAGACAAGTTAAGTATCTTGGTCAAAGTGAAGCAGCCTAATAAATGGCTCACGTCTTGCTTTCTGGCTCCCAAACCACTCTATCCCTCATTGTTTCTCATAATACTCCTCTACTCCCCAAAATGAAGACGGGTTGAGTTTTCTCATACATGGTGCTAACTAGATAGCCGTTTCCTGGGAGCTGGTAATCCAAGCTGGAGGAATGTCACAGCTAGACTGGCAGGCTGCTGTGTTCTGTAATAGGGGCCTGGAGCATTCCCTGTCTGAGCTTCAGTTTCCCCAGCTTTAAAATAAGATGGCAGTGGCCATAATAGGTAAGAGCTTAAGCTAGGGTTAGACAGAAATGGGCCCCTTTGGGTGCTGTCATTGGTTTGTAGCCCTGAGCGTGTTACTGACCTCTCTAAATTAGCTCAGTTAGGTTCTTCAGGGAAGTAGTAGCTATTAATACCATGCCACCTGAAGAACTGTGACCATTAAATGAAGTAGTACATGTAGAGCACATGGCATAATGCAGGGACCACAGTTGTCTTTTGTTGTTGCTGATATTTTTATCCTTAGCAGCAGTAATACCATCACCACCACTATCATCATCTCTATTAGCTTTTATGGAACAACAGGAAGGAATATAGACTATGAAGTCAAACTCTACTTGGATTTAAGAGCCAACTTTATTTCGTACTAGCCGTGTGACCTTGGGCAAGTGACTTTGGTTTTCTAATTCTTAGCTAATTCATTAGTAGAATGGGAGTAGTGATAATGGTTACTTTATAAGCTTGCATGAGGATTAAATGAGGTATTGTTGAGTGTTTTCTACTTTGTCAAGCACGTGGGTATTCAAATACGAGGTATTCAAATATAAGTCATAAGGATAATCTCTTCAGCTATAACTTTGTGATGCCCTAGTTATAAGTTGAAGCTTGGAAAGAAATCGAACTTATGCTGTGGAAGTTGGTAAAGCCATCTGTGGGTAGGCGTGGAATAAACATCCTCAGATGCAGCCTGTTAGACATCTGTCTACAGCCAGTGCAGTGTCCTTTGAAAGAAAACAAATGGGATGTGGCAGGCTTTTGGCCTCCTTCTGTAGGACCTGCGTCTTGGCACTAATGTTCCTGCTTCCGCAGACCAGCTGGTCCAATGAAGACTAGCTGGCTTTCTCCCCACCCCGCTCCTCATCTTAGCAAATGAAGGAGAACACACAGGGGGTTTCCCTGGAGGAGGTGTGATGAAACCTGAGACCCTGCAGAGGACAATGAGGTGCAACAGTGATGAAGACATTTTGGAGGAAGTAAGGGAGACAGGAAAGTAATGGTCAGTAGGAATAAGTGTTCTTTATAAAAAGTACTTCTCTTTCATTAAAAGAGACCTCCATTAATTAGATGTGTGTCTTATCACAGAACCCAAAGCTCATGGAAAGGAGAGCCTGGGAGTAACCCCATTAGGTCAAATAATTTATACTTCCATGCTGAACCAGAAATGATTCTTTTTATAACTTATGTCATAGATTTTAGATTCAGGTGTATTTGGGTTTAAAATCCAGATCTACAAGTAATTAGCTGACTGATTTAGGGCAAATGATGTATATTCTACATTTTTCTCATCTATAAACTGGAGATGTTTCTGATTGCTTCTACCATATCATTGGTAGGTGATTTTTAAAAGATGATGGTAAAACACTTAGCCTAATGTATGGCATTTAGTAATCAATAAATTTTGACTTGGGGCTTCCCTGATAGCTCAGCTGGTAAAGAATCTGCCTGTAATGCAGGAGACCCCAGTTCTATTCCTGAGTCGGGAAGATCTGCTGGAGAAGGGATAGGCTACCCACTCTAGTATTCTTGGGCTTTGCTGGTGGCCCAGCTGGTAAAGAATCTGCCTGCAATATGGGAGACCTGAGTTTGATCCCTGGGTTGGGAATATCCCCTGGAGAAGGGAAAGTCTACCCACTCCACTGTTATGGCCTAGAGAATTCCATGGTCTGTATAGCCCATGGGGTCACAAAGAGTCAGGCATGACTGAATGACTTTCAAATCTTAACTAAATGAAGGTAAGATTATGGGGTAATCCTGTCTCTGTAACTGAAAATTAATAAAATCCCTAATCTTTTCAGAATCTCAGTTTCCACTTATATACAGCAAGAAATCTAGACACTAATCAGTAATATCTCCTAAAGCTCTCCACTTCACAATCTCTTGCAAGCAATAACTCAGGAGCCAGAGTTGGAAGAAATTGACCTTGGAGATTCTAGTTTTCAAAGGTTTGGGACATGATGAAGACATCCTGTTCTTTGATAATATATTTTCCTAAATCTGTCTTTTATTTCTGCATAGCTATTTGGAAGTAATGAGTTTGCCAGACTTAAAGAAAAAAGGACTTTGAAATGGGAGATGACTCTGTGGTCCTTTGATGTTAAATAGTCATGTGGCCTGAGGCAAGGGTTAATTTTCCTCAGTGGTCAAATGGTGGGGAGGAGGGGGGCTTATTTGAATGAATAATAAGGTGCTCGAGAGATCTGAAGATCTGAGTATAGGATTCTAAACCATTTTCTGTCATTTATCCTGAATTTTCATGATCAGAGCCTTATAGTTGCATTAGTTAAGTGTTGCCATAATAAAATACCTATAGCAATCAGAGAAGAAAAAGAAATAAAAGGAATACAAATTAGAAAGGAAGAAGTAAAACTGTCACTGTTTGCAAATGACATGATATGATACATAAAAAATCCTTAAGATACTACCAGAGAATACTAGAACTCATCAGTGAATTTGGTAAAATTGTAGGATAGAAAATTAATATACAGAAATCTATTGCATTTCTAAACACTAACAAAAGATCTGAAAGAGAAATTAAGGAGTCAATCCCATTTACCACTGCATGAAAAAGAATAAAATACTTAAGGTTAAACCTACTTAAGGAGGTAAAAGACAGTACTCTGAAAACTATAAGACACTGATGAAAGAAACTGAAGTCGAGACAACCATGTTCTTGGATTGGAAGAATCAGTATTGTTAAATAACCATACTAGCCAAGACAATCTATAGATTCAATGAAATCTCTATCGAAACACCAACAGCATTTTTCACAGAACTAGAACAAATAATTTTAAAATTTGAATGGAAACACAAAAGACACTGAATAACCCAAACAATCTTGAGAAAGAACAGAGCTGGAGGAATGGTGCTCCTTGGCTTCAGACTATACTACAAAGTTACAGTAATTAAAATAGTGTGGTACTAGCAGAAAAACAGACACATAGATTAATGAAACAGGATAGAGATCTCAGCAATAGAGCTACACACTTACGGTAAATTAAGCCACAGCAAGGGAGGCAAGAATATACAGCGGAGGAAAGACAGTCTCTTCAATAAGAGGTGCTGGAAAAGCTACATGTAAAAGAAAGCTACTGGGCCACTACATACAAAAGAATGAAATTTAGAATATTCCCTAACGCTATACACAAAAATAAACTCAAAATGGATTAAAGACCTAAATGTAAGACCAGATACTATAAAAATCCTAGAGGAAACCATAGGTAGAACACTCTTTTACATAAATCACAGCAATTTGTGGGAGAATCCATTTCCTAGCATAATCAAAATAAGAGTAAAAGGTAAAGATGGGAACTAATTAAATGTAAAAGTTTTTGCACAGCAAAGGAAACCATCCCTTCTACACCCTGTCTAAATTCCTAACTCATAGAATTCACAAACACAACCAATGGGTAACTCTGGAAGTGTTCCTGGAAGCTGAAAGAAAGAAGACACTTGTGATGTGGTGACGGAAGGTTTAGGAACACTGCCTCTTGTGATAATATGAAATCTGGAAAATGGATTGAATGGTCTGGATAAATCAACATGGGACTTTCTTTCAGCTTCTAGTGACACTTTTCTTGCATTCTTTTAATCCCTCACTTTCAATCTTCTGAAGAGCCATCAAGGTTTCCTGACTGACTTTATAAAACCCTTAAAGTTTTCAGAAATAACCTCCTCAATGTTTTGCCAGTCTCTGCCCACCTCCAGGTCACCCATTGGTTTTAGGTATTGTTGTAATGGCATTACCCTACTTTCAGGTATAAAAATCTGTTTTTGTTATTTGGTAATGCACAACAAATCACTCTGAAATTTAGGATATAGAATAATCATGTGTTGTGTTCATGGATTCTCTGAGTTAGGAGTTTAGACAGGGTGCATAGGGGATGTTGTGTCTTTCCTCCGTGATGTCTGAGTTTAAGCTAGATGATTCATTCTGAGGAATGGAATCATCTGAAGGCGTGTTGATGCAGTATGGTGGTGGATCAAGGCTGTTGACTGAGGTCCCGACTCCTTTCCACATGGATCTCTCTCCATGTGATCTTTTCATGTGGGTGAATGTGGACCTCTTCACAGCATGGTGGTTAGTTTCTCAAAGCAAACATCCACCACCCCCCAAAAAGGGGGATTCAAGTGAAAGCTCTATTTTTTTTTAAAGTCCCAACCCCAGAAAATAAAGTATTGCTTCACTCGGTTGGTTAAAAGTCACAAGCATTCCCAAGTTTGAGGGGAATGAAAATAAAATACAATTAAAATTTTTAAAAATACTTATTATTTATGTATTTGGCTGTGTCAGATGTCAGTTGTGGCACATGGAGTCCTCACTGCAGTGCACGTGTTCTCTAGTTGTGGCATGCGGGCTCCAGAGGGTGAGGGCCGAGTAGCTGTGGCATGTGGACTCTAGAGAGTGTGGGCTTAGTTGCTCTGTGGCATGTGGGATATTAGTTCCTCAACCAGGGATTGAACCTGAGTCCTCTGCCTTGCAAGGCAGATTCTTAACCACCTCCCCCAGGGAAGTCCCCACTACAACTTTCGATGTGGAATTGTAAAGTTTTGGAGGCACATGTGGAACTAAAAATATTATTGTGATCATTTTAAGAAACTACAATCTTCTATGCTATCTTTTATTTACATTACTAAAACTTTCCTGGCTTAAAAAAATAACTAATATATATATAAATAAAGATAAGACAAAAAAGGATAGTGTAAAAATTAAGACTCCTGCTTTTTCCTACCAATAATTCTGCACTCCTGTTTATTAAAGTGATGTAATTTATCTTATTAGCTTTGTGTAATTTTTCAGAAGTATTCTGTGCATGTACCAATAACACACACATGTAAATACTACTGTATACTATTAAGTCTATATATATTTGAGTTATAAAATCCTTTCTCATTAATCCATACTGGTAGGATAAGAAATCAGAGAACACTCAAACTTTAGGGAGTTACTATAGTAAAAGATTTTATAAATCTTTTTTTCTCAGTAGATGTGCCATAAGTATAGTTGGCTTAAGCTAAACTATATCTGTATTTCTAATCCCTTTCTGATAATGGCCAGAGGCAAAACAGAGTCTCACCATATGCTGGGTTGTTAGAATGGCTGTTGAGGAAAACAGTTGGTCCTTGATGGCCAAAACAGATTTGGTTTTGTTTTCTCATGTTCCATGTTCTTAAGTATGTGGTAGGGCAGAGAACAAACTCATCCAGAGATTTTTGCTTGTTAAATGCAATAATCTCAGGACCAAAATTTAATGACATGGGAATGAAGGAAGAATGTGTTTTGGGTTTCTGATAGAAGCTATGTAGTAGGAACAAGTCTGAGTTGGTATTTTAGAGACTTCATTTCTAGTCTTGATCTTTTTACTGCAAAACTTTGTGACCTTGAGTAAGTCTCCTTTTCTTCTCTACCTCTTCATTTTTTTTTTTTTTTTAAATGTGTAACATGACGAGATAGGAACTGAACTTTGCTACTCTAACTCTGGTCCTTCAAAGAGCAGCACCCACATTGCCTGGATTACTTGTCTTCAGACCTATTGTATCAGATTCTTCATTTTATCAAAATCCTCTGATGGTTCACATTAAAGTTTGGAAAGCATTGGACAGAAGACTCTCTAAGGTCCCTTTCTATTGTAACTTTTAATGCTTAATAGGACGTAAAAGAAAAAAAGTAAAAAACAAAACAAAGCAGCTTCAGTGACAATGCTGTTTTATTCTCTCCGAGAAGTAAGAATGACCTATATTTGTGATGTAGATTGCAATGCTCCCTACTGACATAGTCAAAAAATTTTCTTTCTTGTTAGTTCAAAATTATGGAGGCAAAAATGCCATGGGATACAAAGAGTTCTTTTTGTGTTTAGTCATTCTTATAGCTCTGTCATAGTTTCCAGCTGTATCCTTTTCAGCTTCCCTGGCTCTTGGCATCAGTCAGCTTCTCAAGGCTGCTTTAAATAATTCTAATGGAAACAAACTAGGAAAAGTAGAGACCTACCAAAGGTCATGCTGCAAGGCAGTGCTGAAAATGCCAGTAATAATGGATGGCAACAATACTCCAGAAAGATCTAAATATGTAAAGTATTTAGTCCAGTGAAACCTAGAATAGTAAATAGAGTTCAAGGTGATTTATTATGTATATGTATAAGTAAGGGGAAATGACATTATACTTTCCTCAAAATTTTAACACATTTATCTTTTAATGTAACCCCTTACCTGAACATAAGAGAGGCCTATTTCTAATGAATTTATTTTTTCTTTAATATTTCCAACAAATATTTATTGGTACTTATTTTATGGTCAAAATATTCCATTGTTTGTATATATCACATTTTGCTTATCTATTCGTTAGTTTGTGGACATTTCTGTTGTTTCTACCTTTCAGCTCCTATAAATAATACTGCTGTAAACATTTGCATACATTACTTTATTGCTGTGTAGCTGATTTAGTTGTGTTAGGTTCAGATATTCAGCAAAATGATTCAGTTATACATGTATGTACATTCATTCCTTTTAGTGCATACATGTTTTTGTGAGGGCATGTTTTCATTTTTCCTGGGTACAAACTAGTTATAGAGTTGATAACTCTATATTCAATCATTTGAAGACTATTTTCAGGCTTCTCCCCTAGCTCAGCAGTAAAGAACCCTCCTGCAAGGCAGGAGGTACAGGAGACATGGGTTCCATGCTTAGTTGGGGAAGATCCCCTGGAGAAGGAAATGGCAACCCACTCCAGTAATCTTGCCAGGATAACCTCATGAACAGAGGAGTCTAGAGGGCTACAGTTCATGGGGTTGCAAAGAGTCAGACATGACTGAAGAGATAGTATGCATGCATATAGACTATTTTCCAAAATGTGTGTGCATGTGCAATCTGTCATATCCAACCCTTGCAATCCCATAGACTGTAGCCCACCAGGCTCCTCTGTCTATGACATTTTCCTCACAAGAATACTGGAGTGGGTTGCCTTTTCCTTCTCCAGGGGATCCCCATGGATGGATCCCGCATCTCCTGCTTTAGCAGGTGGATTCTTTACCATTTGAGCCACCGGGGAAGCCCCATTTTCCAAAGATGTGGCATGGAATTTAAGTCTTGGAGAGCTTAAGTAAATGAAGTCAAATTGGAGGTGGCAGTGTGTGGGGTGTTGGGGTGTCTGTCTCTCATCACCCCATCTATTTCATTCTTCCCACCTCAATCTGTATAGGATTCTTAGAACAGCTCTTTTAAAATGTTATTTCCTAGCTAAAGAATCTACTGTGGAAACCCACTGAATGGTAGGATTAAATCCTCAAAGACATGGTATTCAAGGTCCCCCTATATTGTAACATAAGCAAAGCACAGTGGTTTAAACATAGACTTTAACATTAAGGCGAATTAAGTCCTAATTCACCTTTGGAAATTTATTGCTCTGTAGCCTTAGCTATAAAATTAAATTTATCTCTGCCTTAGTTTGCTTGTCCCTGTTTTTAAAAATATAATTTTTATTGGAGTATAGTTGCTTTATAATGCTGTGTTAGTTTCTACTATACATCAAAGTGAATCAGTTGTATTTATACATGCTGCTGCTGCTGCTGCTGCTAAGTCGCTTCAGTCGTGTCCGACTCTATGCGACCCCGTAGACGGCAGCCCACCAGGCTTCCCCGTCCCTGGGATTCTCCAGGCAAGAACACTGGAGTGGGTTGCCATGTCCTTCTTCAATGCATGAAAGTGAAAAGTGAAAGTGAAGCTGCTCAGTCGTGTCCGACTCATAGCGACCCCATGGACTACAGACTACCAGGTTCCTCCATCCGTGGGGTTTTCCAGGCAAGGGTACTAGAGTGGGGTGTCATTGCCTTCTCCCGTATTTATACATAGCCCCTCTTTTTTTGGAGTTCCTTTCCATTTAGGTCACCATATAACACTGGGTGGAGTTCTCTGAGCTATACACTAGGTTCTCATTAGTTGTGTTTTATACATAGTATCAATAGTGTATATAAGTCAGTCCCGATCTCCCAGATTACCTTGTTCCTCCCCTTTTCCCCTTTGGTGTCCATGTTTGTTTTCAACATCACTGTCTTTATTTCTGTTTTTCAAATAAGTTTGACTATACCATTTTTGATATATGGTATTTGTTTCTTTTGGTCTTACTTTGCTCTGTATGATGGTCTCTAGGTCCATCCATGTCTCTACAAATGAGTTTATTTGTCGCTTAAATAGATTTCTGTAAAGATTTTAGTGTGGAGCATGTTTAATATAGTCTGTGGCACATTATAGGTATTCAGTAGGTAGTGATTGATATACTGTCAATATATACTAGCAGCACACATTTGGAACATAAACTTTAAATATACCATGTACGATAGCATAAAAGATACCCATAAAATCTAGGGATAAATTTAGCAAAAAGATACATGAGGTTTCTCTACTAAAAATTCTAAAATATTCCTAAAAGATTTAAGTGAAAGTGAAGTTGCTCAGTCGTGTCCCACTCTTTGCGGCCCCATGGACTGTAGCTTACCAGATTCCACTGTCCATGGGATTTTCCAGGTGAGAATACTGGAGTGGAATGCCATTTCCTTTGCCAGGAGATCTTCCCGAACCAGGAGCTGAACCTTGGTCTCACTTACTGTAAGCATTACAGGCAGACGCTTTACTGTCTGAGCCACCAGGGTTTAAAAGAAGATTTAAAGAAGACCTAAATTGGTGGAGATATCATGAACTAAAAAATTCAATGTTGTTTTGATCAAACATAATCTCAAGCAGGGGCTTCCCTGGTAGCTCAGCTGGCAAAGAATCTGCCTGCAATGCAGAAGACCCCAGTTAAATTCCTGAATGGGGAAGATCTGCTGGAGAAGGGATAGGCTACCCACTCTAGTCTTCTTGGGCTTCCCTGGTGGCTCAGATGGTAAAGAATCCATCTGCAATGTGGGAGACCTGGATTCAATCCCTGGGTTGGGAAGATCCCTGGAGAAGAGAATGGCTACCCACTCCAGTATTCTGGCCTGGAGAATTCCATGAATACTGACCTGGTAGGCTACAGTCCCTGGGGTTGCAAAGGAGACAACTGAGCAACTTTCATTTTTCAATCTCAAGCAAAACATTTTCCACAGTTTTTTTCTGTAGAAACAGAAAATCTTATTCTGAAATTTATATGAAAATGTAGAGAATATACAATATTTGAAACTGTCTTGAATAATAACAAAATCAGGTGAATTGTATTACTTGATATAAGCCACAGTAATCAAGACAGTATTGTGTTATATAAAGATACATAGGTTGAGGCAAAGTAGAGTTCAGCACTAGATCAGTACACATATAATAAATTGCAAAAAAACTTCAAGGTAATTCAGGAGAAAAAATCTTTTTAAACAAATGGTGCTGGAATAATGGGATAAACATATGGAAATATGAATCTCAACTTCACATCATGCACAAAATTAATTTAGATAAATTATAGACCTAATTGTAGAAACTAAAACATTAAAACTTTTATGATATAAACATGGAAGCATATATATATGATCTTTGAGCATGCAGAGGTTTATTGGAGTGAAAGAAAAAGCCACAGAAAAAGATACCTTGAATTTCACCAAATAATACCTCTACTCAGCAAAAGAAAATTAAAATTTTAGTTACAATATGGGAGAAAATGTTTACAGAATATATTTTACAATAAACTTGATTCATAAGAAATAAGGAAAAAGTCTATAATAAAATCACAAGCAATTTTTATACAATGAGGCAAAAGATCTGGATGCTTCACCAGGAAGCATGAAAGAATGGTGAATATGAACATGAAAAAGAACTTGATATCATTAGTTACCACAGAAATGCAAATTAAAACCATAATGTATTACCACTTTCTTGTTGCATCAACAAAAGCTGTTGACAGTGTGAAGTTGGACAACTCATATATTACTCACGGAAGTAGGTATGTAACAAGACATGCACTTTAGAAAATAATTTGGTGGTTTCCCCTAAAGTTAAACACATTAATAGCAGCTTTATTAATAATCAGCCAAAAACCATTACTTAAAAACAGACAAATAATCATCAACAAGACAACTGGTGAACAAATTGTGGTATATTCATATAATAGAATACTCCTCAGCTACATAAAGGCAACTCACTACTGATAGAAGGAATAATATAGACGCATATAAAAAAAATGATGTTGAACAAACCAGTAAGAAACAAATGAGGGGACTTCCCACGTGGCCCAGTGGTAAAGATTCCACCAGTTAGTGCGGGGCACACGGGTTCATACCCTGGCCCAGGAAGATCCCATATGCCACGGGGCCACTACGCGCATGCACCATGACTACTGTGCCCGTGCTCCAGAGCCGGTGCTCCATGACAGGAGAGCCCACTGCAGTGAGAAACACGTGTACTGCAAACAGAGAAAGCCCAAGCGCAGCAACAAAGACCCGGAACAGCCAAAAATAAAAAGAAATAAAATCTTTTGAAAATGTAAAAACAGAAACAAATGAGAACACACTATATAATTTCATATATGAATGTTCTAGTCCATAATGATAGAAATTGGAACTATAGTTGCCTGTGGGGTGTGGAGTGAGGAGAAGGGGATATGGGGGCATTTTTTAAGGTACTGGGAATATTTAAGATCTTGATTGTAGGTTTGGTTACATGGGTTTATGTATATATTTGGCAAACACATGTAATGATATGCTGAAATCTGTACATTTTGTTTCATGTAAATTTTCCCTCAAAGAGACAGATGTAAATGTATCCTATACTTCTTAGCTTTATATACTTGGCAATATAATTTATCTTTCTGTGCATTACTGTCTTCATCTCTTTAATGAATTGTTAAAACTTATAACTATACATCAAGTGTTTAGTGATTTTTGGCACACTATTGGCACTAAGAAAGTGCATTGCATCATCAATGCAACTAGATTTCCACTAGCCAAATATTTGCTATAATCCAATAAGAGTCCTGACAACTTTTGTACATTCTCCTTTTATTACTTCCACTATGCTTTAGCTTTTGGGCATCTTCTCTATTTGAGCTTAATCATTGATGATTAAGGCAAGGCTTGCTCCCTACCAAGAGCTAATATGATCTGGAACAAATTCCTTTACTTTTTTCAGCTTTAGTTTTCTCATCCTGTTTCTCATGCCTTGCTATATATTAGAATTACCTGGTGAGATTTTCAAATCACAATGATGCTCATTTCCCACCCTCAGAGATGCTCATCTAGTTGATCTGGTATGGGATCCAGGCATTAGTATTTTTTTTGATTCAGGGATTTGAATGTGGTGTCCAAGTTGAAAACACCCAAATCAGGTGATCTTTTAAGACCTCTGGTTTTTTTTTTTTTAAAAAAAGGCCTTTGCAGCTCAGATGGGAGTCTAAGCTGAGAATATTCAATTATTTTGTGAAGGCACATCTTTTTAATGTTGTTGTTATTTATATTATTGGACTACAGTATGCTTAGAGAGGGCACAGAATTTCCAGCTAGACACCAACACTGCTTTCTGTTGCCTCGTATCCATCCTTTTCAGATATCTGCATTATCTCCCTGGGCCTTTAAAATATTAGACTTCTTAATTTATGATCTTATTTATGGTCTTTAGTCTAAATATATTCACCTACTATCGTTGTTGTTTAGTCGCTCAGTCATGTCAGACTCCTTGTGATACCATGGCCTTTAGCCCACCAAGTTCCTTATCCATGGAATTTTCCAGGCAAGAATACTAGAGTGGGTTGCCATTTCCTTCTTCAGGAGATCTTCCTGCTTTGCAGATGGATTGTTTACCCCTGAATCACTGGGGAAGCTCATAAAACCCAGCATTTACTTATAAAAATTAGTTGCATTCATAGAGAAAAAATAAAACTTTATAAACTTGATGTAAAATATTACTAGTTATTTCTTATTTGAGAAAAACAGATCAAACCAAAAAGGTTTCATTTTCATAACACCCGCTTACATAACAAATTGTCAGACACATTTGTCTATATGGTTGTACTATCTTAGCATATTTTTATAAGGAACCTAAAATCTAATTTTTTTCTTTTTTAATTACTATTATCTTTATTGTCCTTGTATGTGAATGAAAGCCATGATCTTAGTCACCTGACAAGACAGACTGTGAGGCTGGAAATTCTGAATACAATCTCTCATCCTTCATTGCTCAGTTGCAGAAATTTGACCTGAAATTTGCCCCTCACAGCTATTGTGCATACTGTTGTATCGGAAAAGTAAGGAAAAGGAAATCTGATGGAAAACCTCCTGAAAATGCAGAGATATTTCTTTTTTTTTTATTATTATTATTGTTTTTGCCATACATTGTCATGGTATCACCATGGGTTTACATATGCTTCCCCTCCGGGTCCCCCCTCCCTCCCCCCTCCCCCCCGGGAAATCTCGCTGCACCAGTCCCGAGCATCAATCCTGGGCTGGCGATTGATTAGACACATGACAATTAACATGCTTCAATGCCCTTCTCCCATCTCATCCCACCCTTACCCTCATCCACAAAGTCCACAAGTCTATTCTATACATCTGCGTTCCTTTTGTTGTCTCCCATGTTGGGTTCTCATTACTGTCTTTCTAAATTCCATATATATGTGTTAATATACTGTATTGTTGTTTTTGCTTCTGGCTTACTTCACTCTGGATAAATGGATAAGAAAGCTGTGGTATATATACACAATGGAATATTACTCAGCATTAAAAAAAAATTCATTTGAAGCAATTCTACTCAGATGGACGAAACTGGAGCCCATTATCCAGAGATATTTCTTTTTAATCTGAAAATTACAGATGAAAAAACAGCTTCATTCTTTTCTTTCCACTTATAACAAGGTATTCAACTAGGGTAGAGGTGATGAGGTCACTAACTGCATTACAAATAGCTTGATCAGGTGGGCTGATTCTTACACAGACGATGACTTAGTCACATTTTTAAAGAGAGAAAAGAGTGGGATCCCAGGATTTCTCTTGAAGCCCCTTTCATTTCAAAGAAGCTGGGCTAATGCTCCCCACCAGTGATAAATGATTTGCTATTGTCCAGTCTCTTGAATGGCTGATGGTATAATCTACAGCTCAGAAGTCTGTATAGAGGGGACATTTTTTGCTCTTATATGGGAAAAAATAAAAGAGTAAATCCTATGATGATTGAAGTCAGTGATATCTCACTCCAGCCATTTTGATCCATTCAGTAATGACATATTTCACTTCTACTTAATTTTGATTGAACAATTCTGTGCCTTTTCTTAGAAATTTCTTCTTTCTCCTTCCTAGCTCCTTATTTCTTATGCTTAGCACATAAACTATGCCAAATCTTTCACACCAGTGCCTAGTAAAGAGGAAAAGATATCTTTCAATGTACATACTTATGAGTTGGTTAAATGCATGACTTTTTAAAAAGTCCTTCTTTGCCACCTGACATGAAGCATTTGTCAAGAGATTTATAGCCGTGCCTCTTCTTCAATACCTGAGATATTAGTAACTGTCACTATTTCATAGACTTTATCATTTTTGGATAGCTTTTGGTATTTCCACCTAACAGTTATATTCTGTTCTCTGAAACCGTATTCTAAAAATCTAAGCACTCTTCAATATGACAGAAAGCAAAGGAGAAAAGGAAAGATAGACCCATTTGAATGCAGGGTTCCAAGGAATAGCAAAGAGGGATAAGAAAGCCTTCCTCAGTGATTAATGCAACAAAATAGAGGGAAAAAAATAGAACGGGAAATAATAGAGATCTCTTCAAGAAAACTAGAGATACCAATGGAACATTGCACGCATAGATGGGCACAATAGAGGAAGGAAACAGTATGGACCTAACAGAAGCAGGAGATATTAAGAAGTGGAAAGAATACAAAGAAGAACTATACAAAAAACTATATCTGGGTTATATGACCCAAATAACCATGATGGTGTGATCACTCACGTAGAGCCAGACATCCTGGAATGTGAAGTCAAGTGGGCCTTAGGAAGCATCCCTACAAACAAAGGTAGTGGAGGTGATAGAATTCCAGTTGAGCTATTTCAAATCCTAAAAGATGATGCTGTTGAGGTGCTGCACTCAATATGCCAGCAAATTTGGAAAACTCAGCAGTGGCCACAGGACTGGAAAAGGTCAGTTGTCATTCCAATCCCAAAGAAAGGCAATGCCACAGAATGCTCAAACCATCACACAATTGCACTCATCTCACACGCTAGCTAATGTGCAAAATTCTCCAAGTTAGGCTTCAACAGTACATAAACCATGACCTTTCAGATGTTCAAGTTGGATTTAGAAGAAAGGCAGAGGAACCAGAGATCAAATTGCCAACATCCATTAGATCATTGAAAAAGCAATAGAGTTCCATATAAAAACATCTACTTCTGCTTTACTGATTATACCAAAGCTTTTGACTGTGTGTATTACAACGAACTGTGGGAAACTCTTCAAGATATGGGAATACCAGACCACTTGACCTGCCTCTTGAGAAATCCATATGTAGATCAAGAAGCAACAGGTAGAACTGTCCATGGAAAAACTGATTGGTTCCAAGTCGGCAAAGGGGTATGTCAAGGCTGTATATTGTCACCCTACTTACTTACTTATATGCAGAGTACATTGTGAGAAATGCTGAGTTTGGTGAAGCACAAACTGGAATCAAGATTGCTGGGAGAAATATCAATAACCTCAGATATGCAGATGACATCACCCTTAAGGCAGAAAGTGAAGAGGAACTAAACAGCCTCTTGATGAAAGTAGAAGAGGAGAGTGAAAAAATTGACTTAAAACTCAACATTCAGAAAGCTGAGATTATGGCATCTGGTCCCATCACTTCATGGCAAATAGATGGGGAAACAGTGGAAACAGTGAGCAACTTTATGTTTTTGGGCTCCAAAATCACTGCAAATGGTGACTGTAGCCATGAAATTAAAAGACGTTTGCTCCTTGGAAGGAAAGCTATGAGCAACATAGATAGCATATTAAAAAGCAGAGACATTACTTTGTCAACAAAGGTCTGTCTAGTCAAAGCTATGGTTTTTCCAGTAGTTATGTATGGATGTGACAGTTGGACTATAAAGAAAGCTGCACAATGAACAATTGATGCTTTTGAACTGTGGTGTTGGAGAAGACTCTTGAGCGTCTCTTGCACTGTAAGGAGATCCAACTAGTCCATCATAAAGGAAATCAGTCCTGAATATTCATTAGAAGGAGTGAATGTGAAGCTGAAGCTCCAATACTTGGCTGCCTGATGTGAAGAACTGACTCATTGGAAAAGACCCTGATGCTGGGAAAGATTGCAGGCAGGAGGAGAAGGGGATTTCAGAGGATGAGATGATTGGATGGCATCACTGACTCAAAGGACGTAAGTTTGAGCAAGCTCTGGGAGTTGATGATGGACAGGGAGGCCTGGTGTGCCACAGTCCATGTGGTCACAAAGAGTCGGACATGACCGAGTGACTGAACTGAACTTTAAGTATTAGGTAAAACAAGGTAACTCTTTTCAAGGTCTTTTTGTTGTAGTAAATATTCTCAGGTTCTTTGATGTTCAGTCATTTGCTACATGCCACGATTTTTTGCCCATCTGCATCCTCAACACTCTAAATAAATGAACTCTAGTTTCTCCAAAGACCCTGTGAAGTATTTCTTGTGGGATTTAGGACTGTCTCCAATGTGGTGCCTGAAAACCAGAAATGGAATGAGATTTTCATTTACTTGTTTCAGGACTCTATTGTTTGTTGCCCCTTTAAATCTTTCTTGGAGGAGGGGAGAGAATAAATAAATGGTTGTTGTTCTATTTAACACAGCCTTAGATTGCATTAGCTTTTTTTTTTTTTCCTTGGCAACCTCATTTTTCCTGTTCAGTGAACTCAATCTCCATGGCTGGTTAATTCTGTCACTTGAGAGTGTGATTCAAATGAAACTAGGCTGAATGCCAGGCCATCCCGCAGTCATAGTCCACAGCTCTTTTCCCTGCCCATCACCAGTCTATAGACCCTTGGTTATAAGAGAAATTGAGACATGCTTTGTTTGTCTGATTGCCTCAAATGGCAATCTTGAGGCCATAGGGGAAAAAATGAGCTAGTTTTAGCTATTTGGAGTAATAGTTCTCATCTGATCAGAATGGCTGGATGACCTAGGATAAGTGTTCTAACAGGTCTTTTGGAAGTCGCTGTAAGGATTAAATTGACACAGAGCACTCCCCTTACCCATATCAATGTTCAGTAATAAATATCAGGGTTTTTTTTTTTTAAGCTAGTCGAACTGCTAAACCTCTTGGATGTTGTTTAAGTGTGAGAATTTCAGCTGTTCTTTTTCTTCTGCATGGAATTGTTTTGAGTATGAAAATTCACTTTCTTTAACTGTTACCTGTTTAGACATACATTTCAGTCCCTAGTTTGAGTTTTATTGTTGAATGTATTCTGTTATTTTTGGTAATAAACATGGAGGTGGATAGAGTTTCAAAGATTGGAACTGTGAAATCACATTTTGAACTAGAGGATAATGATCTAAGATCTTAGTATATTAAGCTATTTTAGCCATCCAGCATTGTGCTAAGAGGTCCTCACCACTTTTCAGACCCATGGCAACACTGCTAACCCTGTGACCTTATCTTTGAGTGTTTTACTTTTCATCTGTTATATTTGGGCAATGTTGCACTTGTGGTTGGCAGTCATTCAGTCTTTGGATCTCAGGTCCGTGTTGTAAATACTCACTATGCACATCAATCCCATCTTCCCCCATTGACTGTAGCATTCCTTGTCAGGTTCAAATACTGTCAAAAACAGTTCTCCATAGAGCATCAGAGATGGTTACTGAGAGTTGGTAGTTGATATGAGGATGAAATATCCACATTTTAGCCTAACACTCTAGAGCTAAACCACCTGAGTTCAAGTTCAAGCGCTGCCTCTTTTTCAGCATATTATTTATGATATTATGCTGTTTTCTCAGCATGATTTCTCTGTCTCAGTTTCCTCATCCACAATATGGGGATTATAATAGTACCTACTTCACAGAGTTGTTGAGAAGATTGAGTGAGATAATGTGGAGATGCTGGAGCAGTGTCCACGCAGTTAGTTCTTAATAAATGGTAGCTTTCAAGTGAACTCAACAGCCCATTCCTTTATGCAGTATGACCTTCAGATATAACAGTTAAAAACTTATTTGATAACTCACCCCTGGATAATGGGCATTAGGAGTGATATTTGATAATTACAGATGTTCAAGTGTGTGTTTGTATGTTTGTGTCATACTTGATTCCTTTGTGCCTTTGAGGAGATGGATCAAGATGGAGAATAATTTACATTTTTTATCTATTTTAGTGAGCATCTGAATTAGACCCTTTGGTAAACATGTCACTAAAATATCCTTTCCAAAATGGGCAGTGATCTGGCTAATGATACCACTTAGTCATTAACCTGAATTTCTTCCCTCTTCAATTCTATTTACAGAAGTACAGAAAACTCACCAGTTGCTTCAGGAAGCAGGTATCAGCCCTGCTGATCTTTCTGCTGGCATTCGTATGGGTCTCTCTGTTTTTCTGATCGACAGTGGCAACCTCTGTCCTTATGACTGTCTGCCTGTCTCTGAAGTGTGTGCGCTCCATTTCTGCACGTGCTTTCAGATGGCTTGCTGAGATGCTGTTGCTACTCTTGTGGATATAAGCAGGGTGGAAAGTGTGTGTGTGTGGGGGGGTGTGATTTGTAGGTGTGCATGGGGGGGGGGTGTGATTTGTAGTTGTGCATGGACAAATGAAGGTTTCCCTGGTGGCTCAGATGGTGAAGAATGTATCTGCCAATGCAGGAGATGTGGTTTGAATCCCTGGGTCAGGAAGATCCCCTGGAGAAGAAAACGGCAACTCACTCCAGTATTCTTGCCTAGGAAACCCCTGAGCCTCTCAGGCTATAGTCCATGGGGTTGCAAAAGAGTCGGACGTGACGCAGCGACTAAACCACAATGGACGGACACACAAGTTGTACATCTTGAGGAATACAGGGACACTGTGCACCTGTGCAGTGTCTGTGGGTGGAGGAAATACTTAACCACGTGCGGGCCTGTCTCTGTGTTTGCACATGTGCACTCTTGAGAGTATAAAAAACAGTCACTCCTCTAGTTGAGGTTTTCTTTAAACAGCCTGGTCAGTATAATCCCATATCTTTTTCTCCCTTTCCCTCCCACTTTTCTAGCCCCTCTCTATCACTTTCCCTTCTTCACCTCTGTAAGTTTTGCCCTCTCATGATTATTACCACTGAGTGATCTGTACTGTACCCTTGTTCTCTTAGAGCCTCTTTATGTATACCTGCAGAGGGACTCACAGGCTGGATCTACTTGGTTTCTCAACACTTCTATGCAAGATAGCTCATGTTTACCCAGGGCATATATCACTTTAGGCTTTCTTGAAAAAAAAAAAAAAAAAAAACATGCCTCAAATCTTGAATTTCAGCTTTTCTCTGCTGCTCCTTGACAAAGTAGTTGCTAGTTCCAGCTAGGCAGTTCGGATATTTGAATTATACCCCTTTTAATGGTGAGGAGTTTCAGACCAGTAATTTACAGAATCAGATTAGAACTTGGTGCTCTTTTTACAAAGTCATTTATGTGGAGGGTTGGAGAGGAGGGAGTGTTTAGATCAGACATGTGGAGAATATTACAGAATATTATGTTACCTTCTAGCCCTTTCCTGCTCCCTGACATTATTGAGTAATTATCCATCACAGGCCTTAGTAGAGATCTGTTAATCAATTGATTATTTTCTCAGGGCTTCTGTGAGATGTGTATCCTTTCCTTTTTAGTAGTATTCCTTGGACTATTAAGTTCTGGGTAAAGGAGTTGTTTTCTTTGCTTCATACTCTGTACTGATGTTGACAACCTACCCTGGAAAAATTAATAGTAAAATTAATAATTGTGGCAGGTCATGAACAAAATCTATCAGTATCACTAAATATTCTTGCTTTCTGCACCCCTTATGTTCTGTTTACAGTTCTAATTAAGCATCACAGAGTTCAATTAGAGAAATAACAACTGAATTTATTGATGATAACAATTATGGATATGAAATTATACAAAGTAGTGTTTACATAATGAAAATAGGGGAATTAATTACAAACCTAGCAAAGAGAGAATGTTCTGGCTTGTCAGTGAACTCTAAGACCTATAACGTTCACATTAGGAAAGCTTTTTCTTTTTTTCTGGCAATGACATTGACCTCCAGGTATCTGTGGAAGGAAGGCTACAACTTGTAGATCTAGAGGATATAGGTTTAAATGTGACTGCTTTACATCTGACTCATGGGGTGATTTAAGGTTAAAGCTATTACCTGGCAGATGGAATGTCATTTGAATTCCACATTTTCCCCCTAGACATGGTATCATTTAAAACTTAAAAACCTCATGTGGAAAGAAAAGTCAGATTTTAATATTGAGGAAGTAAAGTTACATAGGCTAATGGGATACCTTTGAAAATGTTGTCTCAGCTCACAAACAGTCCCCTTGTGACAGGGATGGATCTGCCTTCTATTGGGTCATAGAACTAGGCCCCAGGCATGGTATCTAGGATTGCTGTATACTCTATTAATGTTTTGGGGGTCTGGGGAAGACACCTGGCACTAGCTAGGCTGCTCAGATCTTTGACTGGTAATCGGGCATAGAAATAAGAATTGAGAATTAGTCATTCCTTGTGGCTGGACCTACACCATTCACACTTGGGATATTCCACCAAGCATACTAGGTAGCAAAAAAATGATTGACTGAGGTGAGAAATAAGCAGATTCACAGAAGGAATCAATATAGAAAGAAGAAAGAAGTTTCTTCCTAGGCATGCAGTGCCGTTGGAGCTCCTTTACCTAGTAATTCTGAGACTGTGTGTTCCTCCCTTCGACGTCCATGAAATGCCTGTGCATCCTTGAAATAAACAACTTATTTTATTGTCTTAAGACAGCTTTCATGTTTGCTTATTATTAAGAAATAAAGTCCCAATAAAACAAATTTGCCTAAGCCAAAAACTAATGCGGAGTACAGAGTGAGAGAGAACTCACGTTTCTTTCCCACTTCTCTGCAGTTTTCCCCATAGCTGTAGTTGTAGCTGTTTCTTATATTCCCCAGTCCTCATCCTCTATTCAGGACCCATCTCACGCTGTCATGAGGGTGGAGCCCGCTTTGGGTTTCTCAGATCTCAGAGTTGGGGACGAGAGCATTCAGCTTAGCTTCTAGCATGGACAGATGTACTCTATCAGGATGCTCCCTGATTCATTAAAATTCTACAAGAAGGAAATGCAGCCAGCTGCCATTCTCCTTGCTCATCATCTTTCCTGGTGTCAGTCATACCTCATTGCATTTGGCAGTGCTGTTGACGTGAGTGACATTAGCCAGAGCACAAATCAGGTAGCATCTGCTGAGGAAAGGAAAAAAAAAATCATAAACACATTTATAAAAGGGAAAACAGAATCAGGGTGACATCCAGGTTGTCTTTTTGATAGTCTCTGTTTTTGGGTTTGTGTTTGGAATAGATGGCTCCATTTTTCCATGTTTCAGTTTAACTGTTTTGATGGCTGTCTGTTAGTTTTATCTCAGAGGAAATTCATAATGTTGAGTAGGGGAGGGGTTATAATTAGGATAAAATTAGGATAACCACCTGGTCCAGTTTGTCTTGGATGATCTCAATAGCTACTTTCTCAGCATAATTTTTAGAAGGACCCATTTCCCTCTCAAACAAACCCTGATTTGGATGATAAGTACTTGATTATGCTTGTAATAGGTGATTGATCACATTTGACGTGCTATCCATCACTGATATTTACTGAGCACCTACTGTGCATGATGCTGGGAAAGACTTAGGACAGGAAGAGAAGGGGGCGGCAGAGGATGAGATGGTTGGATGGCATCACTGACTCAATGGGAATGAGTTTGAGCAAGCTCTGGGAGATAGTGGAGGACAGGGAAATCTGGTGCACAGCAGTCCATGGGGTTGCAAAGTCAGTCATGACTTAACAACCGAACAACAACCAACAAAGTGATCAAAGGCGGTATGAGAGGTGTGTATTTGCGTGGCTGGGTGCATAAATAATATAAGTAGTTCATGGTCTCTATCCTTAATGAACTTCCTTCTAGTTTTGGAAAGAAAGTAATATAGAAAAATGGAACTATAACTCCAGGGGACAAAAAATCTTAAAGGTTGGACTGAAGATTTCAAGGCAGTTAGTTTACCGCTCTTGTTGGAAGCATTATAGGCAAGGACAGAGAATCTGGAGACAGACAGCTTGGGTTCATATCCCAACTCTGCCATTACTAGCAGTGTTACCAGGAGATAAAGAGTGTGGCCATCTATTTAAGTCTCTAGTTTTCCAACTACACATGTAGATGATTCCTTCTTGTTGGGGTTTTGTGAGGATTATATTTTGTGTAGAAGGTGACTACCATAGTTCCCAGTGGAAACTAAGACCTCAGTAGTTGAGAGTTAACCTAGGATCTGTAGCAGTGTGTCCTTGCTGAGTTAAAAATGTTTTTAATCAGCCCTGTCTCTATCATTCAAACTCTGTGACATACAAGGTAGGGCTCCACATAGAATCCCAGCACTGTAAGGTCTTGGACTGTTACCCAGCTCCAGCCCAGCACTCAGCAGTGAGATGGTTGGTAGGTAAACAACATTCCTTAGAATCATTCTTCACATGTCTTCTCGACATTTTCAAATAAAGTTGTGACAGCAAGGCAAACTGTGTGCTGTAGGCTTAGAAAAACAGATGGTGTCAGAAAAATCTAGCATGTGAGGGAAACACATGGTATGTTCCCATCCAGCACAGGAAGGGGCAGGAACCTTGTGTACTGAATTATTTCTCCTTCTGGTGGTGAAGGTGGGAAGTAAAAGGAAATAGTGGGATACCAACAGCACAGTCCTACATGGAAAAGGTTTAGAATGTTGCTTCTCTAGAATATGCTCCCTGGATCTAGAAAGGTATTCACCTTGGTTAAATGCTGTTTGAACACATGTGTCTTCGAAATGCATTAGGCACTTGTTCCATCAGTTGATTGAAAAGTGTGGGATATCCTGGGACATTGTTCAAAGAATATGGGCTCTTCAAAGGAAAAAAACCAGATATAAAACTAAAGTTATAGTACTTACCTAGATCTTTTAAATTAATGACTAACTTTATTGAGTCCTGTATGTCAGAGCTGAGTCAAAAGCTCTGCTAAGCATTGCCTCATTAAATGTCTCTGGCCGCCTTTTGACATCAGTGCTATGATAATTCCCATCTTGTGCAGAGAGAAGCTGGTTCAAAGAGGCCTAAGGGTCTAAACAGTCACTAGGAGGAAAGGCCTCTTACCTGGGCCAACTTGAGGCTAAATTTTATATTCTTGACTATTAAGCTGTACACTATGATGAACTTGCCCTAAAAATAACAGATTATAGAACTAGCTAAGCAAAAGATCTTTCGTGATCATTGTGGTGAAGGATGGAATAATATTGAATGGAAGAAGAACTAAAATACTGAGGGCTAGAAGGGCATTTATGGTTTGACTGACTTTTCTTCCTGTTCCCAATCTAAATTATGTGGGGCTCTGGTCTTACAGTTGGGTAGCCAGTCTTGTTTCACAGGGAACATCTTTTAAGTTTTTGCTGGACAACATTCCAAGATTTTAGTAATACTAAAATGCCAGAAAGTGCCAGAAAATTCTTCCTGATTTTGAATCTAAAGTGGTGTTATTTAGTCTAATTAGATAATATGAGTAGTATTGGGATATAAGCTATTTTGGTATATTGGCTAATAGAGTGCTTCCTCATTTTTTTTTCTTTTCATTCTTTTGTCTTTTGCAACTTTATTTAAATATAATTGATGTACAGTAATATGCACATATTTAGGGTGGAAAATTTGATGAGCTTTGACATATAATTCATCTAGAAAACCATTTTCTAAATGGTTTTAAGCTAAACAGTTAAGATAATGAAGATACCCATTATTACCAAAAGTTTCCTTCTGTCCTTTTGTAATCCAGCCCTCCACTCCCCATCCCCAGGTAACTACTGCTACTCTCTGTCATTATGAATTAGTTTGCATTTTCTAGAATTTGTATGTAATTGGGATTATACTTGCCACCTGAGTCAAATGTATCAAAATGCTTTAGAACAATCTTTAACAAGACTTCTAAGTAAGTGGTCTAGGTTATGTAGGGATGGGATGGGAGGAGGCTCAAGAGGGAGGGGGCATATGTATACTTATAGCTGATTCATGTTGTTGTACAGCAGAAACCAACACAACATTGAAAAGAAATCATCCTCTAATCAAAAATAAAATAGAGAGGGTACAGTGAGAGTCGGTCTGTGACAGCAGTGCTTCTCTGACTTTAGGACGCGTCAAAATCACCTGGAGCAATCATTGAAACAAAAATTTCTGGGTCACCCCCCCCCAAAAAGTGGTCTAGGTTAATTTCTGGCTGAACAGATATTATATAGTAAGTATACTGAAAAGGCTAGGGAATTTTCAGTTGGAAGACCTGAAAATCAGTTCCTGCTTATGTGATGTTAGTCAATAAGTAACTGAGTCTCTCTAAGGCCTTAGTTTTGTCATTTGTGATCTTGGGCTAATAGTTACCACTGGGCTCATCATTGTGAGGATCAAATAAATAAGATATGAATTCTTTTTTAAAAAAAATCTGTAAATTTAATTACTATTAACCAGGAAAGTAACTTACTTGGTAGATCCCATTTTACAGGCATTCTGATTAATTGGTATGATTCTACGTACTTTGTGTCTGCTGTCTTCCTGTATCATTGTATCTCTGAACAGACATGACCATTAGTTTTGGAATCATACATATTTTCTTATCCATATAAAATTCATATTTCTATATGCTGTACTCTGCTCCTATATTTCTTGTTGAAGACAGAGAGTTCGTTTGTGCAGTATCTATATATGTATACAAGTCTGAGGAAAAGATATAGTTATTAAAACAAAGGAAAAAGGGAGAAACTCCTCACAGATAAGGCAATAAAAACAAGAGTGGAATGCTACTAGGTATCTGGAAAGTAATAAATACATTCAATATACTTGCATATGTCTGGCACTAGATTAGTTAAGGGCCGTGGACTTGCCCTTGACTTTGTCCTTGGCCTTGGACTTATCTTTGAACTTGGGCTTGACCTTGACCATCTTTTTATTCTTTACTTCTATTAATATTTATGATACACAGGCTCTTTGTAGACATATACAAGACCCAAGGCAAGGGAAAGAAACATGATGCCTATTCTCATTAAATTTATTATCTCGCTTTGTCCTAGGGGGCAAAAAATGATTATGAAATCCTGCCACATTCAATGGTAGGGTGCATTAACTGCAATTTGTCATTCATGTATACTTAAAGTTTAGTTGCTTGCATATGTTTCTAAGTGCATTCACAAGCTAGCTCATAATAAAGCCATGGAGACATAAGTAGTATAGAGTTTAATGGCTGATTGCCTTGATTCAGAAAGGTGAGCAGGTCACAGCTTTGCTGAGTAACCCAGAATAAGTTGTTACATTTCTCCAAGCTTATTTAATAATTTACAAATTAACCCTCTGCCCTCCTTTCCCTGCAGGCAAATGACAAATATCAAACCATTTTCCACGTGATGTATCTATCCCAGAGTTGAACATGCACCTGGAGCCGGAGGACTCTAAGGAGCTGGTTTTGAAGAAGCTTTGCCTCCTTTTCCCTGTCTACATTTGGGTGAGTCACCTCATCTACTAAGTGGGAATGCTTTTCCATGTTCAGCCTACCTTGAGGATGGCCTAATGTTAGGATCCCCTGAGATGGATTTGAAAGCTCTCCATGGAGTCAAGCCTTTCTAGTTTAATGGAGCTTCAATCTGATAGCTTAGTTCATGCCTATGAAATAATATCAAATGTTGTGACTGTGAATCTGGCAATAGGAGATCATTTCTTTGCGGGTTGTTTAGGACAAGAAGATGGCAATGTGAATTATTCTATGAATTTGGATACCACTGTAACCAAATGTCTCCTGCGATATGGTCTCTGGTAAGTGAGCAAGTTGAAATGCCTGCATAGTCATCTGTCAACACAGGAAATGGTCCATTCAATATGAGTTGGTCCTCAAACTTCTGTTCTTCCTCCCTGTTTAGGAGAGATGTCCATGGCTCCTGGCAATAAGCCCTCAAATCTGCCTCCAGATTACAGAGTGTGCTCAGCAGGGAACTGTTCCCTTGTCAACAATGAGCATTAGTACAGCAGTTGGACTGGAAGGAAAAACCTTTGTCTATTAGGAAGCCTGCCAAGCTGGGTTGCTAAGCAACCCAGTCTGGAGGCAGCAAACAGTGTGCACCATGAGGGAATCCAGGGAGGTGGGTCTGGAAAATAGGGAGAAGGGATTCCTTATTCGGAGTCAGCTGAGGCAGGAAGAGAAAAGGCACTGCCTACTGCCCTCGTACAAATGAGGTAGACTCACTGAATTGTGCATTTTAGCATCGAACATGTTAGGTGCCAATGCTCACAGGTAACTCTATGATTATCTGGAGAACTGTGTGACCTTGGGTTGGTGACTTTCTCCTGCTTCAGGCTGTGTGACCAAATCAGAAAGCCAAGGAGCCAAGTATCACTAAGTTGTCATTTCTACCACTGCAGCCACCAAATGTGCATGCACCTCTTTCAATCAGAGACATGTGATTCAGCTCTTTTACTATATTTGCATGAAAGGATGGATAGAAAAGGCTGGATTACTAAAAAGCCTAGAATAAATTCACTTTGTAATTTTTTAAGCTGAAGGTTCTAAGTTAAATGACTATATCCCATGCCTAAAGAGCACTAAATATTTACATAGGGCAGAACATGACAAAATGGAGATACAGGGGAAGTTGTCTTTGATACAGCCAAACTCTTATAGTTCCTTTCTCATCAAACATGTTCCTCTCTAGGCTGCTAGCACATTTGAAAGATGCAAGATTAAGTACTTTTGGGGGAGTTAAGGCATAAACTACTCTTGAGCCACTTAGGAAGTCTGACATATCAGGTAAACACTCACTGATTTTCAGCTTATACCTGACAGCTTATTTGAACACAAAGGAATGAGGCAACTTCTAGTGAGATTTGCTATGAAAGGCATCCAGTGTTGAGAACTGAGCTGGGATTGGCATGTGTAGGTGCTTGAGGGTTGAGTCATTGCAGAGAGAAGGCACTGGATGGTAAGATTTGCAGATTATAGGTAGACATTTGAAGCAGGACTTCTCTTATTTTAGTTGTTAACTTTGGACATGTTACCCAAGTTCTTTCATGCACAGCTTATTCACCAGTACAGTGGGGACAACAATAGTATTTACCTCTGAGAGATGCTATGCATGGACATATATACATTGCCATGTGTAAAACAGATAGCTAGTGGGAAGCAGCTGTATAGCACAGAGAGCTCAGCTTGGTGCTCTGTGATGACCTAGAGGCAGGAGGTGGGGGGAAGAGAGGCTCATGAGGGAAGGGATATATGTATACGTATAGTTGATTCACATTGTTGTACCAACCAACAACGAAAACCAGCACAATACTGCAAAGCGATTATCTTCCAATTAAAAATAAAACATGATCAAATGGATAACCGACAATGATCTAGTGTATAGAGCAGAGAACTCTACTCAGTATTCTGTGATTACTTATATGAAGAAAGAATCTAAAAAAGAATAAATATACATGTATAACTGAATCACTTTGCTATACACCTGAAACCAACACAGCCTTGTTCATCAACATTAACTTTTTTTTTTTAAATAAAAAGTTGAAAAAAGAGATGCTATGAACTTTAAGTAAAATAATGCAAGGGAATCCCTTAGCAGAGGCCCTGATATATTGTAAATGATTAAATAGTGACTGGTGAGCTGACCCATGTAGGTACTTAGCTCACTGTCACAGAGTAAAACTGGGCGATATTATTTTTACAAAGAAAAAAAAAAAACCTCAAAGCTCCAGGGCATGTTGGAATGGAAAAGTCCTCTAGTAGAAGCTGGGAAACCTGGAATCGGTGAGGGTCTAGGTCACCACTAGGCACTTCAAGCCCCAATGTGCAATTGTGACAGCTTGGAGTTGGCACTGAAAGAGCAGGCGGAGTTTCAGAAAACAGCTCCACATCCGGACGCTATAGGTCTTGCTTTTACACAGTGTGTGTCCTTCCTGCGCCCACCCCACACCACCCCAGCCCTGGGCTACCACGTTCTCACCAATAACAAGAAAGAGTGACCTAAATGATCTTTGGATTCACTCCATCCCATCTTTTTATGTTTTTTTCTTAAGAGTCTTGGAGCTTACTGTTCATTCACCAAATAAACTGTACTGAGTGTCTACTAGGTGCTAGTTGCTGCCATAGATGCCGAAGATACACTGGTCACAGCAAAATGTCTATTACCGAGTTTACAGTGACAGGAAATGAACTGCATTAGGTAGATAAAATGATTATTTCAGTTGGTGGTAAATGCTTTATATGGGAAGTAGGTGAAACCTCTGAGAAACAGTGAGAGCTGAACTTAGACCACAAGGGTAGAGGAAGATCAGAGACAGGAGGATAAGAACAGAGGTGCTGAGGTAAGAAAACCTGGGTATTCCTGAGGATCTGAGGTTAGGCCTGGATAACTCATACCTGGTGAGCAAGAGGAAGCAGTGATGAGAAGATCAAGTCGGTGAGGTTGGGCAGAGGCCAGATCTTAAGGCCTAGAGGACCATAGTAGGAGCTTGGATTTTTTTTTTAATTTTCTTTACTTTATTGTGTTGGTTTTGCCATACATTGACATGAATCCGCCATGGGTATACATATGCTCCCCCTCCAAAACCCCCCTCCCTCCTCCCTCCCGATTCCCTCCCCCTGGGTCATCCCGGTGCACCAGCCCCGAGCATCAAACCTGGGCTGGCGATTGATTTCACATACGATAATTAACATGTTTCAATGCCATTCTCCCATATCATCCCACCCTTGCCCTCTTCCACAGAGTCCACGAGACTGTTCTATACATCTGCGTTTCTTTTGCTGTCTCACATGCAGGGTTCTCGTTACCATCTTTCTAAATTCCATATATATGTGTTAGTATACTGTATTTTTGTTTTTCCTTCTGCCTTACTTCACTCTGGATAATAGGAGCTTGGATTTTATTCTGTTACATGTAAGTGAGAAGCCATTCATATGCTTAAAAAAGAGAATCGTCTGGTCTGATTTACATATATAGGAACAAAAGTCAGACTTCTTTGTGAAGAAAATTTAAGAAAATTGGCCCTATCTTTTCAATAAGTCAGAAATAGAAAAAAGGGACTATGCTAGATTAAAAGTATAATGAAAGTATGATCCTGGAAGAGAGGGAAAATGTGCCTCAAGACATTTCAAGATCACTGGCGAGATTGTAAAGATTGCTGAAATGCAGACGCAACAGTATGAACCAAGGTACAAGTTACTAAACAGTAGAGACACTTTGTTCTCACTTTGGTTAAAAAACAACACATACAGACACACATACATGTGGAGGAAAAGATCCGTGAAGACATGTGGTAAGGTGTTAACCTTGGTGGTGATCCCTGAGTGTAAGATTAAGGTTATGGTGTTCTCGTTTGCATAAAAATAATGGATGGCAAAGAGAAAAGGAGTGAAAATTGGGAGTCCAGGTGGGAAGCTGTTATACCTGGAGAAAATAATCACTCTCAAGGCTGATTACAGGGGAATTGGTGAGAAGTTGATAAATCAGAGAAATAATTTTGGGGTAAGGGGAGTTGGGACTTATGGATCAACTATTTTAGAAGAGGGAAAAAAAATTAGTCAAGAATGACTCCTAGGTGTTTGGCTTGAGACATGGATGGAAAGTAATGACTTTTTCTGAGATGCAAAAAAAAAAAAAAAAATCAAGTCTGGCTTGGGCACCTTTCTCAGAGGGAGGTTAAGAAGTGACTAGATTCCTTTGTTGTGCAAAAGCTTTTAATTTTAATTAGGTCCCATTTGTTTATTTGTGCTTTTATTTCCAATATACTGGGAGGTGGGTCATGGAGTATCCCGCTTTGGGTTATGGCAGAGAGTGTTTTGCCTATGTTATCCTCTAGGAGTTTTATAGTTTCTGGTCTTATGCTTAGATCTTTGATCCATTTTGAGTTTATCTTTGTGTATGGTGTTAGAAAGTAATCCAGTTTCATTCTTTTGAAACAAGTTAATTATCATATGTCTAATCAATCGCCAGCCCAGGATTGATGCTCGGGGCTGGTGCAGCGAGATTTTCCGGGGGGGAGGGAGGAGGGAGGGGAGTTCTGGAGGGGAAGCATATGTAAACCCATGGTGATATCATGACATTGTATGGCAAAAACAATTAAAAAAAAAAAAGAAAGAAAGAAAAGAAAAAAAAAAGAAAGAAAAAAAAAAAAGAAGTGACTAGATACCTTGTGATAGGTCATCCCTAAGGAGGTGAGCCATTCTAAGACCCCAATATTCTTGGATGAGCTACCTTCATTCCCTAGTGTTCTATTCAGACCAAGGCTTGTGAAGTAGAGGGTAAATGAATGACAGCATGTCTTGAAAAATCATCTGGGGTGACAAAGTAGAATATAAATTATATAGCACAGGAGGTTCTGTGTAATAATGGTTGCCTCTTAAGCCTTTCCATGTTAGAAAGTCAGTGTCAACACTTGAGATGGTCCATAGAAATGAAACCTAACAACTTACCGTACATAAAAAAGATACCATTAAAGAACAGAAAAAGAAGTAAAAGTTACTATGTCTAGAAAGTAAAATTAGACATTTTGGAGGCAGATCCTCAATGTTGCTGTTGCTGTTGTTATTCAGTCACTAAGTTGTGTCTGACTCTCTGTGACCCCATGGACTGCAGCATGCTAGGCTACCTTGTCCTTCACTATCTCCTTGAGTTTGCTCAAATTCATATCCTTTGAGTCAGTGATGCTATCTAACCATCTCGTCCTCAATGTAAATAATCACTGATGAAAGTTTTTTTTAAGCCAAGCCAGCTGTCAGTTATCTGAAACCCCCAGGTAGCCAAACTCATATCATCCATGTGATCATGGTTTCATTGTGATAGTTTTCATAACTTTGTGGGATGGCATGGAAGACTTCCCAGTCAGTACTGAAGTTAGACCAAACAATGCGGCTTCTTTTTTAGCTGTAGCAAGAAAAAGTTTGTTTAAATGTGAGGAAGAGTTTCCTAAATAGAAAGGCAAGATTATACTAGGTGATTCTTTGAAAGGGTTTCCATTCATTGAAGCTACTTTCTAATTTATGATTTTATGGCCAAGTATTTAAAGTAAGAATAACCAGACTCTTGAAAGGTAACTTCATCCAGTCTATTTTTTTTTTTAAACCTGGCCTATACCCAATCTACCCAGATGCATCACAGCTGACTCAATCCAGATGGCTCTTTGAAGCAGCCAAACTGAGCATTTCAGACATGCCACAAATTTGTATGCTGAGATCCCAGACTCTTAAGCAAATAGTAAATCTGAGATGCCAATTACAGAAACTCAGAGACCACAAGAATTAAAAAGGTAGGGACAAAATATCAAGCAATAGGGAGGAGTAGAGTTTAATAAGAAAAAAGTTGCCCAGTCTTCAACCAAAGTCAGGTATTTAACATAGTTCTTTTATTAATGTTTATCCAATTTTTATTATTTGTTATCACTTTAAAAATTTTTACATTGTCTGACCAGCAAATGGATTTAGAAAAGGCAGAGGAAACAGGATTGAAATTGCCAACATTCATTGGATCATCAAAAAAAGCAAGAATTCCAGAAAAACATCTACTTCTACTTTATTGACTATGCCAAAGCCTTTGACTGTGTGGATCACAACAAATTATGGAAAATTCTTCAAGAGATGGGAAAACCAGACCACCTCACCTGCCTCCGGAGAAATGTATATGCAGGTCAAGAAGCAACAGTTAGAACTGGACATGGAATACATATTGGTTCCAAATCAGGAAAAGAGTACATCAAGGCTGCATATTGTCACCCTGCTTATTTAACTTATATGCAAGGTACATCATGAGAAATGCTGGACTGGATTAAGCACAAGCTGGAATCAAGATTGCAGGGAGAAATATCAATAATCTGAGATATTCAGATGACACCACCCTTATGGCAGAAAGTGAAGAATAAAAGAGCCTCTTGATCAAAGTGAAACAAGAAAGTGAAAAAGTTGGCTTTAACCTCAACATTCAGAAAACTAAGATCATGGCATCCAGCCCAATCACTTCATGGCAAATAGATGGGGAAACAATGGAAACAGTGAAAGACTTTATTTTGGGGGGCTTCAAGATCACTGCAGATGGTGACTGTAGCCATGAAATTAAAAGACACTTGCTTCTTGGAAAGAAAGCTACGATCAACCTAGATAACATATTAAAAATCAGAGACATTACTTTACCAACAAAGGTCCATCTAGTCAAAGCTATGGTTTTTCCAGTAGTCATGTATGGATATGAGAGTTGGACTATAAGGAAAGCTGAACTCCGAAGGATTGATGCTTTTGAACTGTGGTATTGGAGAAGACTCTTGAGAGTTCCTTGGATTGCAAGGAGATCCAACCAATCCATCCTAAAGGAAATCAGTCCTGAATATTCATTTGAAGGACTGATGCTGAAGCTGAAACTCCAATACTTTTGTCACCTGATGTGAAGAACTGACTCACTAGAAAAGACCCTGATGCTGGAAAAGATTAAAATTGGGAGGAGAAGGGGATAACAGAGAATGAGACGGTTGGATGGCATCACCGACTCAATGGATATGAGTTTGAGTAAGCTCCAGGAGTTGATGATGGACAGGGAAGCCTGGTGTGCTGCAGTCCATGGGGTCACAAAGAGTTGGACATGACTGAGCAACTGAACTGAACAGCAGTATCTCTCAGAATACTGTGTTCAGTGTTCTTATTTAAGAAACAATTTACCAATGGAAAGCAAAGAATGTATAAAATGTTTTGTCATCTTAACAGTCTAAAAAATATTTGGGTGCATAGTCAAAATATTCACTTTCTTTAGCAGACTAGACTATTAAAGCTAAATTATAACTGTTTATAGCTTTATAAATTAAAACTTTACCAGGGGCTTCGCTGGTAGCTCAGCTGGTGGAGTCCACCTGCAATGCAGGAGACCTGGGTTTGATCCCTGAATTGGAAAGATCCCCTGGAAAATTATTGTTTTCATATAATAATTTTCCTATCTCACTTACAAAATACCTTATCAACTTAGAGGGACCATATTTCATTCCATAATTATGAAATACAGGCTTGGAGACAGCTATGTAACTAGAATTCATGGTATTATATGTCCTTCCTGTCTGTTCAAATCTGCTCATGTGACCTGTTGACAATAAGATCTTAGTGGTTTTGAAAAATTTCCCAGTGAGTTTAAACTCACTAGTAAACGGGTCAAATAAAATAGATGGACACTAGGCTGAGGAAGTGGACTACAAGTCAGATTAATCACTGGGGCTTAAAATGTTTCTAGCTGGTTTCCACAGAGAAAGGAAAACCAAGAAGTATGACAGAATGAATTGGAGGTTGTATATAATCCAGAGGTGCCCTCAGATGCTGAAAAGAAAAGCCCAGAGATGGGCCACAGCCATTCAGCTTGGTCTCCCCTTTTTGGAAGAAGGTATCAGAGGAGCCTGGCAGGCTACATGAGGTCGCCAGAGTCAGACAGGACTTAGTGACTAAACAGCGATAACAGCAACATGTTCCTAGTAGAGGAAAGAGCAATGTCAGAGACACAATATCTCAGGTTATAAAAACTCTCCCAATGGAATCACACAGAATTGAATGCATATTCTGACTTCAACAATTATTAATTCTTAAAAGAACCTGGCACTTGATTCTCTTTCCATTTCCTTACCTAAAAAAGGTTTGGTGAAGAAGACCAAGTAAGATACTGCTATATAAAATATTTGTACAACATTTGACAACTAAGCAGGTTCAATGGGTATTTTTACATTTTTACTTATGTTTTAGAATTAAATTTATTTATTTTTAATTGAAGAATAGCTCTACAATATTGTGATGATTTCTGCCAAACATTCACATGAATCAGCCATAGGTATACCCATGTTCCCTCCCTCTTGAACCTCTCTCCCACTTCCTTCCCATCCCACCCCTCGAGGTTGTTAGAGGCCTGGTTTGAGTTCCCTGAGTCACACAGCAAATTTCCATTGGCTATCTGTATTGCATATGGTTATGTATGTTTCCATGTTACTCTTCCTTACATCCCATCCTCTCTGTCCTCCCCTACCATGTCCGTAAGTCTGTTCTCTTATGTCTGTGTCTCCATTGCTGCCCTACAAATTGGTTCATCAGTACCACCTTTCTAGATTCCATATATAGGCATTAAGATATGATATTTGTTTTTCTCTTTCTGACTTACTTCATTCTGTATAATAGGCTTTAGATTCATCTACCTCATTAGAACTGACTCAGTAACATTCCTTTTTATGGCTGAGTAATATTCCATTGTATATATGTACCACAGCTTCTTTATCCATTCCTCTGTCAATGGACATCTAGGTTGCTTCAATGTCCTAGTTAATGCAAATTGTGCTGCAGTGATCATTGGGGTACATGTGTCTTTTTCAGTTTTGGTTTCCTCAGGGTATATTACTAGTCGTGGGATTGCTGGGTCATATGGTGGTTTTATTCCTAGATTTTAAGGAATCTCCATACCATTTTCCATAGGGGCTATATCAATTTACATTCCCACCAATAGTGCAAGAGTGTTACTTTTTCTCTACACTCTTTCCAACATTTATTGTTTGTAGATTTTTTGATGAGGCTATTCTGACCAGTGTTAGGTGATATCTCATTGTAGTTTTGATTTGCATTTCTCTAACAATGAGCAATGTTGAACATCTTTTCATGTGTTTATTAGCCATCTGTATATCTTTGGAGAAATGTCTGTTTAGGTCTTTTGTCCACTTTTTGATTGGGCTGTTTGTTTTTCTAGTATTGAGTTGTATGAGCTGTTTGTACATTTTTGAGGTTAATCCTTTGTCAGTTGTTTCATTTGCTATTAAAGCTCTAATAGTACGTATGCTTACATAACATCACATTCTACTGATGAGAGATCTGAGGTCCAGGAAAGGTCACGTGGCTGAGAGGAAGGGAATTATTATTCAAGCTCCAATGTTCTGACTGTAAGTTCAATGTTATTTCTGTTCCTTTTAGCCTGAATGTTTTGACTTGAGGAGCTGAGGTGAGAGACCGATGACTGTGGTAGGGATAATCAGGGAAAACTTCTGGCCAGAAATGAGCCTCAAAGGCATGATAGACAATGGCTCGGCCAGGGCAGCATTTGAAACTAGGCTAAGCCACACACATCCTAGCTTGAGGATAAAACCTCACACCTTGCATTTTGGGGTGGAAAATCCTACGTCTCTCATTTGAAATTCTTTTTATCCTCATGCCAGTAATGTTATTTTCTAGCATAGAATACTTTCCTGCACGGTTGGTGGTCCAGCTACAGTGACTAATTTAATCTTTCACTGAATATATTCTCTCAAATACAGTATCTTGGTTGACAGTTATTAAACGCCTGGTTGACACCAGACATCAAAGAATTGAGGAACAAACACGAGGTACCACGGATTCATTTAGCAATCAAAGATAACTGCTGGATGAATAGCGACCAGCGTAGATTTATTTTCAGGATGAATGGGCAGTTGCTACGTGAATTCCAATTCCTGAATTTGTCCTCTCCACCAGCTTGCCAGAATACGCCAGAGGCCCTTTTTTGAGGCCTTTCAGAGATGGGCTTTTAAATTCTTACTGATGCTTAATTATTGGTCCTTTTGGATGCCAAAATGCATTTTCCTCTCATACGTTTTGTGCTTGTGTTTTTTCTTGTTACTGTGGCTGGTGTCAGTTCATTTTAGTTCAGTCGCTCAGTCGTGTCTGAGTCTTTGTGACCCCATGGACTGCAGCACACCAGGCTTCCCTGTCCGTCACCAACTTCCAGAGCTTGCTCAAACTCATGTCCATCGAGTTGGTTATTCCATCCAACCATCTCATCCTCTGTCATTCTCTTCTCCTCCTGCCTTCAATGTTTCCCAGCACCAGGGTCTTTTCTAATGAGTCAGTTCTTTGCATCCAGTGGCCAAACTAATGGAGCTTCAGCATCAGTCCTTCCAATGAATATTCAGGACTGATTTCCTTTAGGATGGACTGGTTGGATCTCCTTTCAATCCAAGGGACTCTCAAGAATCTTCTCCAACACCACAGTTCAAAAGCATCAGTTCTTTGGTGTTCAGCTTTCTTTATGGTCCAACTGTCACATCCATACATGACTGCTGGGAAAACCATAGCTTTGACTAGACAGACCTTTGCTGGCAAAGTAATGTCTTTGCTTTTTAATATGCTATATAGCATCTGTTAAATTTATAAATTCCTGGGTGGTAAGACTACCTGTGAAAAGGGATATGTTAGTGGTATGATCATATCCCCACCTTCCTTCCCAACCTCAACACCATCAATTGAAGAACTAGGAGTGGTAGCTGATCTAGAATATCAGAAATGATCTCATAAAATTATGCTCTTTGTTCTGCTGCTCTTTGTCCTCTGCCTTGAAAGTATTGCTAAGAGATGCTCTTACCCAGATTGTCACCTCTTCATCCTATAGTGTAGACCTTTGCCCCAATTTGGGCTTCCCTGATGGCTCAAGAGGTAAAGAATCTGCCTGCAATGCAGGAGACCTGGGTTTGATCCCTGGGTTGGGACGATCTTCTGGAAAAGGAAATGGCAACCCACTCCAGTATTCTTGCCTGGAGAATTCCATGGACAGAGGAGCCTGGTTGGCTACAGTCCATGGGATCACAAAAAGTCGGACACAGCTGAGTGACTATCACTTTCACTTGCTCCATTATATCTTACAGACGGTTGAATTAACTGGTGACACAAGTAAAATTCATTGTATGCCATCTTGATCATAAAGTATGATTAGTATTTAGCAAAAAGGAAAGAGTCAGGTAGCAAAAATATAAAGTGTCCAGGACTGGTGGAGCCAGTGGTCAACTAAGGAGTCCATTCCCTGGCCTAAAATTATTCTCCTTTATCACTATCATCATCTTATCTCTTTTGTAAAGGATCAATCTTTCAGGTCAGACTTAAAACATCCATGAACCTGACTGGTCCTGGGCCCACCATTTGTAACTTCTTAGTACTTCAAAGTTTGTAAATCAGTGTTCTATTTATGTGCATCTGATCCCCAGGACAGCTCATAGAGAGACAGTACTATTTAGTTCTATTATGCAAATAAGAGAACTCAGCTCAGTGACTTAAAGGAGGCTGGGAAGTATTTGGGACTCAACCCCAGGCCTGTTACTCATAACAGGCCTGTTATGAGTTTTCTTCTTTGTACTAGGTCTATCCCTATTCTTCATCTCTTTAATTCTTTCCAATTCGCCTTTGCTGTCTAGGTAACCAAGCCCTCATCCTCCGCCCTAGTCTTGCAGGATACTACAAAGAGTCCAAGTCTCGGCAGACTTGTCTGAAGTCTCAACAGTTTCCACTTCCCACTCAACATCGTTTATCACTGCTCTGACATTCTAAAATGGCTATTAATGGCTATTATTTTGTTTGCCTGTTAGTGAGCGATTCTAGATGAATAATTGTATACATCAGGAATTTCAGCCATCACATTGCTAGAGATCTTGTATCAGTCTTTTTATTTTGAGAGGAATAGCAGGACTTAGTATTTTGGTTTGGGCTTTTTATTTTTTTTTTACATGAACAATACATAGCCTTACATATGTTATCTGACAGTAAGCAAAAAAGTAAGTCAAATTTCCTTCAGACTTCATCATTTATAAACCAGCAATAATATATGTACAGGAAAAACTGTGGTTAAGTAGACTTTTATTGCAGGAAGAGGGACCCCTTCCAGGGCCTGAGAGTGGACCCTTGTCTAACACTCGGAAATGAATTGTCACAGGAGACTTTCTTGGGAAAACCCCCACCCCAGGTGGAGAGCAGTGGGGTAAGGGAATCCAGGAGAACTTTTCTGCCCAGTGGCTCCCAGGCTCAGGTTTTATGGTGATGGGATTAGTTTCCAGGTTGTCTTTGGCCGGCCACTCTGCCTCAGGGTCCTTCCTGGTGGCTTATACATTGCTCAGCCAAGGTGGATGCCAGCAAGAGGGATTCTCGGAGGTGGTCAGACATGTGGTATCTCCTTTGGATTTTTCTCAAACTTTGCCGGTGGGTGGTGGCTTCTTAGTTCTGTGTTCCTTACCAGAACCTCCTCTTACAAATTAACTCACGCAAATGATTACTTCCGTGCCTGGTCAGGGTAGGTGGAGTGGGCTTCCCCTGACACGTTGGCTAAGTCCATTCAGCTGCTTGTGTTTCAGCTTCCTTGTCCTCAAAATCAGTAGCCATAGTAGTGACCTTACTGTTCTGAGGATGAAATGAGATAATGTGAGGAAGGCAATAGTGCAAATAAATCTCGAGTGGATAATAATAATATAGCCCACGTCTGTCAGAGGGCAGAAACTGTCATCTTTCTTTGTTTTTGCTGCCTTCTCTCCAGCCTAGCTCTGAGGGACTTAGGGACAGAAGTACAGAAGTGTTGGGACAGAAGCCTTCCCACCACTGTTCACACCTAACCCCCATATGACTCAGTACTTTCTTTCTGACCCCATAGTATGAACATGACCTCAGGTGGTATGAATATACAATTGTATACACAGAGAGGCAGGTTACAGTTGTCTGATATTTCTGTCTGAACTCTGGGATTGCAAAAAGAAAACAAAACATATACAGTTCATTTTCTCATTGGTGTGACTCTTTTTGAAGTTAAATCATAATTTCCTTCTTTAAACCTTTAGTTTATTCAGACTTGCTCTGAAAAACAAAATATCTCCACTGGTTTGGGGTGAGGAAGCACTCTGTAAATACAGATCTTCCAAAATTCCATAGGAAGGAGTAAGTGTGACTGAACTGTGAAGTTATAGGGAAAGATAGAGAAAATGGAAGCCTGCCCTGTGAAAGGGACAGCTGAGAAGGGAAGGTGTGGGAGGGGCATTGCTTGAAGTAGAAACTATTTTTCATTAAAATAATAATCAGGAAAGAAATAAGGTGATGTAATGAGAGTAAGAAATCACCCCGATAGTGGTGCGTTGGTATGTGACCCACTCTGATAGTAAAGGAATAGGGTAAATCAATATAGTAACATGCACGTAAGTACAAAGCTGTGACCCAGGAGTGGAGGATGGTTTCCTGGATACCTGTGGACAAGGTTGTCTTTCCCACTGTGAGTAAGGTCAGTGAAATCCTTGCTGAAAGCCTACTGTCTGAGGGAGTGGGCTGACCCACCCAGGGAAGCTCTGGAGGATGCTTCCGTTTCATAGCACCTCCAGTGGTGCTAGTGGTAAAGAACCCACTGCAGGAGACCAAGAGATGTGGGTTTGATTCCTGGGTTGGGAGGATCCCCTGGAGAAGGGAATGGTACCCCACACCAGTATTCTTGCCTGGAGAATTCCATGGGCAGAGGAGCCTGGTGGAGTATATTCCATGGGGTAGCAAAGAGTCAGACACACCTGAGCACACATACCATCCCCAAACTCCTCTAAGATTAGTCATATGGGTAGATGTGTGCCTCACAGTCCTCTGCAAAGGGAATATCCATCATACCAGTGCTTTCCTTCAAGCTAAACTCTAAGGCACTGAGGCCATCTGGCCATACCTTCTGAGACAGTTATTTTTCAAGGCAACAGGCAGTATTTTTGTTGTTATTTCTTTTCCTGGTTCCTGAGTTTTTGCCAAGTTAATGCAAATAGTTATGTGCCTTCTACTGTGGTGTGGTCATTGTCAGCTGGCAAACAGGGGAGTTCCCAGCTTGGTTGACCCCTGCTCCTACTCTGGTTAGAAAGTCAAGTCACTCAGATCTGAGATGGGCACACAGATGTGCCGCCTGAGTGACTGTGAGACATTGGACGAGATATTTAACTTCCTGAAGCCACAGTTTCCATGACTATGGCATGCAAAACACAATGGTTTAAGTCTCAAAGGTTGGAAAAGTTAGCATTCGTGAAAGACTTAGGATTGTTTAGTTTAACCTTGTTGCTGAACCTGTAGTCAAGTTACATCAAAACCTAGTCATGAAAAATCTTACAGAAGTTGGTTGCCACCCTTCTTTTATCTATAGCTAACAAAATATAATTTTATTTGGAAAGGAAAAGCTTAGTAAATTTGTTTTGAGAAATAACTTAGAAATTGATGCAGTGTCCTTGGCATTCTGAGAGAAACAGTGAACAAGAAAAGCAATGAAGTTGTTAACCTTAAATTGAGAGCAACATGTATAATACCCATAAGCTACTCAACTAATAAGAATCCTAGAAAGCTAGATCATTCTTAAAGACTCTGTTATCACAATTAGAATCAGAAGAAACTGTATCAAAGATCGTGAATATTCTCTTAGGAGAGCTTTAAGAGTAATCTAGTCTATTCCAAACCCAGTGCTTGACTTTTCCCTACACTAACCCTCTTGTTACTGCTTCCATACCTCAGAGTAGGAATCCTGTTACCATTCAAAGCTGTTTATTCTCATCTGGACTTGGATCACTCAAACTGTTCTATTTAAATTCAGTGTAAGAAAGACATCTCTGACTTCTTGCCACTTCCAGAAATTCAATTCTTGCTCTCACAAGGTACATGATGAATCTTTTCTTAGCAAAGCGGTTTCTTCATTTGATACCATATGCGTTAGAATCTTTTTTTCCCAGTTAAATACCTGAGGTTGTTGAAATATTCTCCGTGGGACCTAGCTTTAAGATCTTCTTTCTCTCTTGGCAAGTTTTCTCTTAAAACATAGACTTGACAATAGTGTCCTCCTTAAAAGATGGCACTGAAAAAACTGCACACTCTCTTAATCTGAATTCTACAGCTCACAGTTCTCATAGTATCAGTTGCATGTCACTTTTTCTTCAAATTTCATTCCACTCCTGCCAGGTCACAACTTCTTGTCTCCTAGGTATATACTTGTTTGCACCTTATATTGAAGATACATGTTTCTTTCTGTTAGTTTGTCCAGAGATAATTTTCATGTTTTTTGAATTCCCCATCCAGAACAACACTTGATTATCTCAATGGAGAATACTTTTGCAGTGTGAAAACAATTTGAAATTTGTTAGCTTGGGCCAGGTACTTAAACTCCCTTAGCTATTATATAAATTGGGCATAAAACTAAGACCTACCCTACTACCAAAATGCTTATTGAGAAGATTTTAAAAGTTATATAAGAAGTTCTGAGTGCAATGCCAGGCCCCCAGTAAGTATTCAAGAAAAGGTCCAAATTATATATTAATAAGAGGAGGCTGTAATTCCCAGAGAAGCCAAATCTATAACTTCTCAAGTAAATAATTTGCATTTTCTCATAATCTCCACATCCCAGTCGTACTTTGTGTCTATCCATTTGGCTTCTTCTTTGGTCTCATGCCTAAAAAGAAACTGGTTACCAATGTCTACAAAATAATATAATACTTCAAACCTTCATCATCAAGAGGTTAAAATAACGATAGCAGTTGTTTTGATGTTCATTCTTAGACCTCGGTTTTCAAGGCAGAGGAACTTACAGGAGCAGGAGAAAGGGGATGTATTATAAGAAGCATGAGAAATTTATCTTCAGTCTTTTTAGAGAAGACAATTCTCATTTTCTGTTTCTTAAAACTTTAAAGGGAGATTTAATGAAGCTATAAGAAGGAAATAGAACCATCTCTTTAATTGTGGAAGAACTATACACTACGTTAAGTAAAGAGATTGTTTTCAGGGAATGAATACTCTTGATGTAAATTGAGATTTAAGAGCCTAGGTTTTAGCTGTGCTATGAAATTAGGCAGCCTAATTGTCCATTTTTAGTTAAAATGCTACAAATACTGTTCTGAATTTGGACATGTTGGACAATCGTTCCCTGTGAAAAATGGGATTTCATACATATGAAAATTAAATTGCTTTTGACATGTTTACAACACTTTAGTAACTAATACCATATTTTTTTGAATCAATTTTTATTTTGCCCATTGAAATTTGGAGTTTATATCACCACCTTAAAGTTGAGGCTATTCTAATTTCATAAACCAAAGTTTTCGGATGGAGGTTATCATTATCTTCTTGGAAAGAAGAGAAACAATGAAAACTATTAAATGAATGAAATAGTCATTAAAACAGTATGGCACAATTATAATGCAAGGATGACAGAAATATTCCAGTACTAATAGGACATTTGCTGTGAATAGTAAGGATTTGTTTCTGTGAAGCATTCTTTCCAATCTTTCAACATCCACAATAGATACCAAGGAGCCATTGATATAAAAGGGCTAACAACAACAACAACAAAAGCATGGTGGTGTAAAACTTCTCGTGCAAATAGATACTTGAATTTTAATAGTACCTTAATCAAACCCCTTTGTCCTTGTTGAAATCACAGGTTCTTTCTTCACTAGGCCAGGATTTCCTTAGCTTATTGCTTCATTAATGATCTCCACACAAGCTTGAAAACCATAGAGAATTTCTATATAGACACTGATAGCATAATATATTGGTTGTGTAAGAAATCTGCCCTGCCTTGGATGCCACCAATGTGGGGTGCACAAGTAAAGACCGTAAAGTATTCTAAAAGAAAAGAAGAAATAATGCAAGATGATTTGCACACATTTTAAGAGCTGTGTGTGTGTGTGTGTTCATGCGCTCAGTCATGCCAGACTCTTTGCTACCCCATGGACTACAGTCCACCTGACTCTTCTGTTCATGGAATTTTCCAGGCAAGAGTACTGGGTTGTCATGTCCTACTCCAGGGGATCTTCCTGATCAGGGATCAAACCCTCATCTCTGGGGTCCCTTGCACTGGCAGACAGATTCTTTACCACTGTGCCACCTGGGAAGCCTACGGTTATTTAAACAAGTTTACAGTTTGGAGAGAGTTCCAAACAGCAGATACTACACCTTTAGTAGTTACCAACATTTAGGTTGTATCTACATACTACAAAAAGATGAGATTAACAGGGGAATGTGTAGAGACAGAGCAGGAAAGGGTAGAAGCAAAACCAGGACAGGGCAGTATCCTGGAAACAAAGTGGATAAATGTGTCAAAGAGGAGCTGATCTTACACCCAATACTACTGATAGGTCAAGAAACATGAGATGGAAAATAGATCACTGGATTTAGCAACATGTAAAGAGCAATGGTGATCTCAATAGCTCACATCTCCTGAATCAGCAAGAGGATTCTTTACCACTGTGCCACCAGGAAGCCCAATCTTAATAGAGAGTAGGTGAAAGTCAAATGGGAGTTGGTTCAAGAAAATATTGGAAGAGGAACTTTGGAGAGAGCGAGTGTTACAGAAATCCTTCCAGGAGTTATGCTGGGAAGAGAAGCAGAGCAGTTGGTGGGGGTGGAGGGTGGGGGAGGCAGCTAGAGAAGAGAGTAGGATAAAGTTGTTTTGTGGTCATTTTGGTTTATACAATGGGAGAGATAATGGCATACGTATTGAGTTGGCTAAAATATCATGTGGGTTTTACCCAAATGACTTTTTGGCCAATCCAATATGATTTGATGGAAAAAATCAAATAGTGAGGGAAGACATTTCTTGATGATGTATTAGAGAACGGACCAAATTGCTGGAATGATGTTTTTGAAAAGATTCAAGATGGCATTCAGTGAACAAGTACAGGAACTGACTGGATGGGAATTCAGAGCATGCAAGGGAAGGCTTACAGTGCCTCACTCTGGAGTCATATGGCAGTGGTCTCTGAGTTTGCCTGCTGCCTCTGCCATTCTTAATACTGACTTCATTGGGTTTTAGGAGGATTACATGATCTCACAGGTATAAAGTGCTCAGCATAGTGCCTGGCACATAAAAAAAAAAACACCACACAATAATTAGCAGTTGGTATAATTCTCTCATCATTTGATAAAAAGGCATATTTTCCAAGACAATAATGGGATTTATTATCAGATTTAGTCTATTATGAGCTAGCAGGATTTACCTCTGCTTTCTTTGAACTCTAAGAGAACAGGGATATTCCTAGTCACTCCCCTGGGAAAGCCCAATATGGGCTTTAAGAGGTTGATGTTTGCAGTCTGATATTTCTACTAGTTCTTTATTAGCCTCATTCTATAAATGTTTATAAACAATTCAGTATACGTTTAACTGCTTTTTACATAATATTATTTAATTTTCAATAACCCTTTAAGATAAACAGTATTATTTTCCTCCTGCTATAGAACCAAGCCTGAAATTTAAAGAAGTACCTTTACCGAGGTGACATTGGAGCTGGCGGTGAACCCAGGCAGTTAGACTTTGTTGTTGTTTTGACGCTAAGTCATGTCTGACTTTGTGTGACCCTATGGACTGCGGCATGCCATACTTCTCTGTCTTCCCCTATCTCCTGGGGTTTGCTTACTACCTCCCAAATTAGTCAATGTATAAGCACTTAGAGTTTGCATTATGCTTTCTTGGTCCTAGTCATTCTTACCTGATGGTTTGTATAGATAGGTAAGGATACAGAGGGGAATATTAAATTGACCAAGCCATACCTTTAGAGAAGAAGGGAGCACACTTACTAGTCATTACAAAGTGAAAGAGAAGCTCAACAAGGCTACTGGAAGAAAGCAGAATAGAGTGAGTCATACATTTTTTTCAAAAGAATTCTATGCCCAACAGAAGAACTGAACAAGAATTACTGGGCTGTAGCTTAGTATGCTGAACTAGGGTCTCTTCCAGAAAGGCCTGAGGATTAATCAGTTAATCATTTGGTGACATGTAATCAAGAGCCAGAAATCTAATCAATGGCTGACCCACTCTGACATTGGGGTACTGGTCTGGCTTCTTGCCTGGACTGTCTAGTTTTAATTAGCAATTATCTCAGCTGAGTGACCCTTGGCCCCTGGGAAATTTCAACAAGGAATAGCTATTTCTAAATAGAGGCAAAAGGTGAAATTTGTATCACTTGTCATTAGGCAATGTGTTTATTCAGTTTCCAATGTCTTATTGGGCCTATCTGATGGAAAGATCTGGCATTAGGCCAACAATTACTTTGATGAGGATAAATAATGAAGCTACCCTAAAGGGAGATAGAAGATCTGAAATTTCCTTCACTTTCATCTCCTTTATAACTTTCTCCTTTTCTGTCATTCTGAAATGTAGCCTTATTTAGTTCTATTGATTTTAGTTCTTTCTGGACTAAAAAGAAAAAGAAACCCAACCCACAGTCAAGAAGAATTTTTGTTTCAACTTGGAATATGAGAGATTTTGTTTTAATTGTTTTCTTAAGATAAAGATAAATCTCTCCTCTCCTTCTTTCAGCAATAGCTTTTTTTGACCCCTGCTTTGGAAGGTCTTAGATGCAAACTGTTGCTTTGCTCCTGTGTGTCAAGTGAATTAATCCTTTTGAGTCTATCTCAAGAGGGGAAGGTCAGGAAAGGCCATTCTGTAGAGATGTCATTGAGCTACAGGAGCCCACTCCATGATCATCAAGAGTGAGGACTCTCTGGGGAAAAGAAAGAGCAAAGGCAAAAGCTGTGAGCCATGGTAGGGACTTCTCAGATGGCGCTAGTGGTAGAGAATCTGCCTGCCAATGCAGGAGACGTGAGAGATGCCTGTTCAATTCCTGGCTCAGGAAGATTCCCTGGAGTAGGAAATGGCAACCCAGTCCAGTATTCTTGCCTGGAAAATCCCATGGACAGAGGAGGCTGGCAGGTTACGTCCATGGGGTCCAAAAGAATCAGACACAACTGAAGCGACTTAGGATGTATGCATGCATGAGCCATTGTGGCTGGAGTGCATGAGCCACAGGAAGAGGAGCACATGCTAGGTCAGAAAGACAAGCAGAGACAGACCACACGAGATCTGATCTTGCAGACAGGGCAAGATTTAGCTTTATATGGAAAGGCGATCCATGAGAGGATTTTATAAGCACTGGTATGACATAATCTAATTTATACCCTTCCCAAATCTCTTTAGTTTCTATGTAGAAGTCTAATTAGGAGTAAATATAAGGAGAGTGCTTAGTGCAGTGTCTTGTTTATAGTAGCTGAGAAGTGTTAGCTGTTTCCATCCTTCTATTACTTTTTTTCATTCTCAGAGAGGACTGTATACCCTAGGAAGGTATGTCAGAATCTTGCATGAGCAGGACCTGGGCCTCAAACCAGTAACTCCTTAACCCCCAGAGCTTCTAGTCAAGTTCTATAGGAAAATGCTCTTCCCGTCCTTCACCCATAACTGCCCTCTCAGCCCGGGGAGTGTCATCAGTGGCCATGGTATGTGTTGTCCATCTGAGGTGTGGTGGGGGTGGAAGTGATGTGGAAGACTCCCACATTTATAGCCAGTCTCCTTCTACAGAATTATACTGCCATTGGGATTATACCAAATTCAAGCTTGGTATGCAGATCATTAGAGAACCCATTTCTATACTAAATGGAGAAACGTAATATTTGCAGATAAGGCACTTTTCAAGGAACTCATTATAACCTCAATTTTAAATGCTGCGCAACTGAAAGCAAGTTAAATTTTCTAAGTTATGTACTTGCTGCTGTTAATAACACCAAGACGTGGCCTTGGATGACACTGAATGCATGGGGAAGCATCTTGAAAAGCTTCATTCATCTCATTTGACCTTCACAACACTGATGACTTAGGTAAAGTTAGATCTGGGACTTCCAGTTTTGGGGGTAAATGCAGCAGTATGGGAACTGTGTGACATGTCCAGACGCACAGACAGCACCTAGCTGGGACTCACCGTGGCAAAACAGTCTGGGTTTCTTTTTACCATCCCCAGTGACTGCTGCTACCCCTGCCCTACATTCACTGAGGGTATGGAGGACGAGAACACTGCTACATGCTGTACAGAACTGAGATTTCTGAAATGTCACGGTGCAGAAGATACTCGTATTAATTTAACAGTATTCCAAGAGGAGGAAAATTCTGAATAGGTACCCTTAACAAATACAAAATGCATGTCTTGATAATGTAGGAAAAGCCTAGATTTTCCTTAGAAACCAAATCTACTCAAAATTGATTTGTGTCTCTCTGGCACATGAAAAACTAAGGTTTGGAGGTTGAGCTGGTCAGATTTGTTTTGTCTTAATGCATTTTTGTTGTTCATTTGCTTAATTGTGTCCAACTCTTTGTGACCTCATGAGCTGCAGCACCCCAGGCTTCTCTGTCCTTCACTATCTCCTGGAGTTTTGTTCAAACTCATGTGGATTGAGTCAACGATGCCATCCAACCATCTCATCTTCTGTTGGCCTCTTCTCCTTCTGCCCTCAATCTTTCCCAGAATCAGAGTCTTTTCCAATGTGTTAATTCTTTGCATCAGGTGGCCAAAGTATTGGAGCTTCAGCTTCATACATCAGTCCTTCCAGTGAATATTCAGGGTGGATTTCCTTTAGAATTGACCGGTTTGATCTCCTTGCTATCCAAGGGACTCTCAAGAGTCTTCTCCAGCACCACAGTTCAAATTATACAGTTCTTATTACTAAAGATTCTCAAATAAGTATCTTTCAGTTGTAAGAATTCTATATTCTGGACAGTAGTCCAAATATAATTAGATTTGTCATTTGGTTTCCCAGGTGCCACCAGTGGTAAAGAATCTGCCTGCTAATGCAGGAAACACGAGAGACACCAGTTTGATCCCTGGGTTGGAAAGATCCCTGGGAGTAGGAAATGACAACCCACTCCAGTCTTCTTTTAGTTTATTTTTAATTGGAGGATAATTGCTTTAGAGTATTATACAAATAAGATGTATATGCCATCCATCAGCATGAATCAGCCATAAGTATACATATGCCCCCTCCCTCTTGAACCTCCCTCCTACCCCTTCCCACCCCATCCCACCCCTCTAGGCTGTCATAGAGCACTGGATCTGAGTACCCTGTATCATAAGGGAAATGCCCACTGGCTATCTAATTATACATATGGTGATGCATATGTTTCAGTGCTACTCTCTCAAGTTGGCCCACCCTTTCCTTCCTCCATTGTTCCACAAGTTTGTTATTTATGTCTGCGTCTCCATTGCTGCCCTGCAAATAGGTTCATCAGTACCATCTTTCTAGATTCCATATATTTTCATTAGTGTACAATATTTTTTTTTCTCTTTCTGACTGACTTCACTCTGTATAACAGGCTCTAGGTTCATCCACATCATTAGGACTGACTCAAACGCATTGCGGCTGAATAACAGTCCAACAGCTGCTTTATCCATTCATCTGTTGATGGACATCTAGGTTGCTTCCCTGTCGTCACTACTGTAAATAGTGCTGTGATGAACATGGGGTACATGTGTCTTTTTCAGTTACGGTTTCCTCCAAGTATATGCCCAGTAGTGGGATTGTTGGGTCATAAGGTAGTTTTATGCCTAGTTTTTTTTTTTTTTTAAAGGAATCTCCATACTGTTCTCCACAGTGGCTGAACCAATTTACATTCCCCCCAGCAGTGTAGGAGGGTTCCCTTTTCTCCACACCATCTCCAGCATTTCTTGTTTGTAGATCTTTGACGATGGCCGTTCTGACAGGTGTTAGTTGATACCTCAATGTAGTTTTGACTTGCATTTCTCTAATAATGAGCAATGTTGAGCAGCTTTTTATGTATTTATTAACCATCTGCATGTCTTCTTAGAGAAATGTCTGTTTAGGTCTTCTGCCTACGTTTTGATTTTTTTTTTTCCTGATATTGAGCTTCTTGTATATTTTGGAGGTTAATCCTTTGTCAGTTGTTTAATTTGCTATTATTTTCTCCCATTCTAAGGGTTTTCTTCACCTTGTTTGTCGTTTCCTTTAGTGTACAAGAGCTTTTAAGAAAATTCCATGGACAGAGGAGTCTCATGTGCTGCTGTTCATCGGGTCACAGAGTCGAACATGACTGATCACACATGTGCGTGCGCACACACACACATACAAGTGGTAAATAGTCTGTGGTTATTTTTCTACTCTGTAATTTTTCATTTACTTAATGGTCTATTTTAAAGAGTCAAAGATCTAAGTTTGAGTAAGATTGACCTTTTTTTTTTTCTTTTAAGGCTCTGTTTTTGGTGTCATATCTAAGAAATCTTTGCCTAATAGAACGTCACAAGGGATTTCTCCTTTCTTTTAGAAGTCACCCATTGTAGCTTTCACATTTAGGCTTATGATGCATCTCGAGTTAAGTTCTGCGTATAGTGTGAAATAAGGATTTTTGTTCACTGTCTGTGTATGGATATATCCAATCATTCTAGTACCATTTGTTGAAAAGATTATCCTTTCTTCTTTGAGTTGCTGTGGTATGACCACAAATACAGGTTTTATTTCTTGACTTATTTCTATTCTTTGGATTTATATGGATATTCTTTTGTTATTAATCTTTACATATAACCTTTATGTGCTCCATCGCTCAGTTGTGTCTGAGCCCACCAGCTTCCTCTGTCCATGGAATTTTCCAGGCAGGAATACTGGAGTGGGTTGCTATTTCCTACTCCAATATAACATTCATATGTGTATATTATTTACCATTATATGTAAAAGCTAAAAGCAAAACCCCATATACTCTGGGTTCCTTATTTCTCTTATCCTAATCTCTCTCTTTCCATAGGTACAGGCAAACCCTCTGCTTTTAGGCAGCTAGTAGAGCTAAAAAACTTGTTATAGGTACAAAAATATTTTGTTTCTCTTAAGTATAAACAAAACAATGTGAATCTTCTTTGGGGAAATGTGCTCTTTTGTTAACTCTGGATTTCTTTCTAGTTCTTGGGAATATGGCTTGGACCAGAGTCACCTACATTCAGCCCCCAAAAGCTATTTTGAAATGTGAAGTACAGAGCTTACCCCACAATTATGTAGAGCAGGAGATGACCTGCATTCTATGGTTTTGAGAGAAATCTGGGTTTGGATTCCTTTACTGTTTAGCCTGGAAAACTGCCAGTGGGATAATCTGAGATGTATAGAGTCAAGAGTAATAAAATCAGAATTAGAGATCCTTAAGGAGCACAGCTTATATCTTCCATGATTTGATTTTAGCCAGAGGTCATAAGAGCTGATCTGCTATATACACAGAGGTCTAGTGTTGCTACTCTCAAATCTAGCCACATATAATACTCTAGTGTCATTCCGGAATACTATCTTGTAATCTAAGAGAAAAGCATTCATTTCTCAATCATGCTGCTTTCCCTATCTGCAGAGCACTCCAGATCTTGCTCCAATGCAAATGCTGCACACTATTCATGAAGTCGTTTATAATTTTCCCAGTCAGGATGAATTTGTATATTTCTGCCCTAATTTTTACTTTGTTGGTATAAAGTTTACCCCTTTAAAATATACAATCCAATGGCTCTCATAGTACAGTTGTGCATCTAACACCATTATCGAATTCTAGAATGTTTTTATCACCCCCAAAGAAGCTTCCATACTCAGTGGTCATTTCCCATTCCCCTTGCTCCTAGAAGCCACTAATCTACTTTCTGTCCCTGTGGATTTGCTTATTTGGCACATTTGTTTAAAATGAAATCATAAAATGAATTGGCTTATAATTCTGGCTTCATCTACTTAGCATTTTCCAAGATTCATCTATGTCGTAGTATGGGCCAGCACTTCATTGTTTTATGTGGCTGAATAACAGTCCATCATATCAATATACCATATTCCTTTTACCATGTATTAGCTGATAATACATCCGAGGATCTGTTTCCACTTTTGGCCATTATGAATAATGTTTCTATGAACATTTAGGTACTAGATTTTGTGTGGACTTTTGTTTTGCACTGAGGAACTTGCAAAATGTTCTGCAAAGTAGCTCTATCATTTTACTTTCTCGTTAGCAATGTATGACATTCTAATTTCTCCACAGTCTTCCCAATACTTTTTGAATATTGTATCCATCCTAGTGATTGTGAAGTTATATCTCATTGTCATTTGCTTTGAATTTCCTTGATGATTATGAGCATTTTTCACAGTTTATTGGTCATTTGTATATCTAGTTTTTTCCTCAGAGAAATATCTTTCTTTTTTAAGCAAGTCACTTATAGCTATAAATTTCTTTGTAAGTATTACTTTAGTTGCATCTTTAAATTTTGTGTGTTGTTAGTTTGTTTACGCTCATCTTGAAGTGTTTTCAAATCTCTCTTGTGATTTCTTCCTTGGCTCATTGGTTATTTATGAGTGAGTTGCTTTATTTATTCATACTTATAAACATACCAAATTTGCTTCTGTTATTGACTCCCAATTTCATTCCATTGTGCTTAGAAAACATACTTTTAATGATTTCAGTCATTTAAAATTTATTGAAAATTGTTTTGTGGTTTAATATAGGGTCTATTCTTGAGAAGAACGCTTATTTTAAATGTTGTTGGCTAGAATATTCTATAGGTGTCTGTTATAGTTAGTTTATATTGTCTTCAAATTTTCTACTTGATACTCTAGTTTTATAAAATACTTAAGTTGGGATATTGAAGTCAGCATTCTGCCAGGCAGTTAATGACCCCAACTTAGCTTTCTACTTCTGCAGAAACTCAAAGCAAGCCCAAGGTAAGCACTTAGGGTCTTCTCAAGTGTTTCCTAAGCATTTACATTAACCATGAGCATGAGCCCAGCCTTGTGTGCATGGCCTCCTAGATACTGTGGAATATGTCAGCATTTTTCAAAGCTCTCTTTGGACATCTCATTCCTCTGATTTCCTTTAAAGCTTTTTGGCTAGCCTATTATTTAGCCCACTTGTTTTCTAGGGCCTCAGATGTTGAGCTCCATGTTAGGTCAAATAAAGATAGCTTTGCTAGTAGGCTTGTCCAGAAAATCACCAGGCAGATTCTCTGATAATATGGTTTTGAAAGTGCTCCAGTTTCATTCTGCTCCCTTGAGTGGTTGCCAGGCCTTTGATTTTCAAGGCTATTGTAGTGCTGGGAGAGCACACAAACAGGACAGGTGTAAATGCCGTGATGCTCAGTGTTCTTACCTAGAGTCAGCCATTGTTCTTAAATATTCTTAGGGTTTCTATAAGCTTTTAGTTAATTTGCAAAATAATGAAAACAGCTATTCTGACAATTTATACCAGCATTCTTCTTGTTTTTGTGGAAGAGAAGATTGTCAAACATGCTTACTCTGCCATCATTGCTGTCTTTAGTCTTCCACTTCTAATGTTCCTCTTCTTTGGCACTAGTGAAGTTAGGTGTGCTTTCAAAGATAAAAGTAGAATCTCCTTTACTAACATCAGAGACTTTAGTTCACTGCATGCACCATAGAATGAAGAAGTCAGATTACAAAATGGAATAAATAGGAGAGAGAGAGGATAGTAGTTTGTAGATTAGTTTGAAAATGAGATTATGGAGGAGTTGTGGTTATTGCTACTCATAAAGTCTAGGGAAAGGGTAGGAGGAAAAATACTGAAAAAGGAAACATTTGGGAATTAAAAGTCCAGGGATTTCAAAAAAAAATCCCTATGGTTGCTTTTTTTTTAATTAACTAAAATTGAATTTAGGAGAAAGGTCAAATAGGGAAAGATATTGAACCAAAGTTTTTAAGAAATGAGGGCTAGTTACACAGATTCATCTCACAACTGCATTAAGGAGGAGGTGATGAACATTTTTGTTTGTTTTAGATATTTTAATAAATACTGAAGGCTTTGGGGATTTCTATCTACACTGAACTAAAGAAAGAGAAAGGCAGTAGAGTTGTAGCAAGGTTTGCTTATTGTGCCCCTCTCCAGTTTAGTAACAGCTGTTTTAATGGTTTCTAGTGACACAAAGGGTCTTCTGTGGTGGCTCAATGGTAAAGAATCTGCCTGCCAAGGTTGAAGGTTCTTGAAGGCAAGATTGAAGACATAGAAAGTATGGAGAGTTTTTGGACGGAGCCCACTAGTGACACAGTAAGATGGTTGCAGGATATCGGGGGAGGAGAGGAACTGGGGTCCGCAACAGTGATCTACATCCAGAGTCATGTAGGTGTTAGCGCCTGGAGGAAAATGGGTTCCCAAGGAGTCCTGGGTCTCTTGTGGTGACAGAAGTCACAAGATGATGCACATGAGGGGTGGAGAGTGACGGGGTTTCCTAGGAGTATGAGGAAATCCAGGGTTTAGGCTTTACTCTTCCTGAAGGCAGGAACTCGCTGGAGTACCTCTTAGTGAGAGAATCACATCTTTCCCTGATGGAGGCGCCTAGCCTCCCTTTGCCCATCAATTCCCATCTCTGTGTCTGGAATGGGAATCAGCATAAGGTCTGGTGACAAAATCTTTACTGACCCCAGCCCTTTTATGAGCTGTACTGGCCTTGCAATCAGTACCTCTTTTTGTCTAGTCTTTGCATGTAAGACCAGAGGGCTTCAACTAATTATCAATCTTCTAAAGTACAGAGAGGTACCTTAACTAAGCAATTTCTTATAAGTACTAACCCTCACCATGTGGTCTAGAAGGTATCAACCCTTTTCTGCTATAGCATACACAAAACATGGTGTTCCAATGAGTGACAATTTCTTATGGGTGCACCCGCATTTTTATATAGATAGCTTCAAAAACCTTGTAAGTGCTACAGTAATTGACTTATTAATTACATACCAGTGATCATTCCCCACTAAATGTTGCTGTGGCATAGGTAATGTCCATTCAGGGTGATTCTCAACATCCTAGCTGTAACTCCATCTCTTTCTCTCCCTGTTTAGAAATCATATAGTAAAAGTGGCATAACTGCGATGATAAACTTGTATCTGCTCTATTTAAATCATTTTCCAATTCAATCCTTGGCTGTGAGGGAAGATTATCAGGACCTAACTTAGAATTGTTTCTGGACATTAGTGTCATGACCACACATTGAGAACTACTGTGCTTCAAAAGCTGGGGACGTACATCTGAGTGCCTACCATTCTGCACTTGTGACCTGTCCTGCTGTAATCAGTAATAAATTCCTTAGGCAGAAAGTATCCTTTTTCACCTTATAGACATCCAATGAAACACTGTCTTCTGTTACAGCAGCTATGCAAATCCCATCAGCATTAGTTTCTCTGCCCTCATTTTCCACATCTTTAGTACATCTATCACAGGTTTCTTATGAGGATTAAGTGAGTTAAAACATACAAAGTACTTAGAACAGTACCTACTACTAAGGGCTGAAAAAAGGTTAGTTGCTAAGGTGTATTTCTTAGGGGCTACTGTTTACATTTTGCTTTCTTTGGAAATGGAAGGGTTTTCAAAGAATCTTCCATAGTGTCTCTTTGCTCTCTATCTTCCCTGGCTTTACTGAGATATAATTGGCATATAATGTCATACTGTGCAAATTTAAGGTTTACAATGTGATTATATATATAGTGAAATATTTACCACAGTAAGGTGAGTTACCTTGTCCTTTACCTCAAATAATTGCTACTGTGTTGTTGTCCTGGTAAGAATATTAAAACTCTCATCTCACCATCAACTTTGAAGTGTACAATACAGTGTCATTGAGTGTAGTCACCATGCTGTACCTTAGATCCCCAGAATTTATTCATCTTGTAATTGAAAGTTTGTATTCGTTGATCAACATCTTTGATCTCTCTTGATAAATAGAAATATGACTGTTAGCTTTATTCTCATTATTAATATGACTTTTATAGGGTATTGGCCTAAGCACTTTACGTATTTTAACTTAATGGATCCTTACAACAACCCTCTGGGGCAAATGATATTATTACTTTAATTTTACAGATGTGGGAAAAAAATGCACAAGAAATTTTAGGAACTTATTCAAAATGCTATTAAGTACCCAAGATGGAATCCATACCCAAGAGTTCTGGCTTCAGGAATGCACACACAAGCCCTATACTCCACTGCATCCCACAAGTAAATGTAGACATTACACTGATGGAGTTACAGGTAGGGCTCCCAATACTAATCCAGGCAGCACGCCAACTCTTTTGGAACATGGGCCTGTAGCTGTGATGGATGTCATTTCACCATTCTCTAGGTTCGCAGTATCAGGACAGATTAGTTCAACACACAGTCCCTTATCAATGTCTCTCTCTAGTGCTCCTCTACACTCTTGGATACAGCCATGAAGAAAACAGACAAAACCATTACTTTCCAGGAGCTGGTATTGGGTTGAGGGGTGTAGAGAGTAAACAAAATGGATAAGTAAATTACGTAGTTTGCAAAAGGATAATAAATAGTATGGAAATAATAATGCAGGGAAGAGGAAAAGATTATGTGTGAATGTAAGTATGTGTGGAGGTGTTCCATTTTAAATAAAGTTGTTACAGGAGGCATCACTGAGAAGGAGCCCTCTGAGCAATGACCTAACTGAGGAAATGGGAGCAACCATGTGTACATCAGGAGGAAGCATTCTGAGCAGAGGGAATAGCCAGAGGACCTAGCAAAGAAGCCATTATGCCTGAATCAAAGTACCCCAGAGAGCAGACATTTGGAGGTGGGATGGGGCTTGTCATATAGGACGTTATAGATCTTTGTAAGGACTTTGTGTTTTCTGGATTAGATGGAGAGCCATTGAAATATTTTTCAGTGGAGAAGTATCATATGGCTTATAGATTGAGACTAGGGTGCAGGGGGCTAAGTTTGAAAGCAGGAGGCAACTGAGATATTCCAAGTAAAATCTGATGACTAGGTGGCGAGTAGTACTAAGAGTGGATAGATATTGAAGATGGGGCCAATAGGATTTCTTGAAAGATTATATGTGGAGTGGGAGAGAAACAGAGGAGTCAAAGAGAAGCTCATGATTTTTGGCTTGAGCAATTGCAAAGGAGTTTTTATCAGCAGAGGTAAGGATAATTAGATGGCTCTGATTTGGCCATGAATCCTGTGTTGGGGGAAAGTCATGAGGTACATTTAAGATACGCTGAGCTTGAGATGGCTATTAGATGGGTTTCACGATGGAGATAAAGTCCTAGAGCCATGGCACAAGGGAGTGAACATAGAAAAGAGAAAGCTAAAGCTCTGTATTACTTCTACTTCACTGTGAAAACTTTATGGAGATGAAACCAACAAGGGATATCTGATGGCGTGGAGGGCAAAGGCAAGGACATGAGGAGAGTGTAAGCCAAACACAGAAAATGCTTTAGGAGAGAATAATCAATGTCACATGCTACAATGGACAGGTGACCATTAAAGCAGCAGTGTCAGAAGTATGGAGATAAAAGCCTAAGTAGGGCTTCTCCGGTGGCGCTAGTGGTAGAGGACCTGCTTGCCAAAGCAGGAGATGCAGGTTCGATCCCTGGGTTGGAAAGATCACCTGGAGGAGGAGGGCCTGGCAACCCACTCCAGTATTCTTGCCTGGAGAAGTCCAAGGACAGAGAAGCTTGGAGGGCTATGGTCTAGAGGTTGCAAAAAGTCAGACACAACTGAGGTAACTTAGCAGCAGCAAAAGCCAAAATAGAATGGGTTCAGGAGAAAATCAGAAGTGGAGACTAAAGTCTTTAAGAAGTTTTGTTATCAAGGAAAGCATAGCTATGAGGTGATAACTGGAAGGAAAATGAGATCAACAGAAGTTCCTTAGGATGAAACGAACTGCAACATTTGTATATGCTGATGGGAAAAGATGTAAAAGAGAAAGGAAAGCACATGTGGAGGGAGTGGACGAGGAGTGCAGGAGGTTTGTCCTACATGGCAGGAGGGGATGGGGTCTAGTCCACCAGTGGAGATGCTAGTCATTGAAGGAAATACAGAGGGCTTCCTTCAGGGAGGATTCCAGGGTCAAACTCAGCCTCCACATGCCTTCACTAAATGCCTGTTTTGGTAAGTTATTTAACTTCTGGGGGGCTTGAAAAATACTGAGCACAGGGCTCAATTACCTAGTGTTGTGATAAGATAAAGTTAAGCTTACTTACACAACAACAATAATAGCACAATTTTCAGCAGATATCCTGGATTGACTGTCTACAGCATGTTTTTCTAAAATTTAATACTCCTCTGCCGTATTTTCCACACACTTTGCCTTGTACATGACATACACTGCTTAGTGTATTAACATTGCATATTTTATATAACCCAGTGTCACAAACACCCTTGTTCTGCTTGTTCCGTGTTTCATAAATCTCTCCAGGACATTGATGGCTTTGAGCTTTTCCATCATCATTGTCTTTTCTCTGGTGGTAGAATCTCTCTTTCTCTCTGCCCAGGTTAGAAAGAAATCTTTCTGGACCAGTGTTAATATCAGAACCAAGTTGCTTAGCGAATGAAGTCAGAAGCATTTCCACTGAAGCAGCCTTTCTAGCTTAGCCGCAAACCAAATAATGTTGCTGCCTCTAACTGGTCCAGAAAGTTTTGCAATTGAAATGGGAAAATCACTTGGCAGGGCAGGTGCTAATCAAATTGTCTATATGATTGTCAGACAAAATAAGTCCATTTTCTCCTCAATGAGGCAAAAGATATTGCCGTTAGAAAGGAGGAAAAATGGGTGTAATTAAGTCACAAAAAGTCTCGTCTGTCCCCAGAGATTTTGACTAAGACAGGATGCATTCTTCACTTCCAAAGTGAGCAGATTTTCAACTTTCTGAATGCTGAGATGGACAAGGAACTTGATAAACAGTTCCTCTCATTTTAAGGTTCTAAAATCCACACTTTTAATAGTCCTGTTCTTTCCCCTCCACAAAGCCCATGACTTACCCCCATTCTAGTAGCCTCAGGAACACCTGAAGGATAGTCCTCATGATTTCACGTCTTTACTCTTTCTGTTGACTCATGATTGCTCTATCTCCTTGCCTTCTTGTTTATTTCACTTTAGCACCTACAGGGGCAGACACACAGTAGGTACTTACAATTACCAACAAATGATTAAAGGTGTTGACTTGACACAACCAGTCATTTTATTAAATCCAATACCTATAAAAGCCTAAAACTCCACTATTAGTTCACTTATGAATCCCCTCCTATCTAGACTGGAAGTATCCATGACTCTAATCTCCTGATCTGTACAAAGCTTCCACACCCCTGTACTCTGAGCCTGGCATATCACTGGTACCAAGCAAGTTCTCATTGACCAAATGGTTTCTTGAAATGTTCTGGACGGAGGAAAGTATACAGTTGACAAGGAGGAATCTGGAAGAGTCTTATCAGGTGAGAGCACATATTTAGTGTTTACATTCCAAATATGTTATCAGCACTCTCTACTAAACCTTCATTTCTGCATAGGACTTCCTCACCCTTTCACATGAGCTTTAAATCACAGATTCAACACTTTGGCATATTCAACACTGAGCTCCATAAAACAAATGTTGACAAACTCATATGGCATGGGGAAGAGGCTCCAGATTTGGAAAGTGGACTGAAAGAGTGGTGATGTTGGGACCTGGGTTGTTGGCACTGGAAATGGTGCTCCTTGGGCTGCCAGGAAAGCTACAGTTATGAGGTAGAAAACAGCATAGATTGTGGTGGTCTGTTCTAGAAGGAAGAGTTAAGTAGTAAAATTTACAAGAATATAAGTCTACAGACATTAAAAATTCTTCCAAGGAATTGTTCAAACAAGGTCTAGGTAACAATAACAGAAAAAAAAAAATTGGAAATGTGGGAGTGATCATTTAAGATTTCTTTCAACTTGGAAGGCCAATTGCTGAAAAAATATACGTATCTATGATAATTTATTTTCTTTTTTTTTTATTATTAGTTTTGCCAAACAATGACATGATATCACCATGGGTTTACATATGCTCCCCCTCCAGAACCCCCCTCCCTCCCCCCAGGATAATTTATTTTAAATGTTGTGATAATTATTTAAAATCGCAGTGAAAGTGAAGTCACTCAGTTGTGTCCAACTCTTTGCGACCCCATGGACTGTAGTCTACCAGGCTCCTCCATCCATGGGATGGATTTTCCAGGCAAGAGTACTGGAGTGGGTTGCCACTGCCTTCTCCAGGAGCTCTTCCCAACCCAGGGATTGAACCCGGGTCTCCAGCATTGTAGGCAGGCGCTTTACGGTCTGAGCCACCAGGGAAGTCCAAAATCACAGTAAGTATAACTAATTTCTGTATATGCACCAGAAATTGCGCTAGTCCTTTAAATTCATTCACACCATATTCATGACAGCCTCCTGTTTTTATTGTTATTCAGGTGCTAAGTCATGTACCACTCATTGTGACCCTGTGGACTGCAATAAGCCAGGCTTCCCTGTCCTTCACAGTTTCCTGGAGTTGTTTTTATGCCCCTTTTAAAGATGTGGAAGATAAGGATCAGAGCTGAGATTCAAACCCAAGCATCTGACTCTAGAACCTGCATTGTTAACCACACCACTTACTCCCTTGGCCTATAAAAGAAAATAAAGAGTAACAAGAGCCTGTTATGCAGAGTTAAGTCAAAAAGAGAAAATCAAATATTGGTATTCATGCATATATATATATATATATATATATATGGAATCTAGAAAAATGGTAAAGTTATGTGCCTGTTTGCAGGGCAGGAATAAAGATGCAGACATAGAGAGGAGACTTGTGGACACAATAGAGGAAGGAGGTGGTAGTGAATATATATCAGTGCTACAGAGTGTAAAATAGCTAGCTAGTGGGAAGCTGCTATATAACAGGGAGCTCAACCTGGTGGTCTGAAACAACCTAGATGGGTGAGATGGGGTGGTTAGCTGGGAGACTCGAGAGGGCGGGGATGTATGTATACTTAGGCCGATTCATGTCGTATGGCAGAAACCGACACAACACTGTCGAGCAGTTATCCTCCAATTAAAGATACACTGAAAACATAAACCAGCAGTGAAACTCTTTCTTTTAAGTTACAATACTCCAAAGACTTCTCTGAGTATAGATATTTTAGCTGAGAATGGAAGAGTAGAAGACAGTTGTGCACTCGGGGTAAAACCCTGCTAAAACAGGGAACATTGCTCGATACTGAATGAGTGGTAGTCTGCTTCCAAAGAGCCAGAAGGAGACAACTGTCAAGGGAACAAGGTTGAGGAAGAAGGAAAGGGATTCACAATAAGGTCAGAGTTGGAGGCTGTGGTCAGGATACACAGGCTGCAGTTAAGGGCTTTGGATTACAACCTAGTACAGTGGAAAGGTCTATGACAGGGGAAGGATGGATACCATAACCCATTTTATAGATGGAGAAATCCCAGTAAAGCGAATACATTTCCTAATGTTCTTAACAGGCTGATCTAAGAGTCAAAGACTGAGAATATAATCATCCTTGTTGCTAGCCACTGTGATGGGGTGGGGGGGGTGTTTGTTATTGTGGCATAACCAAGCAAAGGCCTCCAAGGTGGCTCAGTGGAGGAGAATCTGATGGCCAGTGCAGGAGATGTGGGTTCAGTCCCGGGTCAGGAAGATCCCATAGACAGAGGAGCCTGGCCATAGGGTCGCAAAGAGTCAGACACAACTGAGCACACACACAGCTAGACGAAAGCTGAGTAGTACTCGGCAAGTAACAGAAGAACTATGAGGAAGGATTGGAAAGTTTGATGTAGGCTAAGAAAGAACCGCATTTTCAAAGACTGAGGCGGTAAAAGATATGATATATGTATGATATATTGTGGATTGCAAATGGCTAAAAAGTTTTCTAGTCAAAGTAGAGATTGGCACAAGACAAAAGTGAAGAATTAGGCTGGGTCCAGATTCTACAGAGCCTTGAAGGTATTTTAAGAATCTTAGATTTAATCTTAAAGGCTTTAGGAAGCCAAAATTCAATGAGATATATATATATATATATTTACATTACAAATAAAATCAACTTTTTTTACCCTAAAATATTGAAAGCTGCAGTCATTGTAACTCTTTACTCCTAAGGTGTCCAGCATAATTAAAATATCTTCTCCTAAGTAAGCACATATTATTACCACATTTAAGCAAATTAAGAATACTTAAGTGCTTGAAAAAATGTAATATCTGAGGGGATTAAATAAAAGGTTCAATGAGCCTCATAGAAAAGTAAGCCTGTAAATATGACAAAGATATATTTTTAAGCACTATTCATTTGATAAGACACCCTTTTATTTAACCCAAGCACAGAGTTCTAAGTGTTCACAGAAATCACATAATTTTAAAACCCTCATTCTTGGTAAGAAAATATATATATATATATCTCACAAGCTATTGATTTACCATTTACAGAGATGAGCCTAGGAATGATATTAATATTTCTAGCTTAGCTCAACACCATCATTTCTCTGCCACTGGGACAGCTTGGGGAGCCTCTCTTTTTCCAAGACAAGGGAATCAACATAGGCCAAGTTCTACCAAGAATCACTACCTCTCTAGGTAATCCATTTTTAATGTATCCATCTGAAGTATAGCCCTCCATCAACAGGTTTCATCTCTGTCCACTTTCTGGAGGGCTTCAGATGGCATGCTTTATTCCTAGGCATCCATCTTATCTCTGTAACAAGTGGCTAAACCCAGACATAATTTAGAGTCGTGGACCTGGCTAGTCATGAGGCGCCATTTAAAGCCAGTATTTTATCCATGGGCCCAATGGGAATATTGCTTAAGACAGTTTAATACAACTGCAGGATCACAGCAATTTATTTTCATATTCCTGCACCAATGCCCTCTCTTTCACTTCCCTAAATGCCATAGCAAGATATCTTTCCTTAAGCCCCAAGAAAGGCCCATGGTGCAGGAGAGAAGATGACAACAACCAACCATTGCTATATTACCTACAAATTTCAGTAGCTGTCAGTTTAGCATAATAATGAATCAATAAATGCATATACATTTCAAAATATGCATTGGCTTAGAGCTTTCCTGTCTTCTAGTAGCTCAGAGAATATATTCAAAACAATTTAATCAGGAATTTTAGACCCTCTATTATGTCTCCTTATGTGCTTTCTCTATTCATCCATTTCTTCTGAATAGTTCTTACTCCTCATGGGCCAACAGCTTTCACCTGTGCTGGAAGGTTAATTGGACATCTCCTGCACTGAATGAGCATCAAATTCAGTATGCCACTCTTTGGTTTTGTTCAATAATTTATGGTCCCCTGGCACATCAAGTTCAGGAGCAGTGGAGAGAAAATACAGGTATAAGACTAGACCCTGAATATTAGTGGAATCCTGATAAAGTTGGATAGGAGAAGGAACCCTAGGTTCTGGTTACAAAGTGCAATTTCTAACCCCTTCATACATCCCATGGACTGTAGCCCACCAGGCTCCTCTGCCCATGGGGATTCTCCAGGCAAGAATGGGGTGGGTTGCCATTTTCTTCTCCAGGGGATCTTCCTAACCCAGGGATGGAACCCAGGTCTCCTGCATTGCAGGCAGATTCTTGATGACCTAGTCACATGCTAAGTAGCACAAATGTTGCAGGCTGTTTCAACAGCACTAACGTGTTGGGTTAAAGCCAAAGCCTATACAGGAGGAGGAGCCACACACATGCAGTGTACATATGTGTATGTATATATGCACACATGCAGATCTCATGACAACAGATCAAGAAAGACAGCCAAGCACTTTCCACATTTCTTCCCCTATCTCAAGGGAGGAGATGATTTGAAACTGAGGCAGAATCAAGGTTGCAGAATAGGGGATCCAGAGCTTACCAACACCCCTCCTCTCCGCCATGAACACATCAAAACTACAACTATTTGTAGAACATCTGTCTCTGAGAACAACCTGATGACAAGCAGAATAGCTCTCTACAACCAAGAGTGTAAAGAAAGAACAGTATGGCAGGAGGAGAGACGTGATCAAAGAAAAGTACCCCTGGTGGGAGACCTAGAAGAGGAGGGAGTTATCATAGACTCTCATATCCTCCCTAAAAGGCAAGAGGTTCGAGCCCCATATCGGGCATCCCAGCCCTGGGAAGGAACCTCCTTGGGGCTTACCAGAGGGATGTAGGAAACCAAGACTCTGCTCCTAAGAGGGCACACACACACGTGTAGCTCCCAGTCCCAGAACAAAGGCAGCAGGTTGAAAACTGCCTGACTGTTCTGGTGGGCCTTCCAGAAACCCCCAGCACACCCTGCAGTCTGCCAGGCTCAGTCCTGCTCCCGACCAGGGTAGAGGCTGCCACCACAGACACTGAGAAGTGCAAGTGTTGGCTGCTCAGTCGAGTCCAACTCTTTGCAGTCCTGTGGACTGCAATCCACCCAGCTCTTCTGTCCATGGGATTCTCCCGGCAAGAATACTGGAGTGGGTGGCTGTGCCCTCCTTCAGGAGGTCAACCCAGGTCACCACACATACTGAGGAGAAACATAGCTTACTCGGAACTGTTGTTCTTGTATCTTAGGTCCCAATCCCACCCCTAATCAAGGCAGAGACATCACTACATAGGGGAGCAGCAGAGATGGCTTATCTGCAGCCCGATCCTCAGTCAAGTCTGAGACCCCCCCCGCCCAACCACCCTAAGGAGAAGCCAACTCCCTCAGGCCTCCTGACCCCACTCCCCACCAGGCAGTGGCCACCATCAGACTACCTCAGGTTCACACCAGGCTCCTGTGCTAATCCCTCTGGCCTCAGCCATACACCACTCCCACCAGGGAGGCAGTCATTAGCACGCCCCCAGCAATGAAATACAGCCCATGCTCACTTTAGATGAAGCTTTCCCACCAAAACCCACGAGCCTCACGAGATTGCATAGGGACACCCCCATACAAGGACACATCTTCAGGATCAAGATAGGTAGCTGTTTTACCTTATATCATAGAGACAGAGAAAGTCCAACAACATGAGAAGCAGAGGAATATCTTCCAGAGGAAAACCAAGGTAAAATGAGAGAGAAAACCTAATGAATCAGAGAGAAATAATTTACTTAATTGGTGATGGACAGGGAGGCCTGGTGTGCTGCAGTCCATGGGGTCGCAGAGTCAGACACGACTAAGCAACTGAATTAAATTTACCTAATAAAGAGGTCAATAGGCATAAAAATATACAGTGAACTCAGGAAATGAATAGAACCACACAGTGAGAACTTAAAGAACTAGGAAACTTAACTTCAAATAATAAGCAATCAGAAAGTAGAGCTTATTATCCAGAGTGAAGTAAGCCAGAAGGAAAAACAACAACACAGTATACTAACGCATATATATGGAATTTAGAAAGATCGTAATGATAACCCTGTATGTGAGACAGCAAAAGAGACGCAGATGTATAGAACAGTCTTTTGGACTCTATGGGAAAGGGCAAGGGTGGGATGATATGGGAGAATGGCACTGAAACATGTAAAGTATCATATGTGAAATGAATGGCCAGCTTAGGTTTGATGCTTGATACAGGGTGCTCAGGGCTGGTGCACCAGGATGACCCAGAGAGATGGAATCAGGAGGGAGGTGGGAGGGGGATTCTGGAAGGGGAACACATGTATACCCACGGTGGATTCATGTCAATATATGGCAAAACCAATGCAATAATGTAAAGAAAATAAATTAATTAATTAAAAAATAAGCAATCAGAGCAGAATAAAAGAATTAAAATGAAAAGTATACTAGAAGGACTTCAGAGTAGATTATGTGACACAGAAGAATACATGAACAACCTGAAAAACAAAATAGCAGAAATCACCCAAATAGAAGAGGGAGGAAAAAGACAGTTTAAGGGACTCTGGGGACAACATCAATCCATACTAACATCTGTATTATATGGCTCACAAAAGAAGAAAAGAAAAGGGCAGAAAATATATTTGATGAAATTACAGCTGAAAACTTTCCTAGCCAGAAGGAGGAAACAGATATCCAGGTTCAGGAAGCATAGAGAGTCTCAAACAAGGTTAACCTAAAGAGACGCACACCAAGACAAAGCATAATTGAAAGGTCAAAAGTTAAAGAGAGGATTTTAAAGGTGGCAAGAAAAAGCAAAGAGCCACATACAAGGCAACCAACATAAGACTATTGTCTGGTTTTTCAGCAGAAACTTTGCAGGCCAGAAAGGAGAAATCTTGAAATGATAGATTTCAAGTGATGAAAGGAAAAAATCTGCAACCAAAATACTCTATTCAGCATGGTTTTCAATTAGATTTGAAAGATAGTTTCCCAGACAAGCAAAAAGAGTTCATCACCACTTTTAGGCCTTACATGAAATGGAAAAGATCTTCTTGAAGCAAAAAGGAAAAGGCTATAACAAGCTGTAAGAAAATATATGAAGGACAATGATCTCACTGGCAAAGGTAAATATATAGTAAAGGCAGTTAAGCTGTTGTAAAGGTTAAAACACAAAACATTGTAAAATCAAATATAACTATAGTAAACACTTAAGGGATAGCTGTAAAGATGTAAAATATAATGCTAAAACATAAAACATGGTAAAGCTGTTGTATTTTTAAAATGTGCTTAAACTTATTTAAAGCAAGCAGATAGTAACAGGTTGATATATTTATAAACCTTTTTGTCACTACCATTCAAAAATCCACAATAGATGCACACACACACAACACAAACACTGAGGTAGGAACCCAAACACAAATCTAAAGAAAATCATCAATCCATAGGGAAGAGGCTAAAAGAAGAATAAAGAAGAACCACAAAAAACGGTAAGAAAATAAGTAACAAAATGGCGAAATCACGTAACTATGAATAATCACTTTAAATGTCAGTGGAATAAATGCTCCGATCAAAAAGTATAGGGTGCATGAATGGATAAAAAGTAACACCCAGCTGTATATTGTCCGTAAAGGCTCACTTCACAGCTACAGACGCACAGAATGAAAGTAAAGAGATGTAAAAAACATTCCATGTAAATGGAAATAAAAAGAAACCTGAGGTAGAAATATTTATGTCAGACAAAACAGACTTAAAACAAAGCCTATATCAAAAGACAAAAAGATCAATATATAATGATAAAGGAGTCAGTCCAAGAAGAAGGTATTATTTTTGTGAACCTATGCACCTGATATAAGAGCCTAAATATATAAAGCGAATGTGAACTTACATAATAGGAGAAATTGACAGTAACACATTAGTAATTAGTAGGACAGGACTTTTACATCAATGGATAGATCATCCAGACAGAAAATCAATGAGCAAACAGTGGCCTTCAAAAACATATGAGACCAGATAGGCTTAATAGATATCTATACAATACACCTCAAATCATCAGAACATACATTCTTTTCAAGTGCACACAGAATTTTCTCCAGGATGGAGCTAGGCCAGAAATCAAGTCTTAATAAATTTAAGAAGATTGACATTATATTAAACATCTTTGTTGACATTAATGATACGAAACTAGAAATCAGTTACAGGAAGGAAAGTAGGGAAAGAACCCAAAACATGTGGAGACTAAAACAACATGCCTCTAAAATAACGATGGGTCACTGAAGAAATCAAAGAGGAAATCAGATACTCTGAGACAAATGAAAATAGAAACAAAATTTCCCCAAATCTATACAACTCAGCAAATGTAGTTCTAAGACATACGTTTATAGTGATAAAGGGCTACCTCAAGAAACAAGACAAATCTCAAATTACTAACCTAACTTTCAATTTAAAGGAATTAGAGAAAAAGGAGATCAAACAAAGCCCAAAGTCAGCAGAAGGAAATGATCAGAGAGGAAATAAAACATAAGATACCTTTTCCCCCCTCCCAAAAGAAAAAAAAAGTAAAAGGTCAATAGAAGTAATAGCTGGTCTTGGAAAAGATAAACAATATTGATAGACCTTTAACAAGACTCAATAAGAGAAAAAGAAACCTCAAAGATAGAAATTAAACAGCTAAAGTGAAAAGTGAAAGTGAAGTTGCTCAGTCATGTCCAACTCTTTGCGACCCCATGGACTGTAGCTCACCAGGCTTCTCCATCCATGGAATTTTCCAGGCATGAGTACTGGAGGGGGTTGGCATTTCCTTCTCCAGGAAACAGTTAAAATTATACCCAATATAACAAATATACTAACAATCATAATAGAGAACTATGAGCAATTACACACCAACACGTTGGACAGCCTAGAAGAAAAAGATAAATCCTAGAAAGATACAGTTTCCTAAGACTGAATCATAAATAAATAGAAAAGGTCAATAGACTAATTAGTAGTATTTAAATTGAACCAGTAATAAAAAAAATCACAACAAACAAAAGTTCAGGACCAGATGGCTTCACAATGGAATTCTAGCAAACACTGAAAGAGTCAATACCTATCCTTCATGAACCATTCCAAGAAACTGAAAAGGAGGAAATAAGTCCAAACTTACTCTACAAGGCCAGCATTATTACCCTACCATTATCAAAACCAGACCAACACACTACAAACAAAGAAAATAAGGGGTCAATTTCCTTCCCAAAAGTTTTGCCAAGAGAACACACTGGCTAGAGCAAACACCCTCTTCCAATAACACAAGAGACAACCTATACATGGACATCATCAGATGGTCAATACTGAAATCACACTGATTATATTCTTTGTAGCCAAAGATGAAGCTCTATACAGTCAGCAAACAAGACTGAGAGCTGACTGTGGCTCAGATTATGAACCACTTATTGCAAAATTCAGATTTAGATGGAAGAAAGTAGGGAAAACCACTAGGCCATTCAGGTGTGGCCTAAAACAAATCCCTTATGATTATACAGTGGAAGTGACAAATAGATTCAAGGGATGAGATCTGATAGAGTGCTGAAGAACTATCGACGGAGGTTTGTAACATTGTACAGGAGGTGGTGACCAAAACTATTTCCAAGAAAAAGAAATGCAAAAAGGTAAAATGGTTGTCTGAGGAAGCCTTACAAATAGCAGAGAAAAGAAGACAAGCAAAAGGCAAAGAAGAAAAGGAAAGATAGACCCATTTGAATGCAGAGTTCCAAAGAATAGCAAGGACAAATAAGAAAGCCTTCCTAAGCGATCAATGCAAAGAAATAGAGGAAAACAACAGAATGGGAAAGACTAGAGATCTCTTCAAGAAAATTAGAGATACCAAGGGAACATTTCATGCAAAGATGGGCACAATAAAGGACAGAAATAGTATGGACCTAACAGAAGCAGAAAATATTAAGAGGAGATGGCAAGAATACACAGAAAAACCATACAAAAATGATCTTCATGACCAGACAACCGTGATAGTGTGATAACTCACCAAGAGCCATATATCCTGGAATGTGAAGTCAAGTAGGCCTTAGGAAGCATCACTATGAACAAAGCTAGTGGAGGTGATGGAATTACAGGTGAGCTATTTCAAATTCTGAAATATGATGCTGTCAAAGTGCTGCACTCAATATTCCAGCAAATTTGGAAAACTCAGCAGTGGCCACAGGACTGGAAAAGGTCAGTTTTCATTCCAATCCCAAAGAAAGGCCATGCCAAACAATGTTCAAACTGCTGCACCATTGTACTCATTTGATATGCTAGCAAGGTCATGCTCAAAATCCTTCAAGCTAGGTTTCACTAGTATGTGAACCAAGAACTTTCAAATGTACAAGCTGGATTTAGAAGAGGCAGAGGAACCGGCGATCAAATTGCCAACATCTGTGGGATCACAGAACAAGCAAGAGAATTCCAGAAAACATCTACTTCTGCTTCACTGACTACAATAAAGCCTTTGACTGTGTGGATAACAACAGAATGTGGAAACAGATGGGCATACCAGACCACCTTACCTACCTCCTGAGAAATGTATGCAGGTCAAGAAGCAACAGTTAGAACCAGACATGGAACAACAGACTGGTTCAAAATGGGGAAAGGAGTACGTCAAGCCTGTATATTGTTACCTTGCTTATTCAACTTATATGGAGAGTGCATCATGCAAAATGCCAGGCTGGATGAAGCACAAGTTGAAATCAAGATTGCTAAGAGAAATATCAATAATCTCAGATATGCAAATGACAGTACCCTAATGGCAGAAATTGAAGAGGAACTAGAGTCTCTTTATGAAGATGAAACAGAAGAGTGAAAGTCTGGCTTAAAACTCAACATTCAGAAAATGAAGATCATGGCATCCAGTCCCACTACTTCAAGAGAAACAGATGGGGAAACAATGGAAACAGTGACAGACTTTATTTTCTGGGCTCTAAAATCACTGCAGATGGTGACTGCAGCCATAAAATTGAAAGACGCATGCTCCTTGGAAGAAAAGCTATGACCAACAGAGACACTATATTTAAAACCAAGACATTACTTTGCTGACAAAGGTCTGTATCGTCAAAGCTATGATTTTGCCATTAGTCATGTATGTGAGAGTTGGACCATAAAAAAGGCTGAGAGCCAAAAATCGATGCCTTCAAATGGTGATGCTGGAGAAGACACTTGAGAGTCCCTTACACAGCAGAGAGATCAAACCAGTCAATCCTAAAAGAAACCAACCCCGAATATTCATTGGAAGGACTGATGCTGAAGCTGAAGCTCCAGTACTTTGGCCACCTGATGCAAAGATCCAACTCATTGGAAAAGACCCTGATGCTGGGAAAGATTGAAGGCAGGAGGAGAAGGAGACGATAGAGGATGAAATGGTTGCATGGCATCACCGACTCAATAGACATGAGTTTAGCAAATTCTGGGAGTTGGTGAAGGACAGGGAAGCCTGGCGTGCTGCAGGCCATGGAGTTGCAGAAGTTGGAGATGATTCAGGGGACTGAACAACAATGATCCTGGATGAACACAGACACAAAAATCCTCAAGTCCACAATGCATACATAGGACCCTATCCATGATCAAGTGGGATTTATTACAGGTCCACAAGGATGTCTTAACATATGCAAAATCAACCAATGTGATACACTACATTAACAAAAGGATGGATAAAAAACACATAATTTCCTCAATGTATGAGGAAAAGCATTTGACAAAATTCAACATCAATCCATGCTAAAAATTCTCACCAAAGTGCATATAGAGGGAACATATCTTAACATATTACATCCTTTTAAAGCAAACCCACAGCTAACATCATACTCAATGATGAAATGCTGGAAAACCTTTCCTCTAAATTCAGCAAGAAGACAAAGATGACCATTACCATCACTTCTATTTAACCTAATACTGTAAGTCCTAGTCACAGCAGCTAGGCAAGCAAAAGAAATAAAAGGCATACAAATTGGAAGGGAAGAAATAAAACTGTCACTCTCTGCAGATGACATGATGCTGTAATATATTTAGAAAACCCTAAATTCTCCACCAAAAAAACTTTAGAATAAACTTAGCTAAGTTTCAGGATACAATATATAGAAACCCGTTACTTTTCTATAGAGTAATAATGAACTATCAGAAAGAAAACAATTTCATTTATAATCAAATCAAAAGAATTTGATTATGATCAAATAAAAAAGAGTATATGTAGGAATACTCAAAAACTATAAGACACTGCTAAAATAAATTGAAGATGATACAAAAAAATGGAAAAATAATCTGTTTTCATGGAGTGGAAGAATTAACATTGTTAAAATATCCTGGGACAGAGGGAGAGAAGGGATACACAGACACACACACATAATTACAACTGGTTCACATTGTTTTACTGAAGAAACCAACACAAAATTATAAAGCCATTTTCCACTGATTAAAAAATAAATAAAGCTAAAAAACTATCCTTACTACCTATAGATTTAATGCAGTCTCTATCAAAACCCTCATGACATTTCTCACAGAATTAGAACAAATAATACCAACATATCTGTAGGACCACAAAAGACCCTGAATAGTCAAACAACCTTGAGATAAAAGATCAAAGCTAGAGGTATTACACTCCCTGACTTCAGACTATACTACAAAACTACGGTAATTATAACAATATGAAATGGCACAAGGAGAGACACACAGATCAATGGAACAGAATAGAACCCAGAAAGAATCCCACATTTGGCCAATTACTGTACCACAAAGGGAGCATGAATACACACTAGGGGAAAGACAGTGTCTTCAATAAGTGCTGTTGGGAAATATGGTCAGCTACATGTAAGAGAGTCAAACGAGAACCTTTTCTCACTCCACATACAAAAAAAAAAAAAACAAAAAAAACCTCAAAGGGGATTAAAGAACTAAACACTTAGAATAAAATAAATGCAGTCCATTCATTGACATTGGTCTTAACATGGCTGGGTGCTCTGACCTTAGGAGAGTTCTTTAACCTCTCTGAGTTTCAACTTTCTTATCTTCAAACAGAGAAAATAATAGTACCGCATGATTATAATGAAGGTTAAATGAAATACTGCCAATAAAATTGTTAAAAGGGGACCAGGCACACACGGTAATTTTTTGTTACTATTATCACTCTTTATAATTACTATAAAGCAATAGCTTTTGAATTTAGAAGAACAAATTCAGAGGCAATGCCTACAGCGTGATCCTATTTTTATAAAATTGTATGTGTACACATGCATGTGTTTTTCTATGTTTTGACTGTAGATAAAATTACAACATGATACATACCAAACTATTAACACTGGTTAGGTAATTCAGATGGTAAAGAAGTCACCTGCAATGTGGGAGACCAGGGTTCTATCCCTGGTTTGGGAACATACCCCAGAAGAGGGCATGTCAACCACTCCAGTATTCCTGCCCGGAGAATGCCAATGGACAGAGGAGTCTGGCAGGCTACAGTCCATGGGGTCACAAAGAGTAGGACATGACTGAGTGATTAGTAACACATCCAAGAACTGCTTGGAGTTAGGGGAGAATGGTGGATAATATGCCCTTTTCTTAATACATCAACATCTTGTTTGATTATTTACAATGAGCATGTACTTTTTGCCAATTAAAGAAAGTCTCCAAATTCAATATCCACTTATTTTATATTTTTTTGCATTTTTAGAGCTATCAAATTCTGAAAATTAGAAGTGTTAATTGTGTACCCAAAAAGCTTTACCTACAGAATGACATCTGAATACATTAGTACGTTTTTACAAAACCCTTTCTAAGCCGGCAATTCAATTTCCTCTTTTAATCTCTCCTATTACTACTGATTACTTTCAAATCATCACTGTTACTGTTTTCCCCCTCATAATGCAGGACATTGAGTATTCCATCATTCCATCATTCATGCCGCAGGATGTGCCATTTCCTCTGCCCTTAAATGCCCTTCTCTAATTCTTGGTCTTGTGATTGTGTGATCCCCCCACTTCTTTTTTATACACTGTGAGAAAATGTGATTTTCTGCCAGTAGGTTTCATCCTGATGCTTCTATTCCCAGTTACCTTACCTCTTCTAAACCATGACCATACATGACACTAATTGGTTTGGGAGCTGTTTTAAGTTAGATTCCAGGCCCTTCTAAGACTCTAGTGCTACTCGCTTTGATTTCTCATTGAGCCTTGTTTCTCTCTCAAGTCTTGCATTTTAAGACTGTTATGAGTCTTACTGATGATCAAGTCAGATTAATTACCTGGATAAGTCTGAGCTAGTCCATGGCATCAGGGAAATTGTAATCTTATTATTTTTCTAAATGCAAATATTATTTTGCTTATAAAATATCACCAGACCAGTTAACCTGTCAATGACAAGTATGGTTATTGTAGAAAAAATTTTTTCTGGGCAATCAATGGGGAAAGAGAGAAGGTAGAGGAGTATGAGTGGGGTGTGCTGTGATAGAAAATACCCCATTACCATCTTACTTTCCCTGTCTTTTTCTAAAGAACAATTTTCATTTTTTCATAGATAATTTTTAAAAAACCTGTAGCCAAATATAATCAAGTTCAATTTATTTTTTATTATGATTAGTCTTGTTTGAGTTCTGTTTAAGAATTCTTTGCTACCTGCTCACCTCAAGGTCATGAAGAGTCTCCTATATATTATTTTCTCAAAACTTGATTGCTTTTTATTTTTCCAGACCCAGGACCACAGGCCTGCTGACCCTCTTAATGGGCAGAGGAACCACCTGGGGGAATCTGGCTTCACAGCTGAGAATGAAAAATTTGCTGCCCTGTCAACAAAGGATGCTGCAGCTATCTAGCCATTAGCCAGTACTGTGGCCTGGTCGGTGAGCCCTGAGGGACTCCAGTATGGAGACCAATGGGCTGACTATTGCCAAGCCTTCAGCCACTGCAGACATTCCCAGGGTGCACCCTGAGGCGATTCAGGATGGAAAACAACAAGCTACTGGCATTGGATTGCTAAGGTGCATAGCAAAGGAATGATTTCATTGGGCCCAGATTCTTGCTTCTTCTGCTACACAGAAAAAGCTAAATTCATTCATGTGAAATACTTGGTTTTCTCTAATAGTAACCTTTTGATGTTCTGACTACCTGCTTTTGCTGCAAAATTTTTGTATATCCTTCAGAACAATACCTCAGAGCTACCTGAGAGGCTGTCTCCTGGGCTTGAGCCCTCAAAAAGTCTGTTGAATACAATTCTCAAATTAAATAAATAAATAAATTATAAGGAAAAAAGGGGTAAAAAACACAAATATGTGGAGGCTAAACAATACGCCAGCAAACAACCAATGGATCACCGAAGAAATTCAAAAGGAAATTAAAAAAAAATACCTAGGGACAAATGAAAACAAAAGTACAATGATCCATGGGACTCAACAGAAGCAGTTCTAACAGAGAAGTTTATAGTGATACAGTGTTATCTCAGGGAAAAGTAAAACCTCAAAAAACCTAATCTTACACCAAAACAACTAGAGAAAAACAAACAAAACCCAAAGTTAGTAGAAGGAAAGAAATCATAAAGATAAGAGCAGATATAAATGAAATATAGAGATGAAAACGCTGGAAAAGACCAATGAAACTAAAAGCTTGTTCTTGGAAAAAATAAACAAAATTGATAAACTTTAAATTCGACTCATCAAGAAATAGAGGGAGAGGGCTCAAATCAATAAAGTTAGAAATGAAAAAGAAGTTACAACAGACACCACAGAAATACAAAAGATCATAAGAGACTACTACAAGTAACTCCATGCCCCCAAATATAGACAGTCTAGAAGAAATAGACAACTTTTGAGAAATGTATAAACTTCTAAGACTGGATCCACAAGAAACAGAAAATAGGAACAAATCAATTATAAGTACTGAAATTGAAATGGTGATTTAAAAACTCCCAGCAAACAAAATCCAAGACCAGATGGTTTCACAGGCAAATTCTATTAAATATTTAGAGAAGAATTAACACCTATCCTTCTGAAAATTTTCCCAAAAATTTCAAAGTAAGAAACACTCCCCAAAGTTATTCTCTGAGGCTTCCACCATCCTGATTCCAAAACTAGACAAAGATAAAATCACAAAAAGAGAAAATTACAAGCCAATATCACTGATGAATATAGATGCAAAAATTCTCAACAAAATGTTAGCAGTCTAAATCCAACAATATTTTAAAATGATCATACACCATGATCAAATGGGATTTATCCCAGGGATGCAAGGATATTTTTAATATCTGCAAATCAACCAGTGTGATCTACCACATCAATAAATTGAAGAATAAAAACCATATGATATCTCAGTAGATGCAGAAAAAGTTTTTGACAAAAATCAGTATCCATTTATGATAAAAAAAAACTCTCCAGAAAGTTGGCATAGAGGGAAGCTACCTCAACATAATAAGGGCCATGTATGACAACGCTACTGCTAACATAATATTCAGCAGTGAAAAGCTGAAACATTTCCTCTAAGATCGAAAACAAGACAAGGATATCCACTCTCTCCTCTCCACTTTTATTCAACATAGTTTTTGGAAGGCCTACCCATGGCAATTAGAAAAGAAAAATAAGTAAAAGGAATCCAGTTTGGAAAAGAAGTAAAATTATTTTTGTTTGCAAATGACATGAAGTTATACATAGGACATCCTAAAGATGCTATGAGAAAACACTAGAGCTCATCCATGAGTTTGGTAAAGTTGCAGGATACAAAATTAATACACAGAAATTGAACATTTCTATACATTAATAATGAAAGATCAGAAAGAGAAATTAAAGAAACAATTTATCATTACATCAAAAACGATAAAACACCTAGGAATAAATCTACCTAAAGAACCAAAAGACCTGTATTCCCAAAGCTATAAAATATTGATGAAAGAAATGAAGATGGAAAAAGCAGATGGAAAGATACACAATGTTCTTGGATCAGAAGACTCAATATTGTCAAAATGAATATACTACCCAAGGCAATCTACAGATTCACTGGAATCCCTATCAAATTACCAATTGCATTTTTCTTTCACAGAACAATTTTTTCACTAGAAAAAAGAATTTTTAATGGAGAAACAAAAGACTATACAATGGAGAAAAAATAGTCTTTAATAAGTGGTCCTGGGAAAATTTGATATCTACATGTAAAAAAATGAAATTAGAATATTATTTGACACCATACAAAAAAGTTAACTCAAAATGGACTAGAGACCTGAATGTAAAAACCTATATGCTATAAAACTCTGTGGAAAACAGGCTCAACTCTCTTCTTCATAAATCACTGCAATATCTTTTTTGATCTGTCTTTTTGAGTACTGGAAACAAACAAAAATATACAAATGAGACTTAATTAAACTCAAAAGCCTTTTTGCAAAGCAAAGAAACCAAGAAACAAAACAAAAATACAACCCCAGAAGGGGAGAAAATATTTGCAAATGATGTGACAGACAATGGATTAACCTCCAAAATTTACAAACAGCTCACTAGGCTGAATATCAAACAAACAAACAAACCAAATCAAAAAATGGGGAGAAGAGTTAAGTAGACATTTCTCCAAAGAAGACATACAGGTGACCAAGAGGCACAAGCAAAGATGCTCAACACTGCAATTATTAGAGAAATGCAAATCAAAACTTCAATGAGATATTACCTCACACCAGTAAGAATGGCCATCATCAAAAAGTCTACAAATAGTAAATGCTGGAGAGAGTGTGGATAAAAGGGTATCCCCCTACTCTTAGTGGAAATGTAAATTGGTGTAGCCACTATGGACAACAGTATGGAGATTCCTTTAAAAGCTTAAAACAGAGCTATAATATGATCCAGCAATCCCACTCCTGGTCATATATTCAGAGAGAGAAACATAATTCTAAAGAATACATGCATCCCAGTGTTCATTGCAGTGGTATTTATGATGGCCGACACATGGAAGCAAACTAAGCGTCTATCAACAGGTAAATGGATAAAGAAGTCATATATAGAGAGAGTGGAATATTACTCAGCCAGAAACAAGAATGAAGTAATGCCATTTGCAGCTACACGAATGGATGTAGAGATTATCACACCCAGTGAAGTAAGAAAGACAGATATCATATGATATCATTTATATGTGGCATCTAAACAAAATGATACACTTGAACTTTTTTACAAAAAAGAAACAGACTCACAGACTTAGAAAATGAATTTACAGTTCCCAGGTTGAAAGGGCTCAGGGGAGAGACAGATTGGGAGTTGAGGACTGACTTATACATACGCTATATTTAAAATAGATAACCAACAAGACCTAGTATATGGTACAGAGAACTGTGCTCAATATGCTTTAATATCCTAAATGGGAAAGAATTTGGAAAAAAATAGATAACATGTGTATGTGTAACTGAATCACTTTTCTTTAATACATCTTTGTTAATCAACTACAATATAAAATGATTTTTTTAAAAAAATTACAACAAGTTGTCAATCATAGTTAAAGAAGATCTAGATAAATGGAGAGACATACCAAATTCATGGGTTGGAAAACTAGATATTTCCAAGATGGCTATTCTATACAAATTGGTTTAAAGGCCCAATGTGATTCCTCTGTTAAAGTCCTGAGAGGCTTTTACCCCCATGTGTCTTGAAATTCATTCAGTAAACTTTTACCATTATAGTATGTGTACAGCTTTGAAAATTCCTTTTCTCCTACTTTTGAAAGTTTATGTTCATTTCTCTTCTAGCATGCCTCACTGTCCATATTTATCATTCAATTTTTTCCAGCTCCTACCCTCATTCTGTCCCTTTTAAAGTACCATATGGAAAAAAAATAACATATGTCTGATTTATAATAATAACTCAGTGGTCTGGAGGCTGTCCTCGTTGATGGTCTGTGAGGATAATCCTATGCAACTAAAAAGGATGAAACTGTGCGAGTAAAACTGTGTATGATAGCGGATGCTTTCCCAGCATCTGCATCATCTCTGGCTTCATTTGTTAAGGTTCTAATGAGGCTTTTTTCACATCTGTGATCTGTGCTTCTTTCCTCAGCTGCCACCCTGGGAGAGGGAGTAAGAAAAGACAATGGACTCATCCAGTAGTTCATGGTATATTGGCTCATTTATAAGGTTTCTAATAATTGTTAATACCTTAGCCTGATGGCAATTGCAGCTTCCTCGCAGAAGTTACCCCTGATATTGCCTCTTGAAATTATGTTTTTTATCTTCTCTGTGCGCTAATAGCACTACATCTGAACTTCTCTTATACAGGTATTTAAAACTACAGGAAAGAGTTATATCCTCTTAAATACAGGCTTAGCCTCTTAAATTCAGGCATTTATAGCTATAGGAAAGAGCAGAAGGTAACTGGTGGGCTTGCTCCTTGAAAGAAAAGCTATGACAAATGTAGACAGCATATTAAAAAGCAGAGGCATTACTTTGCCAATAAAAGGTCTGTATAGTCAAAGCTATGGTTCTCCAGTAGTCATTTACAGATGTGAGAACTGGACAATAAAAAAGGCTGAGCACTGAAGAATTGATGCCTTCACACTGTGGTGCCAGAGAAAACTCTTGAGGGTCCCTTGGACAGCAAGGAGATCAAACCAGCCAATCCTAAAGAAATCAACCCTGAATATTCATTGGAAGGACTGATGTTGAAGCTGAAGCTCTAATACTTTGGCCACAAGATGTGAAGAGTCAATGCTTAGAAAAGATTCTGATGCTGGAAAGATTGAAGGCAGGAGGAGAAGGGGATGACAGAGCATGAGATGGTTGGATGGCATCACCAACTCAATGAATATGAGTTTGAGCAAACTCTGGGAGATGGTGAAGGACAGGGAAGCCTGGTGTGCTGCATTCCATTGGGTCAGAAAGAGTCAGACACGACCAAGCAGCTGAACAACAACAAAATTATGTCTGTAAGTTCCTTGAGGACAAGATTGATGTCTAAATGAGAGCTCTGTCCACATGTTGGTTAGTATTACATTACAGTTAATAAGGAAATTTGTTACTGGATGGATATATGAGCCAGAGGAGAGGAAGAAAGAGCATAAATCAGCTCACAGCAACTGATGTTGCCATCAAGGGATAAGGGATGTACTGATACTGGACAGAGAGTCTGGGGAAAGAAAGGTCTTAATTTTTTTGGCCACACACCATGTAGGATCTTAATTTTCCCACCAGGGATCAAATCCATGCTCCCTGAATTGGAAGCCCAATGTCTTAACCACTGGATCTCCAGGGAAGCCCCCAAAATGTCTTTAGTACTAAAGCCAAAAGGTAGGACCAAATCTTGGGTAGAGATAGTGGTGCAGATGACTTTACTGAAGTCACATGTCAACCACGGGCAGGAATCGGACCAGGGTCTAGTCTTCTGACCCCCTAGGCAGTGCTCTTCGCACTCCGCCGTGGTGCTGCTATGATTGAGCTAGGCGCAGACGAGACACAGGAAGCACAGCAGCTACTACTGACGAAGAAGAACTATCAAAGATCACCATTAGCATCAATATAAAAAAATTCTCTTTTTTATGGAAAACCTTGTGCACAGCCCCAGTACATTGAACCAATGAATGCTGAGTGACTGTGGTCACCACAGGGGCCGGGGGTTTGTTGGAGTCAAAGCCTTCCCACACTACTTGACTTTCTTCTTTCTTTTCTGAACAATCTACAGTGTTTCCTCCACACCTCAGTAGAACTTTCAACCTCTAAATGACATGATTTTAAAAGATGGACATACCACACAGAATGGGCACAGCCACGGCCAGTGTTACACATGGACTCACTGTCAAATGAGTGGTTTTGTCACTCCAGGCCAGAGACAACAATGCCTCTGAAAGAGACTTTTATGCTTTTTTTTTTTTTTTTAACATATAGTATATTTTATTTAGAAGCTTAGGTAAAAATGAAATAGTAAGCAGTAGTATAAGAGGAGATTAATGAAATAACTTTGAATAATAATAAATTTGAGACATTATTTCATTATTTTTGTATGTAAAGCATTATTGCAATTTATATTGAGCAGAAAACATTTTTGTTAAATTTGTGAATTTCCTAACAGCACATATTTCTCTATCTGTAGATATTTGGTGTAGAAACAGAAAACGTAGGCTTTGAAGGTCGTCTCTCCTGTGCTATAAATTTGAACCCAACAGCAGTCATTGACTTGAAAATATCCAGGGGGCTCAGTCCACACTTAGGAAATTTATTTCGACACATAGACTAATATGGAGGGAAACCTGCTATCACTCTGGAGCAGTTGATCTGCAAATCAGTCAACTGACAAAGCAATTTACATGTGTCAACCCCTTTCCTTATTCTTGGAGATGATAATGGGCTCTCCACTCACAAAGGTGCAAGTGCCAGGCTTTGGAATGAATTCGATTACCTGCTGAAATGTATTTCAGAATGCTGAACTGTATTCTGAATCCCCTTACTGTGTAGCGAGGATTTAAATTCCATTCTCTCTATCTTACTAATTGGGTAGGTGGCTGACCATTCTTCCAAAATGAGTCCCTTTTCAGAGATTAGTGTCACAGAGCCCAGGAAACTGTAAAAGCAGTCAGCAGGCCACCACAAGGCCTCTGCTTCCCTGAGTTTTTTATTGATTGCTCATTCCTCTGCCCCACATGACCACCCCCACCTGCTCCTGACTGCAGGCTGCCCATCAACTGCTCCAGAGAGATGCTCTGAAAAATTGCATTTGGAGCTGCTCAGTCTCACGAGTCAGAAAATCTGATTAGATTTCCATGCTTTCCAAATACAATCCTGCATGCAGTCAGCCAAGCAAATCACTGGGCCCTTTTAATCACTCATTTCACGGAGAAGTTTCTGGGGCCCTGGGCAGTGGCATCCTTCCAGAAAGAAGGCATAGGAAACGTTCATGAGAATCAGCCAAGGCTGTGTCGGCCCCAGCTTGGTTGGACGTATGGCTGAGAACAAAACAAGTTCAATTTTAGAGTACTTCACACTTTACTTCACACATCCATGTGCCTTATTTTATCTGAAGTCCTAAAAAAGTCAATGAGGTAAGACTAAAAGGAGATCTTCTAATACCCACTTTCTAGTCTTTCAAAATTGTGTTCACACAGATAGTTATTCATCCAGTCCCATGCAGTAATTGACAAGGCTGAGATTCAAAGTGGGATTCTGTGACTCCAAACCGTGTGTTGTTTGCATATCACTGCACGATGCTCACACCTTCTACCTTCACCAAAGACAGAAGCTAAAGGAGTATGTCAAGGCTGTATATTGTCACCCTGCTTATTTAACTTATATGCAGAGTACATCATGAGACACGCTGGGCTGTAGGAAGCACAAGCTGGAATCAAGATTGCCAGGAAAAATATCAATAACCTCAGCTATACAGATGACACCACCCTTATGGCAGGAAGTGAAGAAGAACTAAAGAGTCACTTGATGAAAGTGAAAGAGGAGAGTGAAAAAGTTGGCTTAAAGCTCAACATTCAGAAAACTAAGATCATGGCATCTGGTCCCATCACTTCATGGCAGGTAGATGGGGAAACAATGGAAACAGTGGCTGACTTTATTCTCCTGGGCTCCAAAATCACTGCAGATGGTCATTGCAGCCATGAAATTAAAAGATGCTTACTCCTTGGAAGGAAAGTTATGACCAACCTAGACAGCATATTAAAAAGCAGACACATTACTTTGCCAACAAAGGTCCATCTAGGCAAGGCTATGGTTTTTCCAGTGGTCATGGATGGATGTGAGAGTTGGATGGTGAAGAAAACTGAGCACCAAAGAAATGATGTTTTTGAACTGTGGTGTTGGAGAAGACTCTTGAGAGTCCCTTGAACAGCAAGGAGATCCAACCAGTCCATCCTAAAGGAGATCAGTCCTGGAAGGACTGATGTTGAAGCTGAAACTGCAATACTTTGGCCACCTCATGCGAACAGTTGACTCATTGGAAAAGACATGATGCTGGGAAGGATTGGGGGCAGGAGGAAAGGGAAACAACAGAGGATGAGATGGCTGGATGGTCTCACTGACTCGATGGACATGAGTTTGGGTAAACTCCTGGAGTTGGTAATGGACAGGCAAGCCCAGCGTGCTGCGATTATTGGGTCGCAAAGAGTCAGATGCGACTGAACTGAACTGACTGAATACTCAGTGAAATACTATCTCTCAGGTGCTGTGCACAACCTGTTCCTACATTATCATTACAGACACTCTGTGAGATGGGTACCAGCTTGTCCCTGTTTAGCACAGTGCGGCTTAGAAAGAGTATAGCTTGTCTTTCCCTGTCTTTAGGTTATTGCAATTTTAAAACATGATGCTAACATGTCCTTCTCTATTCAGCTAAAACTGCCTTACCCTCAGGAAAATTAGTTTGCTCCACACATGTGGTTTTTTGTTTCTGTCCCTAAATATTACCTAACTGTGGGAGGAGTTATGTATCTGTGACATACCTACACAGTCTCAGCAATCTCTAAAGAGATTGTAAAGCTCCTTAAAACTTTGGAGATATGGTAAGGGGTAACCATGGAAATATGGTTAGAACTCCGCTTCAGTTAACCATTAATAAATGTTTGTAAGAATATAGGATTCTTTCTGTATTAAAGAAGAATACTGTTTTTATTATCTTACCCCTTCCTCCACACCCACCCTCCACGCCTGTCCCCACAGTTAGGCCGTGTAATAATGTTACCAACTTCAAAGGGCAGCTGGACTCTGAGAAGGAAAGAGCAGGCGATTATCGGGTTTGTGTGTCCCTTTGATTTGGGTGCTGCGCAGCGGAATCCTACTGTGTCTGCTGGTTGAGAGGTCCTTTTGTTCTGACAAGCTGGAGTGCAAGGTGAGAGAAGGCTAAGTAGGAAGAGAGGAGAAGCAGTCTGGGACGGAGATAAAGGGAAAGATAAATGCTCACAGTTCCAGGAACTGTCTCAGTTGTTCTTTGTGGGGGAGGGGGCAGGGTGGGATGCTGCAAGAAGGGACATGTGACAGTTGTGGCAGCAAACCTGAGTAGGCCATGCAGACTGGCTCCATCAGTCCAGTTATATTTCTTTTCATTCTGGAAAGCAGAGCAAGAAGAAAGTTGAGGAAATGACATAATTTATAACGTTTTTTGGTAATGAGACATTTCTTCAAAGTAGTTATCTGGGGAGGAGGCTTCTCTACCTGCAGATACCCTTTCTTTCCCTTCGTCATCACCGTTCCAAGTCTCCAGCCTCCTTCAAGGTCCCCTAAGGTCAAGGAAGCCTTCCCTAACTCTTCTATCTGTTCAGAAAAACACCAATAGCAGTCTGTGTCAGAACTCAACAAACAAATATTGGTTATACACACTTCCATTATTCTATATTTATTTAGTCTTGTAGTCTTAAATAAACCTGAAAATCCTTGAGGACAATGATCACATTGTCATCCTCTTCCTATCGTATCGTAAGCCATCTGTAACTTACTGGGGCCTGGACACACAGTAAGGGATAATGAACCTTAATAAATGCTTGTTAGCTGTGATATACATGTAAAACCTCATCCCCAAACTACACATCTATCATGTATCCAAGCATTCAGCCTATGCACATAAGTTCAAATCTGGACTAATGTAACTATTGATGAGGGAAGAGAAGTTGCAGAATCACAGTTAACATAATGTTTAATCTTCATTTCCTGGAGCTGTTTTCAGAAATTCTAAACTGAAGACTTCTGAATCTGTTCACCTTTCAGTGATACCAGTGGATCACATTTTTGTTTCCCGTACTTATCAGAGAGCTTGCCAGAGCAAATATTCTTCCCTCATCCAAATAGCTCCAATTAAAGCATAAACTCTTAGATAAACAAAGTAGAAAACAAGCTCAAACTACGTATCTTTGGGTGTAAAATCAACCACAGACAATATATTGTGGATTAATTTGCATCTTCTGCTGGAGAAGGGTTATTGCTTGATTTAACCAATATTTTAAATTTCTCAATTTCAGGAGCCACTTAGGGAAATAGGACAAGATAAAATATTGGCTTTTAAAAATAGCACGAAGAGAACATATCAAGACTCAATGTCTTCCTGCCATTTGGAACAAAGTCTCAGTGTCATAGCATGAATTTTCTGTAAGGAAGAGCCTGGAGGCGAGCTAGTCTAACCTTGTGTCACAGGTGAGATGACTGAAGCAGAGTTAAATGACCCAAGCAGAGTCACACAACGTGGACAGGAGCCTCAATTCCCCTCCAATGAGATAAAAGAACTTTAGGAACACAAAGATGATCGGAATTAATATAAGGTGTAATAGTCTAAGAATATTTACATAATTCTTATATTCATTTACTGTGTTTCTTCAAGATCAGTGGAAGGACTGGTCTTTTTAATTTTGGAAATTCTACTGCCTGGAATATTAAAACCCTATAGTAAATGGTCTGAGTGCTGAAAAACCATAAAAGGCCTCATCCCTGTTCATCAGATGTAAATGTAATGATTTGACTATAGTTATCATTAATGGGCTAATAACTATTTATGACCTCAGGATGCAGCTCCTACCCTGTTAATGGGCTACGTGGTAAAGCTGTGATTTAACCTCTGTTGTTCTAGCTCTTGGTCTCAGTTGCTTGCATTAAGAGGTGAGCAGGTTCTGCTGATTATCTATATAATAAGAGATCATGTTGCAAGAGCCTTCAGAAAAACTCTCATCAAACAAAATTGGAGTTGTGTCTGAGAAGGAAGCCTTGCAGAATAATATGTTGATTGCCCCAAATAGCCCTCATGAATTGCACTTACAAGGAAATTGATCATAGGTTTTCTTAACTGCATTTTCAAGCAATTTGTGAATCCCTAAGCACTGGGATAATATGTCTGCTGACACTTCTCAAACAAGATTTCTCCAGGATTCTTCCACATAGCCTTAGAGATGGCACCCACCTCTTGTAGGAACAGATTTGTGAAACATCCCGAGGCTCAATTGTGTCTGAGCTGGGCTCCAAGTGCAGGGGCTACTTCTCAGTGGTTGGCCGGATGGGCTTAAAGGAAGAAAAGGCTTAGCAGTGCTACATCTGGTACGCTGACTGTGCTTCAAGACAACCTGCACTTCCTTCTCACTCTGTATTTACCCTTCAAGAAATTGTGTTTGTTTCAAGAGTGTATTTCTTTATTCTGCTATACACAATGTGTTAGGACAAGAGAAGACATCAGGAAAGAAGTTTAAAATATGTTCCCTGTTCACTCTGGTCTTGCAGTTTAGTTTACAAGAGGAAATATACACAGAAGTGATTTTTTTAAAAATCTGACTGATTTTTATTTATGACTCTTGATGAAATGACCATTACCTTTTGCCCATATTATTGCAATGTCAGTAACCCTAACCAATATCCCTTTGTCTCTTTTTTGTTAAAACATCATTTCCATGCCACCATTTTCTTCCGACATATTCCCCAGTGGCTTCATGCTCACCTTATGCTGAGTCAAAGTCCACCATGGCCTGCAAGGCTGTCTGTGACAGCCCATTCTTGGTCTGACATTATATCCTGCCTCCTGTCCTCTCCTTTCATTCTCACTGGACTCCACTGCCCCTTGGCTGTTCCTCAAGTGCAGTAATGATTCCAGCACTTTCCCTGTTCTTCCCGGTGTCTGGACTGTTTCTTCCCTAGGCACACACATGGTGTTCTCTTTCATTTAATTTAGATTTCTTATTAAATGTGGACTTATCAATGAGGATGCCCCTGACCCATCGATCTAGAATACATTCATCTCTGTCTTTTCCTCCTGACTTATTCCTCTTCTCAGCATTTAAGAACCACTAAAATGGTTGATTTATCTGCCCCCCTCCACCAAACTATGTAATCTTTATGAGAAAAGGATATCCATAAAACCTAGAATTGTGCCTGATGTATAGGAAATGTTAATACTTCGGTTGAACTAGAAAACCTAAATGGCTTAATGATTATAGAAGATGAATGAATGAATGAATAAAATACTGAGATGAGCTTCCCACTGCCTGGTAAATTAAGTCCTGTCTCTCTATCCTGGCCTCCAAAGTCACTCTGTTAGGAACAGTTTCATATTCAACTAACAATATACATGATCAGCAGTGGTTTAAGTAATAAAGACACTCAATTCAGTTTTACAATAAGAAGCCTGGAGGTAAGCAGTCTTGACTCAATAGGTGCTAAAAGATGTTTCAAAGATATAATCTCTATCTTCATCCTTACTCTTTTTACCATAATGGTTTGGAGCTGCATGGTCATGGATGGTGGTTGTAGAACTGGGCAGCATGTATATACTCAAGATAGAGAAGGTGGAAGTGGTAGTAATGAAAAGATCTACCCTCTTCTTCTAGATAATAAGACTTTTCCAGATATCCTTTCCTGAGACTTTATTAAAATATGCTATTTGTTCATTTCTTAATGCAGAAAAGTTTTTTTCTCCAGTCTTTAAGGTGAAACTGAGCAATAAAGTGGATTGTGAATGGCTTTTGATGTAGCCAACCTCTGCTGTCTATCACAGTAGAGAGTAATGCTTTCCATTATATGATCCCTGCCTGATTTCCACTGCAGTACTGTACAGTCCCTCTTCCAACCCAACTATTTACTCTTCCCCCAACAATTCTGCCGCCTACGTTTCAAAAAACAAACATTTTTTAGAACCATTTCAGATTTACAGAAAAAGAAAATGAGAAGGTAGTACAGGGAGTTATTACATATCCCACATACAATTTCTCCATGGTTAACATCTGACTGTAGTTGGTATATTTGTTGTAACTAATAAACCAATATTGATAATTATTATCAATTAAATTTCATACTTTATTCAGACTTCTGGAGAAAGCTTTTATGTAATGTCCCTTTTCTTTTGGGAAACACATGTAGGTGTCATGTTTCCTGAAGTTCTGTTGGCCTGACGGTTTCTCAGACTTTCCTTGCTTGTGATGTCTTTTGACAGTTTTAAAGAGTATTGATCATGCTTTATAGAACATTCTCTACTATAATTTGACTGGCATTTTTTCTCTATATTGTTAGATTGGAGTTACAAGGGGTTTTGGTGAACAAGACCAGGGATCAAGTGCCACTTGCATCGTACCAAAAATGTACTATCAACATGAGGTGTATGTCAAGTTTCTCTATTATAAAATTACACCTTTTCACCCTCACATACTGTGTTCTTTAGAAGGAAGTCATTATGCACAGCTGACATTTGAGTAAATAGTTATTCTTCTCCTCCTTGAAAGTGGAGTATCTACATAAATTATTTGGAATTCTTCTGCATGGGTGATGTGCCCCTTTTCCCCAGTATATTTATTAATCTATGTATATATATCAGCATAGATACATTGATATTTACTTTACACTGTGGGTTAAAATGTAACACCTTATTTTTTTGGTCAAATTAATTCTACTTTGTCCATTGGAAACTCTTTTAGTTAGCTTCTGTGTCCCTCTGACATACCCACAACAATATGGGTCTGTAGTTTTTCAAAACTTTCTTTCTGGCTCTGAAAAGTGCTTCCAGCTCATCTCACATATTTTCTGCCCTGGTCTATTTTACTGGAAAATGGTATTTGAAATAAAGATCTGGGTGTAGATGTACACACTGTTACTGAGGTGTCCTTGTTCCTAGATCTTCTTAGGTGACAGAAGAAGGAACTACATGTGGGTTACTAACCTGTAAACGTGCACAGATCACTATTTCTATATGAATCATGTATGCCTTTACAACATTCATTATGAGTTCAGATTTATGTCTGCAACTGTAATCCATCACCAGATGAATCATTCTAGCTTTCTCTCCCTATCTATAAACTCCTATACCTACAGTGAGAGACCTGGCTTCCACCATCTGCCATTCAGTTACCTAGTCATTTGGTTCTATAACAATATCACAACTGTTAACTTCTATCTCTATGAGATACAATTTTACCAACTAGAGAAGAGTCATTGTATGTAGTTCCTTTTGTCTTTAGACTTTCCAACTCATTTCCTAGGTTACTTAGGTCAGCACCTTTTTGCACCACCCTCCTCAGTAAAGTTGTTTTTATATATCCATAATACAGTCAGGTTCTCTTGTCAAAGTCTACAGCTTTCTGAGATGGATTACTCCACCTCCTAAATGATTTATTTTATCTATCAATACATTACACTTCATAATTTTTATGCTATGAACTTCAATGGCTTTTGACAAATGCATAATGTCATTTGTCTACATGGTATCTACTTTGGCACTATATAGAATATTTTTACTACCTTAAAAGAAAACCATGTGTTTCATCTATTCAACCCTGTCTCATTCCCCTGACATCCTGGCAACCACTGATCTTTCATAATCTCTATAGTTTCACCTTTTCCAGAAAGTCATATAATTTGATTCATGTAGTATGTACCCTTTTCATATGGTTTCTTTACTTAGCAATATGCATTTAAGATTCTTCCTTGTTTTTTTTTGCTAGCTTAATAGCTCATCTCTTTTTATCACTCAGTAACATTCCATTGTATGGCTGTATGATGGTTTATCAGTTCACCTATTAAAGGGCATCTTGGTTGCTTCCATTTATTACTAATGATTAATAAAGCTGCTTTAAACATAATACCTAAGATTTTGACTATATTAACTTTGGAAGAAACTGACAGTCTTTCCAAGTAGCTGGACCATTTGGATTCATACCATCAATCAATGAGAGTTCCTGTGGTTCCACATTCTTGTGAGCATTTGTTATTGACATTTTAAAGTCACTTTCATAGAGGTGTTGAAGTGTGAAACTCGCTCAGTCGTGTCTGACTCTTTGTGACCCCATGGACTATACAGTTCATGGAATTCTCCAGGCCAGAATACTGGAGTGGGTAGCCTTTCTCTTCTCCAGGGGATCTTCCCAACCCAGGGTTTGAACCTAGATCTCCCGCATTGCAGGCAAATTCTTTACCATCTGGGCCACAAAGGAAGCCCAGATGTGTTAGCAGTATTTCATTATTGATTTAATCTGTGCACATTTCTATACCTTCCCTCAAAATAGGAAAACTCTTTCCATTCAAAGCTGATTTCATTGCCACTTACTCCTTAAAGTTCCTCTCAAAATATCCATCTTCTCTACCAAATGAATTTCCTTTTTTAAATTTCTAATATCCTTTATCACTAAAATAAATCCTTAATATTTGAAAGAGACTTTCCAGGTAAAGAAACTGCCTGCCAATGCAGGAGACATGAGAGAGGCAGGTTCAATCCCTGGGTCAGGAAGGTCTCCTGGAGGAGGGCATGGCAACTCACTCCAGTAATCTTGCCTGGAAAATTCCATGGACAGAGGAGCCTGGTGGGCTACAGTGCATAGGGTCACAAAGAGTCAGATGTGACTAAAGAGACTTGGCACTTCAGTCTAAGTTTATATCTTCAAGAAAACCACATAATATCTTCAAGAATACCACCATATCACTTTCCACAAAAAGTCAGACATTTAGAAATAAAATCTTTATCAACCGTTCGGATGCTTACTAATAGCTGCTGTGCAGATGCCAATGAAGAGAAAGCAACCAAGCCACAGTACAGAGATATTAGGAAGACAGCTTAGTTCATTTACCAATGATGTGATTTACTCCTAAATACCAGTCTTGCCCCATACAAAATTCAATCATCTCAAATTCCATCATGCCATGGGTCACTGCAATAACTTTTGAATCATCAAAATCATGAATATTAAATCTGTGAAGGCAAAGCACCTAAATAACCTTTTCCAGGGCCTACTCATTTTTTTTTAATTAGAGGAATTTCTGCTTATGTCTTTATTTTCCTTCTAGACTAAAAGGACTTGAGGATAGACTATATCTCTAATTTCATATTCAGTAAATAGCTATCAAATAAACAAATACAAATAGTGCTATAGAGCTTAAAAGGAAAAGACTGTTCTTTCTTACAAAAGCATTATGTGCCGTTTAATTGCTTCCTTGAGATTTCAAAGAAGCCTGAAAGAGAATAACAAAATTCTAAAATAGACCAGAAATTTAAGCACCTTGTAGAGAAGGCAGCCCCTGCATTAATATCAAAGCCCTCAGGAGGGATGTGTGTTCCTTTTGTCCGTGAAGGCTGTGTCTATGGAGTGGGTGATGGTGCCTAAGTGATCAACTCGCTTGTTGCCATGGCGATTTAGCCACCCTTTGCTGCTGTTGGCAAGTCTCCCAGCATTGCCCCTGCAGACTGGAACCACCCACCTGTTCTTTCTCTGTTTTCTACCTAGCACACTGCCTTTTATTGAACATAAGGGGGGTTCAGAAATTCTGTCTATGCTTAGGACTAATAGACATGCCAGAATACAGGTAAGCATAAAAGGATGGTGTGAAGGAAAGGGAGGTTGATATTCTTAGAGGGCCTGGGGGAGGTTATCTCTGCCACATAGAAAGGATCCCATCGCCCCTTTCTTTGAAGGATCAAGGCATTTACAAGGAGGTGCTTTTCAAGAAAATTCTCTTCTATCCCCAAAATGTGGTTCTCTCCTGTGATATATATCCAGAAAACAAATCCACAAGTGACACTGCAGGCCTAGGACAGTGCTAAGCAGGAAATTGGTGCTCAGGAAGGAGGGATCTTAAGTCAACAAAATCAGTGTTCCTGTGGGTCCCTGATGCTTTGCATATCCAGGGCTGGTCCCAGTGAAGGAAGCTCAAGTAAGCAAACTTCAGGAGGCAGTTGGGGGAGTTAGTTGGAAAAAATCCTGTTGCTGGGAAAGATTGAGGGCAGGAGGAGAAGGGGCCGACAGAGGAGATGGTTGGATGGCATCATTGACTCAATGAACATGAGTTTGAGCAAACTCTGGGAGATGGTGAAGGACAGGGAAGCCTGGTATGATGAAAAACATGAGGTTGCAAAGAGCTGGACATGACTTAGTGACTGAATAGCAACAAATCAAAGAGCCAGCACATCCTTTACTAATTTCAACAGCTTTTTTTTTGTTTTTGAGCATTTATTCCATGGCAAGCTCTGAAGATAGATCATAAATCATGACAGATATGGCCTATATCTCATTAATTCAATTAACCTTTAAATTTCAGTTTTTAGGTATTCCTTTGGGTCACACAGTTACATTTAGAAAGCCTCTACTGCAATTCATACATTTCCTAGCAATAATAAGTGTCATCAGCAAAGCGGGTAACAAAGATCTCTATATGTTTATAGCACTTTAGAATTGTCACAGTCCCCTCAAAAAGACCTATGAAGTAGGTCAGGCTAGAGTTTTCAGCTCTATTTTGCAGTTGAAGAAACTGAGGTTCAGAAAATACATCTAACTCATCTAAGCCAAAACACTAGTCTTCAAGGTGTGGTCTGAGGACCCCTTGCACTAGGATTGTTAGGAGAGGTACTTTCATAAATGGAACTAGGAAGGCCACCCCAAGAAATCCTGGTTCACGATCTACAAGGGTCCGTCCTAGAACTTTTGATAGTCCTAACTCTCCCTTAACAAACTACTGCCAAGTACCTTGGGTTTCACTGGTGGCTCAGTGGTAAAGACTCTACATGCCAATTCAGGAGACTCGGGTTCATTCCCTGGGACAAGAAGATCCCCTGGAGAAAGAAAGGGCAACCCACTCCAGCATTTTTGGCTGGAGAATTCCATGGACAGAGGAGCCTGGAGGGCTACAGTCCATGGGGTCTCTAAAAGAGTTGGATGCGACTTAGTGACTAAACAACAATGTGCCCAGGTGCTTTGGTTCATTCAGGATTTTTAACTGGAATATGTTGAGCCTGTTACACTTTTTGCACGTCATGTTGACAATGTGACCTGGATCACTGCTGCCTCTTAGCCACAATGAGGCAGGTTGGAGATTTTATGGATTAGTCAGTCCTTTCTTAGCTAAATACTTCTGTGGAAATGGAAAGAAGCCCATGGGAATGATAATTCAATTTCCTCATCAACTACCCTTCATTCCCAAAGACTGACCTCTTAGAGCATAGAGCTGCAGTGGAATGTTTGATTCACCAGGAGACTTTCTGCTGGCAGCAGCATTTTGTCCCTGGTGTTTTCTTTTTTGACAGCTCATCAGCAGAGTAACTGGAAGGTGACAGGAACTTCACTGTTCAATTAAGGCTTGAGTGTCACCAGAGTACGTGGAGGAGGAGAAGGAAGAGACCCAAGTGTAGGCACCTAAAATCAATGAGCTTTAACAAGCAGATTAGCCACCTTTCAGAAGTCAGGGCCTTCCCAAGATTGCCAGCCTGGTGCCTTATACAGTGGGGTACCCTGCTTCTTCTCACAGCACCTGTTTCCTGGTTTACAGGTATTGGTCTTCATAAATCACTGTGGTTTACAAAAGTAAGGGATTATCATCAATTCAACAACCATTTATCAAGCATCCACTCTGCTATGGACTGTGGCTAAACAACACAGAGAGGTTGCGCTGTAGCTGTATAGCACACACATCAGCAAGAACCACAGACCTAAAATGAGTAATGAAGGGCTTTTGTGGAGGCAGTAACAAAGGTACTCTAACATCATTTAGAAGAAGAAGTTAACATCACTCAGGGCTCCTCTAAGTGTGGTCTGAGAGCTACCTGGTCAGAAATCCCCAGGATATTTGTTAGTAAAAATGTAAAATGCTTGGCTCAACAACTGAGAGACTCTGGACATGGGCCCTGGGAAGCTACATGTTTAACAAACTACTTAGGTCTTTCTTTTGCACACTGAAGTTGGGAATCATTGATACGTGTACATGTGTGGTGATAGCTGGGGAAGAATTCAAAGAAGGTCATAATTCAAAGAAGGTGTAAGATGAAGCTTAAAGTCAGGGGGCTTGGGTCAAAGTTTCCCAGGTATATGTAAGAGCCATCAAGATCCCAAGAGTGGAAGAAGGAGGCGATCTTCTGTAGAGAAAAAGAAGAAAAACTTCTTTCTCCAAAAAGGCAAGACTTCCGATGCAGGGGCATGTCAGTATTGCTTAGGATTTCAAGTTTGCTCATAAGCCACTGAAGAAATTTAGCCTATGGAGAAGCATAGTTAAATATTTGTTTAAAAAATTTTAAAACAGATTGAAGGGAATGGGATCTCTAGAGAGGATATTGGGCAATGAGGAGGTGACTGTGGCAATAATTTGGTAATAAGAAATGCTGTGCATGTGTGTGCTCGGTTGTGTCCTATACTTTTGCAACCCCATGACTATAGCCCTCCAGGGTCCTCTGTAGATGGGACTGTCCAGGCAAGAATACTGTGGTGACCCAACAGGACCAAAAACTAAATAAGTAAATAAAATTTTAAATGAGAAGAGAACCTAAATATTTATTTTTCTGAAGAAGACATACAGATGGCCAACAGACATATGAAGAGATACTTAGCATCACTGATCATCAGGTAAATGTAAATCAAAACCACAATAAGATATCACCTTATACCTGTTATAATGGCTATTATCAAAAAGACAAGTGATAGTAAGTGTTGGTGAGAATGTAGATAAAAGGGAATCCTTGTGTACTGCTGATAATAATATAACTTCATGCAGCTACCCCGGAAAACAGTATGGGGGCTTGTAATAAGTTAAATGAGAACTAATATGTGATCCAGCAATTCCACTTCTGGGTATTTATATGAAGAAAGGAAAAACACTGCCTCAAAATTATATATGCACCTCCATGATCCCTGCAGTATTATTTACACAAGACAAGATATGGAAAGAATCCAAGTATCCATTGACAGATAATTAGATTAAGAAAGTGTGGCCTATATATACAACAGAATATTCAGCTTTTATATTTTTATGTTTCTTTAAGAATTTCTAAGTTTCTACAGCTTGCTCCACAGGACCAGTCCATAGTGAAGCTGATCTTTCGGTTCAGTTGAGTTCAGTTCAGTTGCTCAGTCATGTCTGACTCTTTGCGACCCCATAGACTGCAGCATGCCAGGCCTCCCTGTCCATCACCAACTCCTAGAGTTTACTCAAACTCATGTCCATTTAATTTTTAAGGTGTTATTCCTTTCCAAGGGGTTTTCCTGGTGGCTCAGATGGTAAAGAATCTGCCTGCAAGGCAAGAGACCTTGGTTTGATCCCTGGGTCAGGAAGATTGCTTGGAGAAGGGAATGACAACTCACTCCACTATTCTTACCTGGAGAATCCTATGGAGAGAGTAGCCTGGAGGGCCACAGTCCATGAGGTCACAAAGAGTCAGACACAACTGAGTGACTAAGACTTTTCCTTTCCAAGAATTAACCTAGGAAGATTTACTGATCCCAACTAGCTGTAGCTTACAATTCGATTTCCTCTGTGAATGAAGAATTGTATCTCAGCAGGCAACTGGCTTGTGTTTTGCAAAAGAAGGAAACATAACATAATTAAGGAGATAGGAAGCTCCATGTATTCATTATTTCTGTAATTAGCTACATTCTGTGCTCTGAATTATGAATTTTTGAGACGGCCACATCAGATTCCTTATGCTGCAGTAATAAAGGCATATTTTGGAGCCTTCCAGAAAAGAAAAAATAAATAAATAACCACTGAGGTAAATGACTCAGGGCTTGTTGACCACCTTTCAGTTTCGTCTGCCTGTCAGAACCATAAAGCAGAATCCGGCCAGCACTTTCAACTTAGAGGTCGCTTAGAGGTCACTTCATCCTATAGAAAATTATAGTCATCTGTGAACTCAGTTTTGGTAACTTCACATAAGTTTATAGTCATATTACAAAAAATATAGTCTTTTTGTTTTAAAGCCTAAAGCAGAGATGGACACACAGAACTATATCTCACTTTATTTTCTCTACTTACAATCATGTCTCTCGTTAGTACTGGAAATAGACAGATCTTATAACGGAAGTGTTTTTTATTTTTATATCAATGGATAAAATCAGAAAACCTTGCTCCAATTTTTTCCACCTATTATAGAATAAGCACTTTTTTTTTCTCTTCTACACTCATTAAAACTTGAGCTCTTTTTATCCCCAAAGTGAACAACTCTGGCTTCTTATTTCCTATACATTTGTTCCTTACCAATATAGTAAAACATTCAGCAAGGGTTTATAGAGTGACAAAGACTCTCTCCTTGGCCAAAGTCTAGGCAAGCTCCTCTAAGCACTCTTCTCAACTAGTCTTCAGTCTACATCTGTAAGAACTGCAACCCACAGCAAAAATGATTTCTCCCACCCTCACACTAAGAGGCCACAGACACTACCAACACCTCTATCAGCTCAAGGCTACATTCTTATGATGCTTACCTCAGCTTTCTCCAAAGTCTGCCTGAGAAGGTTCAAAAACAATTTGCTGTTTGTTCCAACTGAAACCCTGACTATAGGCCCTTTTCCTTGCAGTATTTGCTTTGGAAATTCTAATTTTTTTTCTCTGTTTCTGAGATGCATTGCATCTTTTTTTAACCCAGGAGTGTCTTTCTCAAGAATCTAAGAGCGATCCCCTTGAAATATCATCAGTACAGACAGGAATCCTGTCTTTCCATCTCTGAAGGAGAGTAGCAGCCTAACCTCAGTAAGCACTGGTTAGCTGACACAGAATCATATCAAGCTGAAATATCCTACACCTGCTTTTTGCAATTTTTCTAATTTCCTTTCTCTACTTAAGCCTTGCTCATTCTTCCTCCATGTAACTTCACTTGTCCCTCTAAAAATGCTGAGTCACCTGAAGGCTCTCTCTCCTGCTGCAGTGTGTTGTGTTTCGTCCCCCGTCGTGTCCAACTGCAACCCCTCTGAATGGAGCCCACCGGGTGCCTCTGCCCATGGCATTTCTCAGGCAAGAAGACTGGAGTGGGGTTGCCATTTCCTTCTCCAAGGGATCTTCCCGACCCAGGGATCAAACACAAGTCTCCTGCATTGCAGGCGGGCACTTTACCACTAAGCCACCAGGGAAGCCCCGCCTACTGCAGCAGTACTGAATAAAATCTGTTATGAAATTTTAAAAAAAACGTCCCATGCAAATTTTTTTTCTTTAACAAGAGTACTATATACTGAGACAGATACTGGGGTACTATGTTAAATAAAGTAGATGTGGCCTATATCTTTAGGTGCCCTAGACTCTTTAGGGGCTGACTGGAAAAACAAACAAACAAATTACCATGTAAATGAGTGTAAAATTACTAGTGTGATGATTGCTAGACAGGAGTGGTAGCTGGTACCTCAACAGCCTACAACATGGAGATGTGACAAAATCAGAGAAATCAGAAGTATCCTTGAAGAAGTGAAAAACTGTGCCAGAGTCTTAAGGGTGGAGTAGGAGTTAAGGAAATACAAAGGCCTAAGGAAGAATATCCCATACACAGGAAATAGCTCAAACAAGGCTTGATTAGGAGAGGTGCTTAGGAAGGATATAAAAGCTAACTGTGGATAAGGTGGCTCAAGCATGAATGCAAGGGTCCAAAGAGAAGTAGGGTGCAAGGTGGTAAGGCCAATTCAGTCAGGGTTTCCTTTTCTATCTTTTTAATTATTACAGGAAATTAATACATATAAAAAAAGAGAAGCTACCACAGTGAACTTCTAATGTATCCATCACCTAGCTTCAACAATGCAACTGGAGGCCAATCTTGTTTAATTGTGTCCTCACCCACATGTTTGGAAAATTTATCAGCAAGTGTGCATTTGTTTGTATCTCCCTCTTCCCTTTGATAAGTGATAATGATCATGGTATGGTAGTATACAGAGATCCATCTTATCCTTTTTACAGTATCCCAAAGGATAAATGCGTTGCTGTTTATTCAACAAGTCCTCTACAGATGGACACATGGGTGGTTTCCAGTCTTACAATTGTATAGTACTACAATTCACAGCCTGATGCATATATTTTTCCATCTTTTTTAACAACTTAAGGATAGAATAATAGAGGTGGGCTGCCAGGTAAAAACATGTGTAAGAGGTGTTCCTAGATATTGCCACTACGTTCTCCATAGGTAATGTAACAGTTTGCATTGTAACAATATATAATATAACTTGGTTTTCTTTTTCTTTTTTTTTGTTGAAGGAAATGTCTGATTTATTGGATCTTTGCCCATCTGAAAGCTAAGTAATCTATCACTATCTCAAAAGATTGAGGAATGGTAAGAAAGCAAACCCTGGAACAATAGAAAGATATAGCCAAAGTGATAACTGGGACAAAACTGGAGTCACAATATATTCAGGATGGAAAATGACAGGACTGAGTGTAAGTTCAAATTCAGAAATAGAAGAAAGGAAATACCAGAATGACTTTTAAAAGAACTGTAACAAAGTAGGGTATTTTTATTGTGTTTTCCTCTCTCTCCTATCCCTGCCCCATAAAGAACAATTTTTGTATGCTTCCCTCTCTCTACATAGAACAGTCTTTTTAATCATGAAACTCTTTTGAATGAAAGTTTTAAAAACATATTTGCAGAGATGTGGATGGACCTAGAAACTGTCATACAGAGTGACTTAAATCAGGAAGAGAAAAACAAATATTATATATTAATGCATGTATGTGGAATCTAGAAAAATGGTACAGATAAAGCTATTTGCAAAGCAGACATAGAGACACAGAAATCGAGAACAAACATATGTACGTCAAGGGCAGAATGGGGTGTGGGATGAACTGGGAGACTGGGACACACACTACTATTATAAAACAGATAATTAATGAGAATCTACTGCATAGCACAGGGTACTCAGTGTTTGGGAGTGACCAATATGAGAAGGAGATACAAAAAAGAGGGCATGTGTGTATACATATGTCTGATTCACTTTGCTGTACAAAAGAATTTAAAAGATTTCAAAGCAACTATATTCCAATAATTTTTTTAAAATATATGAAAATATATTTACTAAGGCAAACTGCACTAAAGAGATTCGAATGGGTCAAGATAAACATCTATCATTTGAAATATGCTCAAGATTTTGCTCTATGAGGCAAATTCCCACCTGGGGAGACTTCCTTGTCCTTTACTCCTAACTGAGCTAAACAGGAAACAAAACCCTGTAAAGCCATTAAAGTCCAACAGACTGCTGGATCATTTCATTAATTAATTCTGATTCTCCGGGTAGAAATACTGCAGTGCAGGTTGAATTATTTGTAATTGTTTCTAACTCCACCTCGCTCTTCCCATCTCAACACTGTCAGTCCATTCTACGTTCAGTTTGCTGGTAGCCTGCTGCTCCTCACTCATTTGGTGGTACCGTTCCCCATCAACATGGCCCTTCTCTCTGCTCAACACCAATCCAAACCCTAACTGTACACCCGAGCTTGTATTCCTAAGATTCCCTGCACTGTTAGCAACTTCTCTATATAGGCTTAGCACCCATACGAGCCTTCCTTATTCTGAGTATAAGATGTGCCCAAAAGAGCAGAGAGGAGCTGGTTGAGTTCACTGGGAGAGGGAAACTGGACTCCAGGGGACAAAAATAATGGATTTAGTTAGAAAAAGATGACCTGGGCTTTCTGGTTTTTGGTTTTTTTCTGAAGCTAATTTAACTTGAGACAATCGTGTAACTTTACTGAGCCTCACTTTCCATATGTGTAAAATATAAATAATAATACTTGCCCTGGTCCTTCATGGAACAATTTTTAAAGAAAAAATATGGATATATGGTAAAAGAGTACACATAGTAAATAACTGAGAACAATCAACCATATTTGATGTGCCTGTCTAGAACTTTTTTTTTTTAGATATACAGTTACGTTCATATGTTCATAAAGCTCATTTTATAGTCTATATTTTAAAACATAGAATATATTTTTCAATGAATACAATGTTAGAAGGTACATTCTGATAAAAACATCTCTAATCTGAACTGTATTAGGAATACTATACACACACAGTATGTATACATGCCTACATAATAATGTATGTATTACAGGCATGCGTATGTGCATGTGTGAATGTGTATATATGTATAGTATTGTAACTTATCTATACAGTAAAATTGTAGAAAACACTGTTATACAAGTAGGCACTAGAAGCTGAAAGTTAATACAATGAAATACAATCAGAATTTTTTTTTAAATACTGATTACTGATACTTGAAGAAAAATGAATTTAATTAGAGGAAGTGCAGGAAATAGATACCTTTTATAGAGATTCTGAAGGGGATATCTAAACACTTAAATGCATTTTAGATTAATTGTTTGCCCAATATTCATTGCTGCTTTGTTTACAATAGCCAGGACATGGAAGCAACCTAGATGCCCATCAACTGATGAATGGATAAGAAAGCTGTGCTACATATACACAATGGAATATTACTCAGCATTAAAAAAAAATTCATTTGAAGCAATTCTACTCAGATGGACGAAACTGGAGCCCATTATCCAGAGTGAAGTAAGCCAGAAGCAAAAACAACAATACAGTATATTAACGCATATATATGGAATTTAGAAAGACGGTAACGAGAACCCAACATGCGAGACAGCAAAAGGAAC
>ML661893.1:327565-338902 GCA_007570785.1 Antilocapra americana | reverse complement strand
AAAAAAAAAAAATCCAAAAAAAAAAAAAAGAAATGACTTTTCAAACCCTTTGACCATTACTGGGCTAATTGTCTTTTTATTATTGACTTGTAAGAGTTCTTTATATATTTTAATACAAGTTCCAGATTCATTATTTCCATAAGAATATAACTACTTTTTGTCTATTGATCTGTATCTGCATCTTTCCTGAGTCATTCATTAGCACTAATAATTTTTTGTGTATTCTTCTGGGGTTCTCTATGCATGAAATGATGTTATTTGCAAATAGTGATTTTTACTTCCTTTTTCAATCTGAATCGCCTTTGATCCCCTTGCTAATTGATGTGGTTAGAACCTCCAGTCCCAAGTTGAATAGAAGCAGTGAGAATAAACATCTGGGTCCTGTTCCTAATTCCAGAAGGAAAGCTTTCAGATATTCATACTTAAGTCTGATGACAGCATGGATTTTTCACAGAAGTTCATTTTAAAGTCAAAAAAATTCCATTTCCCCCCCACAATTGTTGAGTGTTTTTTTTTAATCATAAAAGGGAGTTGAATTTTATCAAATATTTTATATGCATCTATTGAAATGATCGTGTAAAATTATCTTTTCCTTTATTAATGTGATATATCACTTTGATTGATTTTCATATGTTGAACTAATTTTGCATTCCAGATATAAATGCCATTGGATTATTATGTGAGATCTTTTTTCATATGCTGAGGTTTTCTTTTCTAATTTATGCATTTAGGACTTTAATTTTCCTGTTAAGGACTTTTTAAACCATATCCCACAAGATTTGATGAGTACTGTCATCACAAACTATTTACAAATATTTCCTAATTTCTATTTTTATTTCTTTTTGGAAGTTTCAGTTACTCAGATGTATTCTGATTAATATCTAAATATTTGAGGATTTTAAAGGTAACTTAATTAAAAATTTTTGGTTTTACTCAGTTCAGTACAGTCGCTCAGTCATGTCCGACTCTTTGTGACCCCATGAATCGCAGCACTCCAGGCCTTCCTGTCCAACACCAACCCCCGGAGTTTAGCCAAACTCATGTCCATCGAGTTGGTGATGCCATCCAGCCATTTCATCCTCTGTCGTCCCATTCTCCTCCTGCCCGCTATGCTTCCCAGCATTAGGGTCTTTTGCAATAAGTGAACTCTTTGCATGAGGTGGCCAAAGTATTGGAGTTTCAGCTCCAACATCAGGCCTTCCAATGAATACCCAGGACTGCTCTCCTTTAGGATGGACTGGTTGGATCTCCCTGCAATCCAAGGACTCTCAAGAGTCTTCTCCAACACCATAGTTCAAAAGCACCAATTCTTCAGTGCTCAGCTTTCCTCACAGTCCAACTCTCACATCCATACATGACTACTGGAAAAACCACAGCCCTGACTAGATGGACCTCTGTTGGCAAAGTAATGTCGCTGCTTTTTAACATGCTGTCTAGGTTGGTCATAGCTTTTCTTCCAAGGATCAGCGTCTTTTAATTTCATGGCTGCAGTCACCATTTACAGTGATTTTTGAGCCCCCCAAAATAAAATCTCTCACTGTTTCCATTGTTTCCCCATCTGTTTGCCATGAAGTGATGATAGCTATAATTCTAAATTAACCATTATGTTCTCACTTCTTTAGTTATGCTACATGTCTGAGCCTGTTCTCCAAAAGACTCTCATCAAGTGCCTTTAGGAAAAATATTCCATGTGTTCTGGAATATTCATGATTTCTCATGATTTTATATTGAATCCCAGACTGGTTGAAAAGAAAACCCAAGGGTTGTGTTTCCTTTCCTTGAATATTTAATATGCATTTACTCCATTATTTTTTTCTCAACACAGTATCAAGTAAAGGTTCAGATAAAGAGAAAAGCTGACAGAACTTTATAATGAACCTCCATATATCCACCACCTAGTTTCTACCATCAACACTTTCTACATTTGTTTTTGTCACATTTGCCCTTATCCTCATATGTCAAAGAAACATTTTTGATGCATTTCAAGTTAAATTGAAGACAGATACCTGCCCTCAGTGCTTCAGCATGCATGTCATTAACCAGTGTTCATTATTTTATTTACATAAAATTCACATGCAACTAAATGAACACCTTTTAAATGTATGTTTATTGAATTTTTACAAATGTATATATGCATGTGACCCAAATAACTGTCAAGATATAGTATATTATTATCACCCAAAATGTTTATTTCTAGTAAGTCTTCACCAGTTCTCCCTAGTGTTCACTACTCTGGAACATTCATATAGAATTAAACTGTTTATATTTTGTATAAGTTCACTCATGTTGTTACATTACATAAATATATCACAGTTTGTTTATCCATTCTTCTATTCATGAGGACCTGAGCTTTTTATTCTTTTTGGTTATTAAGAAGTTCCTGGGGGGGGGTGGTCCTAAAATGGCAGAGGAAGGACGGGGAGACCACTTTCTCCCCAAAAATTCATCAAAAAATCATTTGAACACTGAGAAAATTCCACAAAATGACTTCTGAACGCTAGCAGAGGACACCAGGCACAAGAAAGGTGGCCCATTATCTTCAAAAGGAGGTAGGACAAAATATACAGACGAAAAGAGGGACAAAAGAGTTTTGGATGGAGACCCATCCCTAGGAGGGAGTCGTGAAGGAGGAGAAGTTTCCAAACACCAGGAAACCCTCTCACCAGTGGGTCTGTGGTGAGTTTTGGAATCTCAGAGTGCAACATAACCAGGACAAAAGAAAAAAAGAAACACCACCGATTATGTGCCTTACCACAACTCCCAGGGGAAAGTAGCCCAGACACTCGCATCCACCAGCAGCGAGCAGGGGCTCAACAGGGAGACTCGGGCTGCATGCTTAGGTTAAGGACTGGGCCTGAATGCCCTGAGAACAATCTGAGGGAGCTAACAGGAGAAAGCAACCCAAACTGTTGGATAGCCAGAAAAAGAAGAGAGAGAGAGAGAGAGAGAGAGAGAGAGAGAGAGAGAGAGAACTGTCCCTTGAAAGGCTCTAACCTAAGGCACATGCTGGCCAGCTCACAGAACAAAGGATTGAGGGAATACCAGAGGAGGGAGGTGGGGGTGGACCAGCCCCCCCCCCCCCCCCGCCCGCTGGAGGCAGAGAGGCAAGAGACCAACAGCCAGAGCTGAAGGGAAGGGGCAATCTCAGCTCCAGAGACAGCATCCTCCACCAAACTGTGAGCAGGCTCCCAGTTGCTAACCAAGTCTTCCTGAGATCCTGGATGGTTGACATCTGGTCTCAGTCAGAGATCAGCTCCCAGAGGAGACACACAGCACACCTGAGATGGTGCTCTCATGGCGCACCCAGGAAACTGAGAAGCTGGGGTCAGGGAGGTGAAAAGACACACCACATACCTGGGATGGTGTGCTCACCAAGTAAGTGGTCACCTGAGCTGCTCAGACCTGGGAGGGGCACAAAACGCAGGTCCAACCGAGTCTATGCCTTTGTGGAGTACCTGAGAACCTGAACCTAAGTGGCTTAGACCAAGAAAGTGCACACAATCCAGGGCCTGCTTTAGACAGTTCCCCTGCAGAGCAACCTGAAGCCTGAGCAGTGTAGACTGGGGAAGCACACACGCCATGACCATGGGCAAACCCAATGCGTCCCAGACACTGTGAGCACTCCCCACACACGTCAGTGATATTTGTTTGCAGTGTTCCTCCCTCTCCACAGCACAACTGAACAAGTCAGTCCTATTAAATGACCACCTTCACCTGTGTCAGGGCAGAAATTAGACACTGAAGAGACTTGCAGATAGAGGAACCCAAAATAAACAAAGGGGGGGGGACTTTACTTTGGAAGTGACAGGCGCAATAGATTAAAACCATGTAGTTAGCATTGACTACATTGGAAAGAGCCTACAGACCTGGAAAACAAGTATGAGCTGGAACAAGGAATTACCTGAAACTGAACTGACCTGACAATGGCCTCAACAATTCCAGAGAAATTCCTAGATATATTTTACTATTAGCATTTTTAATTTTTTTATTTTTAAGTAATTTTCCTTTAATTTTCATTTTTATAACCTACAATTACCTTGCCAAAAAAAGACCCTATTTTTAAAGTACATTTCACATATATATATAATATACACATATATATATAATATACACGCACACATATATAATATACACACACATACGTATTATAATATTTGTGATTTTGCTTAATTTTTTTAATATTGTATTTTTGAGGGTCTAACCTCTACTCCAGATGATTAATCTTTGCTTTTTGGTATTTGTTATTAATTTTGCACCTTTAAGTATCTAATCTTCAGTACCCATTTTTACTTAGGAGTGTGATTACTGGCTTGATTGCTCTCTCCCCTTTTGACTCTCCTTTCTCTCCCCCAGGTCACTTCTATCTCCTCCCTCCCCTTTCTCTTCTCTGCCTAACTCTGTGATCTCTTTGGGTGTTCCTGGCTGTGGGTAACACTTAACGGAACTGATTACTGGCTAGATCTGTCTGTCTCCCTTTGACTCCCCCTCTTTTCCTCCTGGTCATCTCTCTCTCTCTCCTCCCACTTCTCTTCTCTATGTAACTCTGTGAACCTCTCTAGGTGTGCCTCACTGTGGAGAATCTTTTCACCATTAACCTAGATGCTTTATCATTGGTGCTGTGTGGATGGAGAAGTCTCAAGGCTACTGTAAGAATAAGACTGAAAGGCACAGACGGGAGATTTAAATCCAAATCTCGACAACACCAAAAAACTCCTAACTGCAGGGAATGTTAATTGATAACAGCACATTCAAAAGCCTCCATACTTACACTGAAACCAAATTCCACCCAATAGCCAACAAGTTTCAGAGCAAGACATAACAAGTAATTCTCCAACAATGCAGGAACATAACCCTGAGCATTAAAATACAGGCAGCCAAAAGTCACACCAAACCCATAGACACCTCAAAACTCACTACTGGACACGTCATTGCACTCCAGAGAGAAGAGATCTAGGTCCTCTCACCAGAACATAAATGCCAGCATCCCTAACCTTGACAAGCCACTGGTCTAACCCCACCCACAGGGAGGAACCTCCACAATAAAGAGGAACCACAAACTTCCAGTATACAGAAAAGCCACCCTAAACAGAGCAATCTAAACAAGATGAGAAGGCAGAGAAACATTCAGCAGGTCAAGGAACATGATAAATGTACACCAAACCAAACAAAAGAGGAGGAGAGAGGGTGTCTACCTGAAAAAGAATTCAGAATAATGATACTAAAAATGATCCAAAATCTTGAAAACAAAATGGAGTTAGAGATAAATAGTCTGGAGACAAGGATTGAGAAGATGCAAGAAAAGTTTAAGGACCTAGAAGAAATAAAAAAGAGTCAATCAATAATGAATAATGCAATAGCTAAGATCAAAAGCACTCTGGAGGGAACCAAAGGTAGAAAAACTGAGGCAAAAGATAGGATAAGTGAGGTGGAAGCTAGAATGATAAAAATAAATGAAGCAGAGAGGTGAAGAGTAAAAAAAAAGAATCCAAAGAAATGAAGACAACTTCAGAGACCTCTGGGACAATGTTACACATTCCAACATTTGAATCACAGGAGTCCCAGAAGAAGAAGACAAAGAGAAAGGCCATGAGAAAATACTTGAGGAGATAATAGTTGAAAACTTCCCTAAAATGGGGAAGGAAATAGCCACCCAAGTCCAAGAAACCCAGAGAGTCTCAAGCAGGATAAACCCAAGGCAAAACACCCCAAGACACACATTAATCACATTAACAAAGATCAAACACAAAGAACAAATATTAAAAGCAGCAACAGAAAAACAACAAATAACACACAAGGGGATTCCCACAAGGATAACAGCTGATCTTTCAATAGAAACTCTTCAGGCCAGAAGGGAAAGGCAGGACATACTTAAAGTGATGAAAGAGAAAAACCTACAACCAAGATTACTGTACCCAGCAAGGATCTCATTCAAATATGAAGGAGAAATCAAAGCTTTACAGACAAGCAAAAGCTGAGAGAATTCAGCACCACCAAACCAGCTCTTCAACAAATGCTAAAGGATCTTCTCGAGACACAAAACACAGAAAAGGTTTATAAACTTGAATGCAAAACAACAAAATAAATGGTAATGGGATTATACTTATCAATAATTACCTTAAATGTAAATGAGTTGAATGCCCCAACCAAAAGACAAAGACTGACTGAATGGATGTGAAAACAAGATCTCTATATATGCTGTCTAAAGAGACCCACCTCAAAATAAGGGACACATATAGACTGAAAGTGAAGGGCTGGGAAAAGATACTTCATGCAAATGGAGACCAAAAGAAAGCAGGAGTAGCAATACTCATATCAGATAAAATAGACTTTGAAATAAAGTCTGTGAAAAGAGACAAAGAAGGATACTACATAAAGATCAAAGGATCAATTGAAGAAGACATAACAATTATAAATATCTATGCACCCAACATAGGAGCACCACAATATGTAAGACAAATGCTAACAAGTATGGAAGGGGAAATTAACAGTAACACAATAATAGTGGGAGACTTTAATACCCCATTCACACCTATGTATTGATCAACTAAACAGAAAATTAGCATGGAAACATAAACTTTAAATGATACAATGGACCAGTTACACCTAACTGATATCTATAGGACATTTCACCCCAAAACAATGAATTTCACCATTTTCTCATGTGCATATGGAACCTTCTCCAGGATAGATCACAATCTGGGCCATAAATCTAGCCTTGGTAAATTCAAAAAAATTGAAATCATTTCAAGCATCTTTTCTGATCACAATGTGGTAAGATTAGAGGTCAACTACAGGAAAAGAAAAACTATAAAAAATACAAACATACGGAGGCTAAAAAAACACTTCTGAATAACCAACAAATCACATATGAAATCAAAAAAGAAATCAAAATATGCATAGAAACAAATGAAAATGAAAACACAACAACCCAAAACGTATGGGATTTAGTAAAAGCAGTGGTAAAGGGAAGGTTCATAGCAATAAGGCTTACCTCATGAAACAAGAGAAAAATCAAATAACCTCTCTACACCTAAAGCAACTAGAAAAAGAAGAAATAAAGAACCATAGGGTTAGTAGAAGGAAAGAAATCATAAAAATTAGGGCAGAAATAAATGCAAAAGAAACAAAGGAGACCAGAGCAAAACTCAACAAAGCTAAAAGATGGTTATCTGAGAAGATAAATAAAATAGAAAAACCATTAGCCAGACTCATCAAGAAAAAAAGGGAGAAGAATCAAATCAACACAATTAGAAATGAAAATAGAGAAATCACAACAGACAACACACAAATACAAAGGATCATAAGAGACTACTACCAGCAAGTATATGCCAATAAAAGGGACAACTTGAAGAAATGGACAAATTCTTTAAAAAGTATAACTTTCCATACTGAACCAGGAAGAAATATAATATCTTAACAGATCTATCATAAGCATGGAGATCAAAACTGTAATCAAAAATCTTCCAATAAACAAAAGCCTGGGACCAGGTGGCTTCATAGCTGAATTCTACCAAAAATGTAGAGAAGAGCTAACACTTATCCTACTCAAACTCTTCCAGAAAATTGCAGAGGAAGGTAAATTCCCAAAGTCATTCTATGAGGCCACCATAACCCTAATACCAAAAACCAGACAAAGATGCCCCAAAAAAGAAAACTACAAGCCAATATCACTGATGAACATAGATGCAAAAATCCTTAACATATTAAAAAGATCATACATCATGATCAAGTGGGCTTTATCCCAGGGATGTAAGGATTCTTCAATATTCACAAATCAATCATATGATATACCACATTGACAAACCGAAAGATAAAAACCGTATGATTATCTCCATAGATGCAGAGAAAGCCTTTGACAAAATTCAACATCCATTAATAATAAAAACCCTCTAGATATCAGGCATAGAAGGAACATACCTCAACATAATAAAAGCCATACATGATAAACTCACAGCAAACATTATCCTCAATGGTGAAAAGTTGAAAGCATTTCCCCTAAAGTCAGGAAAAAGACAAGGGTGCCCACTCTCACCACTACTATTCAACATAGTTTTGGAAGTTTTAGTCACAGCAGTCAGAGAAGAAAAAGAAATAAAAGGAATCCAGATTGGAAAAGAAGCAAAACTCTCACTGTTTGCAGATGACATGATCCTCTACATAGACAACCCTAAAGAAACCTCCAGAAAATTACTAGAGTTTATCAATGAATATAGTAAAGTTGCAGGATATAAAATTAACACACAGAAATCCCTTGCATTCCTATACACTAACAATGAGAAAACAGAGAAACTAAGGAAACAATCCCATTCACCATTGTCACAAAACAAATAAAATACTTAGGAATAAATCTACCTAAAGAAACAAAGGACCTATATATAGAAAACTATAAAACACTGATGAAAGAAATCAAAGATGACACAAGTAGATGGAGAAATATACCATGTTCTTGGATTGGAAGAATCAATATAGTGAAAATGAGTATACTACCCAAAGCAATCTCTAGACTCAATGCAATCCCTATCAAGCTACCAATGGTATTTTTCAGAGAACTAGAACAAATAATTTCACAATTATTTTAAAGATGCCCATAGTATCAATTTTTTACTTTTATGATATTTTCCTCTTTGTTCCAGTTAAGAGAATTTAGTTTTTTCAAGTAAGAAAATATTTTCCTGTTCTGAATATATTTCCTTTTTCCCCCTAAATATTGCATAGTATTTGACTCAAGTTAATGTAATTTTGTGCTTGGTAGAAGATGGGGTCAAGGTTCATTTTGTTCATGCTTTTGTTTTCTGGGTATCTAGCTGTACCAGGAAAATTTGTTAAAAAGACATTTCTTTCCTTATTGGAATTCTTTGGCATCTTGGTCAAAACTCAAATGGCCATGGAAGATGAGTTGATTTTATCTTGTTCTATTAATCCATTTGTCAATACTTATTCCATTAACACATCATCATGATTACTACAGTTTTATAGAAAGCCTTGTAGTAAGGTAGACTAAGTACTCCAACTTAATCTTTCTTTTCAATAGAAGTTTATCTTACAACTCAATACCAAAAAATAAACAATCCAGTTTAAAAATGGGCAGAAGATCTGAATAAACATTTTCTAAAGAAGACATACAGGTGGTCACCTGATGCATGAAAATGTGCTCAATATCACTAATCACCAACGAACTGAAAGTCATAACCACTACAAGATATTATCCCATATCTAATAAGGTGACTCTTATTAAAAAAAAAACAAGAAATGACAAATTATAGAGAAGATGTGGAATAAAGGAAACCCTTGTGTACTATTAATGGCAATGTAAATGGTACAGTCAGTATGGAAAAGAACATGGCAAGTCCTCAAAAAATTAAAGATATAACTACTATATGATCCAACAATTCTGCTTCAAGGCATCTATCTTAAGGAAACAAAATCACTAAATCAATATATATGTATATGTAAAATATATACTATACAAAATACATATAACATATAAAATTATAATATATATGTATACATATATATATTTATAAAATGTATCACCATGTTCATTGCAGTATTATTTATAATAGCCTGATATGGAAACAACCTAAGTGTTCATCAATGGAAGAAGGCACAAAGAAAATGTGATTTTATATATATATATATATATATAATCATGTGTGTGTGTGTATAGACAAATAATGTATTACTACACTTAGATATTGGAAAAGAAAATGACAACCTTCTCCCGTTTTCTTGCCTGGGAAATTCCATGGGCAGAGGAGCCTGGAAGAATATAATCCATGGGGTCTCAAAAGAGTCAGACATGACTTAGTGACTAAACAACAAATTTATATATGGAATTTTAAAAGAGAAGAGAGAAGGGACACAGGTACAGAGAATAGATTGGTGGCGTTGGGAGATGGGCAAAATGAGTGAAAAGGGTCAAAAAGTACAAACCTCCAATTATAAAATAAATAAATCATGGGAATGTAATATACAAAATGGTGACTATAGTTAATGATACTGGCTGCATGTTTGAAAGCTACGAAAAGAGTAGATTTTAAAAGTTATCATGAGTACTGAAGCTTGGATTCTTAAAATTAAAAGCTTCTGCACAACAAAGGAAACTATAAGCAAGGTGAAAAGGCAGCCTTCAGAATGGGAGAAAATAATAGCCAATGAAGCAACGGACAAACAATTAATCTCAAAAATATACAAGCAACTACTGCAGCTCCATGCTAGAAAAATAAACAACCCAATCAAAAAGTGGGCCAAAGAACTTAACAGACATTTCTCCAAAGAAGACATAAAAATGGCTAACAAACACATGAAAAGATGCTCAACATCACTCATTATCAGAGAAATGCAAATCAAAACCACAATGAGGTACCACTTTACACCAGTCAGAATGGCTGCAATCCAAAAGTCTACAAGCAATAAATGCTGGAGAGGATGTGGAGAAAAGGGAACCCTCTTACACTGTTGGTGGGAATGCAAACTAGTACAGCCACTATGGAGAACAGTGTGGAGATTCCTTAAAAAACTGAAAATAGAACTGCCATATGACCCAGCAATCCCACTGCTGGGCATACACACCGAGGAAACCAGAATTGAAAGAGCCACGTGTACCCCAATGTTCATCGCTGCATTGTTTACAATAGCCAGGACATGGAAGCAACCTAGATGCCCATCAACTGACGAATGGATAAGAAAGCTGTGGTACATATACACAATGGAATATTACTCAGCATTAAAAAAAATTCATTTGAATCAGTTCTATTCAGGTGGACGGAACTGGAGCCTATTATCCAGAGTGAAGTAAGCCAGAAGGAAAAACAATACAGTATACTAATGCATATATATGGTATTTAGAAAGATGGTAACGAGAACCCTGCATGTGAGACAGCAAAAGAAATGCAGATGTATAGAACAGTCTCGTGGACTCTGTGGAAGAGGGCAAGGGTGGGATGATATGGGAGAATGGCATTGAAACATGTTAATTATCATATGTGAAATCAATCGCCAGCCCAGGTTTGATGCTCGGGGCTGGTGCACCGGGATCACCCAGGGGGAGGGAATCTGGAGGGAGGAGGGAGGGGGGTTCTGAAGGGGGAACATATGTATACCCATGGCGGATTCATGTCAGTATATGGCAAAAACAACACAATAAAGAAAATTAAAAAAAAAAACAACAACTCCAGCACGACCCAAAAAAATAAGTAAATAAAAGTTATCATGAGAAAAAAAATGTAACCACGTATGGTGTGGGGTATGGAGGGGTGTGTGTGTGTATGTGTGTGTGAATCATTAAGTCACATTTGACTCTTTGGCTCCTTTGTCCATGGAATTCTCCAGGGAAGA
>ML661893.1:245415-327555 GCA_007570785.1 Antilocapra americana | reverse complement strand
CAAAGATGCCACAAAAAAAGAAAACTACAGGCCAATATCACTGATGAACTTAGATGCAAAAATCCTCAACAAAATTCTAGCAAATAGAAAAGCTATTATTAAAATGATGGTACCCTAGAATCAAGAAAATAAGGCAACCAACTGGAGTTAAACGCTCATTAAAAAAACTGGCCACTGAGCTCTGGAGAACTTACATAGACTCCATGCAATGCCCCTCTCCAGTGACCCTGGGATAAAAGTGTCAAATCATTAATACTTATAAATCAATCGTGTCACTTAGCACTAATGAATTAAGACCCACTTCGTAAAGACTGTCCAGTTCCTTGCTAATGAAGTGACAGCTGACTTGACCAGGCTTGCTGAGGAGGTTGGCATCTTCAAACAGAAACTCACTCTTCAGGTTTTTCTCCTGTCATCTTTAATAAGACCCGGCATCAATGAATTTGGGGCAAACATAAGGGGAATCTATATGACAACATGCTTTGTTCCATTATGTTTATTTTGCCTACCACTTTCTGTGGAATTATAATTAGAAAAAAGATCAAGGACTTCCTTCTATGTTCTCTGCTTTAAAGAAACACAGCTATTGGGGGCCACACGGAATAGAGGATTGGAAAGCTGAGAGGTCAGATACAACACATCTGACATGTCTGGATATTCACAGAGACAGCTGGGCTGCCCATTCGGCTATGAGGGCTATAAGACAATGTGCTTATCAGCGGACTTGCCCTTTATCTTGCACACACTTAAGAGCAGATGTGCAAAATGCTGGGACACTGCTACTGGTTGGAGAAATCTGGTCAGAGGGACAGATATGAGAACAGAGGTGAGCTCTGGTTTCAAGTTGCACCCTAATCATTCATGCCACATTCCACACATTTTGCTGTTATCATAGAGAAGCCTACAAATGTGCTTCTTTTAAGAAAGCCATACGAAGGTGGATGACGAAAACACCTTATCTGCTGTGGTTAGTTCATGGTTTAACAAAATTACACTGAGTACAAAATTACATCCTGATGCAGGATGACCCTAAATATAATAGGATATGCTGATTTGAATGTTTGGGTTCTGGATTCAGAAGAGAACCACTTGGGATTAACATCTCTGCTGCTGAGTAAGTTCTTACAGGCCATTTAGTCTGAATCTTAATTCTTATTTTCCCTTTTTCAAAATGTGAATACCAGACCTAGTTCATAGGATCTTTGTAAAAATCAGATAATACAAAACATATAATCAGTATACTGCCTCACATTTAGCAAGGACTTTAAGGTTATTATATTATACTAATTTAAGTATTATAGAATCTATTCACTTCCAGTTATTTACCTCTTGCATCTTTATTTTTACTCAGGTTCTCAGGCTTAGTAACCCAGTAACTCTCACATCAGCTAACAAAACAAACTCTCATTCACTTCCCTTCCATGGAACACTAAGCCTTCACATCTACCTTTGTGAATGTAACAAACAGGAAAACAAGTCTTAATCCTATACATTACATGTGTAGAAAATCAGAGGGGGGGGGGGACTCTGTCAGATAATTTTTTATACTGAACATGCTGGGTTCCTGGATTTGGGTTTTTAATTCAGTCCATAATTGACATTCCTGAAGCATATCTAAACAAATCTAAGGTATGACAGTATTTTCATTTCCCCTGTGTTATATTCAGTCATTCACTCAACAACTATTTGATTATATAGAAGAGTCAAAGAATTGTGACACTAGAAAGGAGCTTAGAAATGATTACAATGTCTCTTTTTTCAAGAAAGAGGTCCAAGGAGGTTAAGTGCCTTGTTTGTAATTCCACAGTGTTCCACAGAAAATAAAGAACAAAGCATCCTGCAAAGCAGTGTGGGGAAGAAAATGATGATTCCGAGCTTCCACTTAGTCTCCAGGATCTTCAAGTTTAATGGGGAAATGATATGGATGCGCAAATAACTGTAATGCAAGATAGAAAGCTGTAAAGTGCTATGGGGATTTTAATAGAATTAGATGCTACTTCCAGCTAGAAGAAATAGTTGAAGTAAAATATCACGTCTGTGCCATCACTGCCTCCATTCCCCTTCATTCTGCTGGTAGAATTCATATTTTGCTCCCAGGATTCATCCTCCATTACTCTTAGTCCCTACAGTATAGTCGGACATAACCTCACCCTCAGGACCAGGTTCAGCATATGACTTTGTCAGTAAGAGTACCACATTCCCCAGCCGTGGCAGTCACCTTAGAGATGGACACATGATCCAATGGCAGCCATGAGGACCCTACCCAGAACCTTTTTTGGACACGATAATAATACATAAATTTTACAGATTTCCTCACTTTAGTAGAGCTGGTAAAGTAGTAGAACTTGGAGCCACTGGAAGCCTTTTTTTTTTTTTAAACTCCAAAAGGAGATCTTGATGAAAAATCTGTTCAATACTAAAGAAATCAGAGCCAAGAGGTAGGAACATACAGATTTACTGACGATATCCTTTAGCAACTAGCAGTTATACCTTAAGTGAACACAGTGTCTGATCTTTTCACTTTTATGATATAAATTAAACCAGTTTAATGTGGGATTTTACTTTATAACTGAGAGCAGCGCTATTTTAACTTGGTCTTGATAGACTGGCAGGTATTAGATGTGTGTGCATGAGGAAGAGTTAGAAGGTGGAGCTCTAGAAAGAGGGTATGAAAAATACAGATTAGTCTGAGAAATACAAAGCCTGATGCTGGTTGCAACTATAATGAGTGAAGGGACATAGTGACTGAATGAGTTTGGAAATGCGGGGTAGGATTATGCGTGGGAAAGTTCTTCAATCTTCTCTAAGAGCTGAGCTTAGAGAAGAAACAGGAAACACCAAAGACTTTAAAGAAACTTTTGTCACAAGCAGAGCTGTGCTTTAGAAGGAGTAAGAAGGACATTGTATCCATGGGGGATTTATAGGGAAAGGATTTTTTCTCTTGGGTAGAGAAGGCCATGTGATAGACATGTTATTAATGTTCTTGAAAGTCTCTCTTCTTTTTTTCAGATGCAACACTGCACTTCTATTTCATTCTTGACATAAATTTGTGTTCTGTGAGCTGATTCGTTCCACTGATGTTTTCAATTGCTTAAATGTCACTCTTGGTTCCTAGGAAATTCTGGGGGTGTCATTTCACATTCAGGAACATACGTTCACTTCCAGTGATTATTTATAAATTTAATCTCATTTCCTTGAAATTGTCTTCAACTCAGTATTCCTCAAACCCATCACCATTATCTTAACATAATATGGCAAAAAAAATAATTATACTCATCACAAGCATGTCTACACTTTGGAATGTTTTCAATAATGATACCTTAAATTTGTATGTATTCTTTTACATTTTTTTTTATGGTGCCTTAACCACCATTCCCTCCTTTAATTTTCCACATATCTTGTTAAATACCTAGGAAATCTTTGATCTTGTTTTAGCCAATTATACAACTATAGCCCAAAGATGCTAAGCTAGTTACTTACCAAGAAAAGACATGATTATTAAAGGGCTAGGCTTTAACTCCAAATTTCAGACTCTACCCCAGAAATCTTTCCATAATTCCAACATAATTCTTCTAAGAAATTAGAGAGTTGAAAGAGGACTGCTCCATCGAAGTAAAGAATACATTCACTCCGGGACATTTATATGTTTTGGGATAAAATGTGATGATAAAATTTGTGACAGCAAACCTTTTATCCTATAACTTTACCAGTGGTGCTTGAGGGTTAAGACTGACATACCCAAGTATTTATATTAAATATAGAAAGGCAGCTCATACCAGAGTCACCGGTTTGACAATGACCTAGGAAAGGAGGTCTGATCACTCTTCCTGCAACAAGAAAATCTTGCCACAGAGATGTCTCAGAGCAACCAAAGCAGTGTTGCTCAAGCTTCAAGAGATATCAGAATCAATCATACAGAGTGCTTATTGATAGGGCCCATGTGGGGTCTCATTGATAAGATGGTTTGTTATGTCGACCTTGCAAATAAAAAATAAAATCACAGTGATCTGTGAGACTGACCAAATTGCCCAAATGGCATCCTGTTATCTCACTGGCACTTATCTTCTCAAAGCTGCAAGACCACCAGATTCCAGATCTCCAGCTACGTGACCACCCCTTCGGAGAATTTTTCATTGGTGGGGTGTAAAGAAGGACTCCGTCAGAAAGGAAGAACATTGGTTCTCCTTAAGAGCCAGTCACCCTCTCTTTTCCCTCCAATAAATTTCCTTTTCTTGCCTGACTGCTGGGCTTGCTCTTTCTCTGCACTCGCCTTACACTTATAAAAATGCAAATTCCTCAGGCCTACCTTCAGAAATATTTTCACAGTGGATGTGGAGGGAGCCCTGTAATCTGTTTCTAGTGCCTAAGTCATACTTGAGAACAAAAAGCTCCCTGAACCATAGTATTCAGGCAGGTTCTGAAGTGATGTCACCATAGCAAGATTTGTACAGGAGTAGTGTGAAAAGCTGTTCCAACCCAGATATGCATACTACTGCCTGATCAGAGTTCAGCAACAGAAACTGATGAGATTAGAGGTATGTAAAGTCACCTTGGACAATACTGACAACCAGATATGATACAACAATTTAAATAAGAAATGACTAACCTGAGAGGTCAGGTACAAAAGCATAAGAAAATGGTCTGCCAGTAGCAAAAAGCAGCAGCAACCATCCAAGGAAATTAGGTCTCTGACTCACTCATGGGAGCTCCCAGTTCCCATGGCAGGTTTATTCCTAAAAAGGAAATTAGCTGTGAAAGGGTCTGCTAAATTCTGCTATCACACATTTGAAATCAAATATGTAAATTCCTTTATCTGGTTCATGCTGTTGAAGAGAAGTCTTGATTGTGCGTGTGTGCATGAGTGTGTCTATCTGGTTTCTCACATAGCCTTCTGTATAGAAAGGTTGTGATGTTAGGCAAGCTACATAGATATTTCAGCTCAGGCAGCGCTTTGTCCATTTACAATGAGAAACACTGTAGGCATTCTGGAGTTTTTATCAGTTTCTATGATTGTGGTAAATGATGACAATGCTCTTGAAAGCTGAGTCTCCACTGTATTTACTAACAAAAATAAGGTTTCTAAACTTCCCAGCTGGATCCTCTTCTGCTTGACCGATTGCTCTTCCATTAAAGCACTATTTGTCAACCTTTTTTTCGTTATTACTCCTTTAAGGACCCTTTTAAACTAATTTTGGATTTTTTTTTTAACCTAACTGCTGCCCTATAAAATTTTAATGTCATAGATATATTGCATATCAGTTTATATACTATATATATATATCTGCACTTTATGCATAAGGAGCGAATTATTTTGCCCTGCCTTCCAAGGATCAACTTTTACCTCCTTGATGTCAATACTGTCCCAATTGAGAATACAAGCTCTTGGGATATTGCAAACTTGCTTTCTGTCTTGCAATTAAACTTCAATGCTATACAAGAGATTTTTCAAAAATTCCAGTTTGGTTTCATATATCTGCACAATGATTTTAAGGGGTACTGTTAGAGTGACAGGGATCTCCAGGTGACTCAGTGGCAAAGAATCTGTCTGCTAACACAGGAGATATGGGTTCGATCCCTGGGTCAGAAAGATCCCCTGGAGAAGGAAATGGCAACCCACTCCAGTATTCTTGCATGGAAAATCCCATGGACAGAGGAGCCTGATAGGCTATAGTCCATAGAGTCACAAAGAGTCAGACACAACTGAGCATGCACACATACATGCATTACAGTGACCCTGTAAAAACAATTATGAAATTACATTCATTTCCTTTGTGCAGAATAAACGATTTCCTACACTTACAAGTGTGAACTTGAATATGTGGGCTCATGATTTAGCCAAACCAGCTCATCTGATCTAAGCTTGTCTCTCGGCTGAAAGTCACTGGCAGAAAGAGAAGCACCTCTTACGTTTTGTTCCTAGTTCTCAGTAACTAGTATTCAGCGACAAGAACTACACATGAGTCTTTCTGGACTCCCTGATTCGACTTTGGCAACACTTTTATTTATTAACCCTCTCCTTGTCCTTTTTTTCTGGGACAAGTGTCTGTTGATTTCATCTGTGTCCCCAAATACAATGTGTCTATTCCTTTCTATTTTTACACCTGTTCCTCTTCTCGCCTGGAATGTTTTCCTCCTTTCTATCCAAACAAGTTCAAGGCACATTTCTTTAGGTGGTTCCAGTCCATGGTGATCTATTTATTCTTTCTTCTGGCAGCATTTCTTACCTGTACTACTCATTTGGTATATATTTATACACTCTAATAAGCCAGAATAGAATCCACAAATATAATGCAACAAACTGAGGCTGGAGGCCCTCTTTGCTCATGCCAGTCATCCATAGTCAAGTTGCTTCAATCCTACTGAACAATGAAGAAGCGCAAGAGACAGACTATACTATTTGGTAAACAAATAGATGAATACATCTATCTAATGTGGATCTCTCCATGAATGCCACAGTCCACATCTCAGGGCCCAGTGGAACCTTAAATGGAAAAGTCAGAGGAAAATGAAGACCTAGGTGGGAGAGAAGCCTTAAGTCATGCCTGGCTCACATGTGAGCTCTGAACGTCTGTGGATTTTTTTTTTAACTAATGCTGAGTAATTTATTCTAGGATTAAACCTTTAAGTTTTCCTATATCTGAATTCTTACAATTATTATTTCTTATTAGTCCCTTGGACATGGAAATATTTTCCAGACAAAAGAATTAGGTGAGCCCCAGTCACTGATTTTATATAAGTGAAAAAATGATAGGCTTTCAGCTCCATGTAATGAAGACAGTTCTTACAGTAAATGCTGATCAAGGTCAGAGCACACTGCCTTTGGAGTTGTGTCCCATGCTACCAGAGGTACTGAAGAATACATCTGACAGCTTGGAAAGGAATTGTTAGAAGGCATTCAAACTTCAGATGGAGGCAGGGGGAGACCAGATCATCATTAACTTCTTCTCCAGCCCCAGGAGATTATAATTCAGATGGTTCATCCAGGGCTGCATGGATAATTCACTGAGAGCATAATATTCAAACAGTATAGGCTATTCTCTGAAGTGCTCAATCCCTTTTCCTTCATGAGGACACAAGCTATACTCTCAAACCCTGCTACTTCCTGTGCTCAGTGACAATCAAAGGAATCATCACATTGCAGGAAAAAAAAAAAAGTCTTTTTACAATTACTGTTATTACTGCTGCTGCAAAGAAAAGCATTTAATTTCCACCCTTGTCCTACTCAAAAAAATTACTAAGATGCTCTTCCCAGGTGTGGGGTAGCTGTTTTGATTACAGGCTGTTTGAATATTACATTTCTTCCCAGACAGCTACTTTCTGCTGCAGGCAAACTGAGCTGTTTTCATATAAATAGAGCCGATGCTTCGACAAAGTTTTAATTACCAACTTGAACGGGTACTTGATGGCTTCCTTTTTTTTTTTTCCTTCACATCAAAATCTTCTGAATGACCTTGCTATTTCAGATAGACCCAGAGGAAGATCATTAAACACAAAGTTGAAACATTCCCTAAAATCCCTCTATTATAATACTCATAATATACATTTCAAATTAATATCTTTTGCAAGTGACCCCATGCCTTTTCTTAGTGGAGAAACTTTCATAAAAATGACTAATGTCTGTTGAGCACATACTGTGTGCTAGTTACACAATGCCTTCTATTTACTATTTAATTTTATCCTCACAACTGATGAAATAGGGATTATTATCTTCATAATCTTATTACGTAATCTCATTACCTGATCTCGAAAAGATCAGGTGATGATCCAAGAAGATTCAGCTACAGGTAGTGCAGCTAGGCTTCACAACTATGCCCACCTGGTTCTAAAGCCTAAACTCTTCGCAACAATATTATGCTTTAAGCCAATGATCCTCCAGATGTGTTTCCTAAATCATCAGCATCAGCATTACCTGGGAACTTGTTAGCATTATAAATTCTCAGATACCACCCAACACTACTGAATCACAAACTCCACCTTCCAGGTTATTTTAGTGCACTCTGAGAACCCCTTCTCCTAAGACAATAATACATGTTCACTCTGTGCTAAGTATTAGGTTAGGCACAATGTAGATTCTGAGAGAATGGAAAAGCTTGGTTTCTGCTGGAAAGTTTGATTTAAAAAGATTAAAACTATAAAAACGAGTAATGTACAGAAGTGCACATGCTAAGTATTTAATAAATATTTATTCATTAATTAAAAATAGATTAAAATCATAGGCTGATTCGGTGGATTTGAGTTTTCCACATTATTTTTGGTTCCCTTCTGCATACATATTCAAGTTTGGGCAATAGTTAATATTTATCAAAAATATTTCACCTTCAGATAACATCAGATCTGTATTTCCCAGTCTCCTATGTATTTCTAATGTTTGGATGGCAAAAACATGCTTTAAGTACTCTTGCGTTTTATTTTGAGTTTCAGAAGCTTTTCCAGTAGAGAAGGATATTTCTTCAAATCTCAGCTATGGGGAGCTAAGTTCTGTTTCTCAATATCACACAGTGGTGGAAGCTGAAATGGGAATGAGTGTCCACAGGTCACTTGTTGTGACCCATCTAAAGTCCTCAGAGTGATTTTGACTCTATTCTCCAAATGCCTTGGCATTATTATTCACATTGTCAGGTCATCATTTTAGAAATATGATCTTTTAAACAACTGAATTAGCATCTTGTAGAATATCAATGCATAAGTTTGCTTCATCTAATCAGTGGTTCTCAGCAAGGGTAGGGTCACCCCCAAGAGAGCACTTCTCATTGTCACAATAGCTGACTGGTGCTAATAGTATTTACTGGGTAAGTTCAGTGAAAGTGAGAAGATGTGACCCCAAAATATGCCACTTCTGATTACTTAACTTATATGCAGAGTACATCATGAGAAATGCTGGGCTGGAAGAAGCACAAGCTGGAATCAAGATTGCCAGAAGAAATATCAATAACCTCAGATATGAAGATGACACCACCCTGATGGCAGAAAGTGAAGAACTAAAGAGCCTCTTGATGAAAGTGAAAGAGGAGAGTGAAAAAGCTGGCTTTAATCTCAACATTCAGAAAACTAAGATCATGGCATCTGGTCCCATTACTTCATGGCAAATAGACGGGGAAACAATGGAAACAGTGACTGACTTTATTTTTCTGGGCTCCAAAAATCATTGCAGATGGTGATTGCATCCATGAAATTAAAAGATGCTTACTCCTTGGGAGGAAAGTTATGACCAACCCAGACAGCATATTAAAAAGTGGAGACATCACTTGGTCAACAAAGGTCCATCTAATCAAGGCTATAGCTTTTCCTGTAGTCTGTATGGATGTGAGAGTTGGACTATAAAGAAAGTTGAGCACAGATGAATTGATGCTTTTGAACTGTGGTGTTGGAAAAGACTCTTGAGACTCCCCTGGACTACAAGGAGATCCAACCAGTCCATCCTAAAGGAGATCAGTCCTGGGTGTTCATTGGAAGGTCTGATGTGGAAGCTGAAACTCTAGTACTTTGGCCACCTGATGAGAAGAGCTGACTCATTTGATAAGACCCTGATGCTGGGAAAGATTGAGGGTTGGAGGAGAAGGGGATGACAGAGGATGAGGTGACTGGATGGCATCATTGACTCAATGGACATGAGTTTGGGTGGACTCCGAGAGTTGGTGATGGACAGGGAGGCCTGGCGTGCTGCAGTTCATGGGGCCACACAGAGTCAGACATGACTGAGTGACTGAACTTAACTGAAACTCATTTTGAGCTTAAGACAATCAAGACACAGCCAACTAAAAGTTTTTACCTCTCCCTTAACTACCTAAAAGAATTGAGATGGTGATCCTGGCTCAAAGAGAAAGCTATTCCTAGAGATAACTTTTACCTGAGTGACCTCTCTATACAGCAAGGCAAATATCTAATTACCAAGTGTCTGCTCTTCTTACTATCTTTTGAATTACCCTCCGATCCTCTGAATTCCAAGTTTTTATCACTTTCTTTAGCTCAGGATGGTCTATACATCCCAACTGCCTGATTTGCTCTTGGGTCTCATGTTCTTATGGGGAATCCCATACATATAAAATAAAATCTGTTTTTTTCCTGTTAATGTCTATGTCAATGTAATTAATAGACCAATCTCATTAATAGAATCTAGGAAGATTTTTCCTCCCCTAAATCAGAAATGTTACAAATTATACTGCATAAGATCCACAGTAAGAATAATTGTCCTTTCCCCCAAAATTCTTGAATATTCTGACAGATTCCTATGTAAGTAAAAAAAAAAAAAAATTATAATTCACTTACACCTAGAACCTAATTCCATTTTACATATGAAAAAAATTGTATTTTGGCAAGGCTTTTTAAAATGAATTTTCTAGGCCTATAACTTCAAGGTAAGTCATGGGATGATTATACTTTATTTTGTCCACAACCTTACCGAGCATTATTTACCGCTTCGTAAGCCGTGTGATCAACAGTGTTGTTGTTCCTAGTATCTGGCTTGCTGCTACCACACATTTGTGTCAGTTTGCGTCTGTAGCTGTGACAGTCATTGTGATGCTAAATGTATGTGTCTGTGTGTAGAAGTCCCAATTTCCAAACAGTAGCTGTAAGAAAAGTGTTGATTATACTCATTTAGATATTGTCTTGCTTCTCGCAAATCCAAACACAGTCCTTACAATTAGATGTGTGTTCTAGTATAATGGTATCCAGGTGCTGAATAATATCATTTACTATAAATTGGTTTTCTCTCGTTTCTCTTTCATATTTTATTTATAGCATTACTTTGATTTTATAAAAGTATCCATCAAAGTTGGTTACATTAACTATAAACTCTGTATGAGGATATGAAAGGAGAATATTACAAATATTTTTTTTAAAGTGTGTGGGGGGGTTAGGTTTAGTAAGGTTGACATAGAGATCAACAGATTGTAATGTCTTAATGTTTGTTTGTTTTTTATTTTCAGCCTTCCTAAGATTATCAGTGCCACAAGCCAGGGATCTTTTTTATTCACCGTGGCAGCCCTGAAACCAAGGACAGAGTATTTCAGCTCTAGTGGATAACCTATTCCCTTCACAAATACTTCTAACATCTGCTCTCGGTTAGGCACAACCAGGATTATGTACCATGTACAAGACAAGGAACAGATAAAGATACACACATATAGCAGTGAAGCACCAAGAGGGAAATGCAGGAGCCAGAATATGAATTCTGGTGAGGCAGGAGATAGATGGGCTGCAGGCTAAGTAGCCAGAGGTCTTCCCCTGTGGACAGATACTCTAGAATAGCAGGAGTAAGAGAGGAGTTGAGCCTTGACCGGGTAAGAGATAAAAGATCACATATAGTCTTCATTCTTCAAGCAAAGGAGACCTTCCCAACTGTACATGAACAGAAAGGCTCTTTGGAGGTCAAACGAGAGGGGGCGTCACCTCATAGTGAGTGTAGTCAACCTACCCATAGACCTCTTTTGCTAGAATCCATCTTAGCTAAGAGATATACACACTCATGGGAGGACCCTGAGATATACCAAAGACGGACTCTGAACCTGGCAAAGCAAGATGACTGGCCAAAGGGAACCCAAAAGGAATGCTGCATAAAAGTGAGTCAAACTACCACAAAGTCGAGACTCTCTGAGACTACTCCTGTGTCTATCCACACATCTTGTTCTCTTTTTCCTCTTAATAAAACTTTGTTTCACTACTTTCTGTCTCTATGTGGAAATTCATTTCTACACAGCTGATAAACTAGGGCCTTGCCACTGGTCACCGGTAGTCTAGTGGCTAGGATTTGGTGCCTTCCCTGCAGTGACCTGACCTCAATCTCTGGCCAGGAACCAAAATCTTGTTTTAAGCTATTGCAGGTGAGACCATTAAAAATCAATGGTAGGGTAATTTAGATAGGATGCTAAAGGTGGACGTCTCTGGGAAGTTAGCTTTTATGCCAAGGCTAAAACACGAGGAGCCAGCCAGCAAGACCCAGCAAGAATATTCTAGGCAGGAAAGTGAAATCACTCAGTCGTGTCTGACTCTCTGCAACCTCATAGACTGTAGCCTACCAGGCTCCTCAATCCATGGAATTTTCCAGGCAAGAGTACTGGAGTGGGTTGCAAGTTCCTTCTCCAGGGGATCTTCCCAATCCAGGGATTGAACCCGGGTCTCCTGCATCACAGACAGAAAACAGCAAATATAAAGACCTGAGGCTTGGTAGGTAGGGCTTAGTATGACCTGAAGACAGAACACCTGACATGTGGCTGTATGTTGGTGAAAGGGAGCAAAATTTGTCACCTCCCTCCTCAAGTATACCCACCTTGTTTCTTTAACCTATATGCTGAACACATCATGAGAAATGCCAGGCTGGATGAGTTACAAGCTGGAATCAAGATAGGCAGGAGAAACATAACAACCTCAGATAAGTGGATGATACCACTCTAATGGCAGAAAGTGAAGGGGACCTAAAGAACCTCTTGATGAGGGTGAAGGAGGAGAGTGAAAGAGCCAGCTTAAAACTAAATACTAACAAAAACTAATATCATGGCATCTGGACTCATTACTTCATGGCAAATAGAGGGGGAAAAAGTGAAAGCTGTGACAGATTCCTGCTGGGTTCTAAGATCACTGCGATGGTGACTGCAGCCATGAAATCAGAAGACGACTGTTTCTTGGCAGAGAGGCTATGACAAATCTAGACAGTGTATTGAAAAGTAGAGACATTACTCTGCTGACAAAGGTCCATATAGTCAAGGGTATGGTCTTCCAAGTGGTCATGTACAGTTGTGAGAGCTGGACTGTAAAGAAGGCAGAGCACCAAAGAATGGATGCCTTCAAACTGTAGTGCTGGAGAAGACTCGTAAAAATCCTTTGAACAGCAAGGAGATCAAACTAGTCAATCTTAAGGGAAATCAACCCTGAATTCTTATTGGAAGGACTGATGTTGAAGCTGAAACTCCAGTATTGCAGTCATCTGATGTGAACAGTTGATTCATTGGAAAAGTCCCTGATGCTGGGAAAGATTGAGAGCAGAAGGAGAAGGGGGTGAGATGGCTCGATGTTGCAATGGACACGAATTTGGGCATACTTCGGGAGTTGGTGAGGGTTAGGGAGGACTGGCATGCTGCAGTCCATGGAGTTGCAAAGAGTCAGACATGATCTAGGAAAGAACAACAACAACAGCAACAACAAGTATACCTTATTGGCATAAGATGATTTTAGGCTGATTATTTTCTAACAAAAAGCAGACCTAGTTGAAGCGGAAATTACCCTTTTATAAGAGATATTTACATTTGTAAGGGAAATCTCCATATGTAAGGATGTCTTCCTCTCTGTACCAGAAAGGAGAGGACTAAACTTTATAAACTCTTATCTGTTATCAACAGAGAAGACAGAGACTGAAATTCCACATTACACCACACCTTGTTTACTATGCTTTGCCCGAAAACCCCCACAACTGTCTTCCCACCCCCCAACATCTGTTGTCTTTAGCTGGAGATGGTATTTAATGTGGTGGCTTGGGCCATTTCTGCTTTCCCTTGTGGGTCAGATGGTAAAGAATATGCCTGCAATGCAGGCGACTTCAGTTAGATTCCTGAGTCAGGAAGACATACTGGAGAAAGGAAGGGTGACCTACTCCAGTATTCCTGCCTGGAAAAATCCCATGGCCAAGGAACCTGGTGGGTTACAGCCCACGTGGTTGCAAAGAGTCACATGACTGAGTGACTAACAGTAACACATGGACCACTTCAGGGAGTCACTCAGTTTTCCAAAGTAGCATGTTTTTTTCTCTTGCTAGTATCTCTTACCATGAGCCTTTATGGATTATGGTTGAGCCTTTTAATTCTCAGTCAAGAACCTAGGAAAAATGTCCTTTTCATCATTGCTATTCCACCTGAGCTATTTCAAATCCTAAAAGACGATTCTGTGAAAGTGCTGCGCTCAATATGCCAGCAAATTTGGGAAATGCAGCAGTGGCCACAGACTCAAAGTGGTCAGTTTTCATTCCAATCTCAAAGAAGGGCAATGCCAAAGAATATTCAAACTACCACACAATTGCACTTATTTCTCATGTTAGCAAAGTAGTGCTCAAAATTCTCCAAGCTATGCTTCAACAGTATATGAATCAAAAACTTCTGTAACAGGAGGGAAAGGGGCAGGGCACAACTTTTGAACGAATGGCATAGCTCAAGGACACAGAATAAACCAATTAGAATCTAAGTGACAGACAAGACTAGACCTTAACCCTCAATGAACAAGTGAAATGACACACCCAGAGGCGCCATGACAGTTTCATGGCACTGTTAAAACACCAAGGAGTGGGCAGTGACCCAAATCCTGGAAATCTCCACCCCTTTCCAAAAATAGTTAGAATAATCCTCCCATTCATCAGCATATGAAATTACCCGGCCTGTAAAAACTAACCACACCAAATTTTGTGGCCACATTTGCTCTGTATGCCCACACTCTGTCTGTTGAGTGTGTTTCTCTCTTTATCTGAATAAATCCACTTCTTACCTATCACTTTGTCTCTCACTGAATTCTTTCCACGATAGGACTTCAAGAACCTGAGCTTCATTAGGTCCTGAAACCAGATACTGTGGGTTTTGGCTGGGTTCAAGTCCCAGCCACACAAGTGCAAGTCCCAAGCAGGGTTTTGCTGGGTTCTAATCCCAGCCATGGGGGTACGAACCCAACCTGAGGGAAATGGTTTCACTTCCAGATGTACAAACTGGATTTAGAAAAGGCAGAGGAACCAGAGATCAAACTGCCAATATCCACTGGATCATAGAAAACCAAGACAATTCCAGGAAAACATCTACTTCTGCTTCACTGACAATGCTAAAGCCTTTGACAGTGTGGGTCACAACAAACAGAAAATTCTTAGAGATGGGAATACCAGACAATATCACCTGCCTCCTGAGAGATCTGTGTGCAATCTCAGTTCAGTTGCTCAGTCATATCTGACTCTTTGTGACCCCATGAACTGCAGCACGCCAGGATTTCCTGTTCATCACCAATTCCCGGAGCTTGCTCAAAGTCATGTCCATTGAGTTGGTGATACTATCCAACCACCTCATCCTCTGTTGTCCCCTTTTCCTCCTACCTTTCCCAATCTTTCATTCTTTCCCAGCATCAAGGTATTTTCCAATGAGTCAGTTCTTTGCATCAGGTGGCTAAAATACTGGAGCTTCATCTTCAGCATCAGTCGTTCTAATGAACATTCAGGACTGATTTCCTTTAGGATGGACTAGATGGATCTCCTTGCAGTCCAAGGGACTCTCAAGAGTCTTCTACAACACCACAGTTCAAAAGCATCAATTCTTCAGTGCTCAGCTTTCTTTATAGTCCAACTCTCACATCCATACACAACTACTGGAAAAACCACAGCTTTGACTAGATAGACCTTTGTTGGAAAACTAATGTCTCTCTTTTTTAATATGCTGTCTAGGTTGGTCATAGCTTTTCTTCCAAGGAGCAAGCATCTCTTAATTTCATGGCTGCACTCACCACCTGCAGTGATTTTGGAGCCCAAGAAAATAAAGTCTGTCATGGTTTCCATTGTTTCTCCATCTATTTACCATGGAGTGATAAGACCAGATGCCCTGATCTTAGTTTTTGAATGTTGAGTTTTAAACCAGCTTTTCTACTCTCCTCTTTCACTTTTACCAAGAGCTCGCTAGTTCCTCTTCACTTTCTGCCATAAGGTGGTGTCATCTGCATATCTCAGGTTATTGATATTTCTCCTGGCAATCTTGATTCCACCTTGTGCTTCATCCAGTCCAGCATTTCACATGATGTACACTGCATAGATCTAGAAGCAACAGTTAGAACCAGACATGGAACAAAGGACTGGTTCCAAATTGGGAAAGGAGTACGTCAAGGCTGTATATTGTCATCATTCTTATTTAACATATATGCAGAGTACATCATGCAAAATGCCAGGCTAGATGAAGCACAAGATGGAATCAAGATTGCTGAGGAGGAAATATCAAAAACCTCAGATATGCAGATGACACCATTCTTATGGCAGAAAGTGAAGAGGAACTAAAGAGCCTCTTGATGAAAATAAAAGAGGAGAGTGAAAAAGCTGGCTTAAAATTCAACATTCAAAAAGCAAAAATCATGGCATCCAATTCCATCACTTCATGGCAAATAGATGGGGAAACAATGGAAACAGTGACAAGACTTTATTGTCTTGGGCTGCAAAATCACTGCAGATGGTGACTGTAGTTTTCTCCTTGGAAGAAAAGCTATGACAAACCTAGAAAGTGTATTAAAAAGCAGAGACATTACTTTGCCAACAAATATCCATATAGTCAAAGCTGCAGTTTTTCCAGTAGTCAGGTATGAATGTGCGAGTTGGACCATAAAGGCTGAGTACTGGAGAACTGATGCTTTTGAACTATGGTGTTGGAGAAGACTTTTGAGAATAACTTGGACTGCAAGGAAATCAACCCTGAATATTCATTGGAAGGACTGATGCTGAAGCTCAAATACTTTGGCTACCTAATGCAAAGAGATGATTCATTAGAAAATACCCTGATGGGAACGACTGAAGGCAGGAGGAGAAGGGGAAGACAGAGCACGAGATGGTTGGATGGCATCACTGACTCAATGTACATGAGTCTGAGAAACCTCCAGGAGATGGTGAATGACAGGGAAGCCTAGGTTGCCACAGTCCATATGGCTGGAAAGAGTCAGAAGCAACTGGGTGAGTGAACAGCAACAAGAACTTAGAAGGGGAGAGGGAGTTATTTTTCTTCCCCAAGAATAGTGATGGAGATGACGAGGGATGAAAGTGGTACAAGATGAGTTAACAGAGGCAAGCAAGGAACAAATCCTATTTGGCTTCACAGGTCTTAGTAATAGCATTGTGATTATATTTGAAGAGCAAAGTGAGACTACTGGAATGTTTTAGGGAGAAGAGATGTAAGAATTTTAAAAGATGACTTAGCTCTAACTGCTTCCCTTTTAGCTCAGTCAGTAAAGAATCTGCCTGCAGTGCAGGAGACTCGGGTTTGATATCTGGATTGGGAAGATCCCCTGGAGAAGGAAATGGCAACCCACTCCAGTACTCTTCTTTGGAAAATCTCATGGACAGAGGAACCTGGTGGGCTGCAGTCCATGGGGTCCCAAAGAGTTAGGCACAACTGAGCGACTTACTTAGCTCTAACCACAATAAGGAGAATGAATTACCAGCATTCAATAGATACTTACTTAATAAGTAAGTGGCCAGATACATTCATGCATGCATTAATGGATGAATAAATCTATGAAGTCAGTGACGCAAAAAAAAAAAAAAACATGCCAAGGGCTGCACCCTTATGCTAGACTGACACCTCACCTCCCCCCTTTCCTACTTCGCTGAGCAACCTCCCCTTAATCCCTTCCTGAGCCTCAGGATCCTCATAGAACAATATTCCTTGAAGATCCCCTCCAGTTCTTTTTTTTTTTTTTAATTTTCTTTACTTTATTGTGTTGGTTTTGCCATACATTGACATGAAACCGCCATGTGCTCCCCCTCCAGAACCCCCTCCCTCCTCCCTCCCGATTCCCTCCCCCTGGGTCATCCCGGTGCACCAGCCCCGAGCATCAGCCCTGGGCTGGTGATTGATTTCACATATGATAATTAACATGTTTCAATGCCATTCTCCCATATCATCCCACCCTTGCCCTCTTCCACAGAGTCCACGAGTCTGTTCTATACATCTGCGTTTCTTTTGCTGTCTCGCATGCAGGGTTCTCGTTACCATCTTTCTAAATTCCATATACATGCGTTAGTATACTGTATTGTTGTTTTTCCTTCCGGCTTACTTCACTCTGGATAGTAGGATCAAGCTCCAGTCCCTCCAGTTCTGAAATCAGTAACTCCTGCCAGCCCTGCTCTACTGCCAAGGCTTTCAAACTTCAAGCAGCTGAAAAGAAAAGCTGCTGAATGTCTCTGCTCTGTTTATCAGCATCAGTTTGGCATTCTGTCTGCAGCTGGGGCCCTCTCTACAAGACCACTCAGCATCTATAAACTGACTAATTTCCATGTTGATTGCAAAGCTGGAAATGTATACACTTGTCATTCTTATTCTTGGCCCAGATGCTTTGTGCCAGACAGTAGCTCTGACGATGGGGCGCTGACACCACTTGCTAGTTATTGTCTGATGTGCAATTGACACGAGTGGGTTTAGAAGGAGGCACAATTTGATAATCAGAGTGCATCTGCAAAGCAATCATGAGCCACATTATGAAGAAAATGCAAGTAAAACTGAGGATGCAACTGACTTATTTTTGACTTCCCTTATCCTAGCAAAGACAGAGTAAAGAGGTATTGATGTGTGAACCAACTTTTTTTTTTAACATAGAGCTTTGAATTTCTCTAAGTACAGCAAGTGACAGGCTATAAAACAGTGTTTTCACAAATATGATTTCATTTTGCAAATGCATTGTATTAGAGTTGTTAAGTAACACGTGTTTGATGAAGATATTCAAACCACACAGAAGCATACAAAACTGAAAGAAAGTATTTCTGAAGTGAATGCCCAGTTTACCCCGTATGATGCAGTGGCTTAGGTAAGACTCTACATAGTCAGACTAAATGAATTTGTACCCTGTTTTCACCTCTTAGGATAATTTTCTGTTCTAACTCCAGATATGTTATTTCAATTCTCTTTACCTCACCTCTGTTAAATGGAAATAATAGCAGGGCCTTTGTAAAAGAGTCGTGATAGGGATCACTTTATGACTGTACAATTTAGAATAGTGCCTGGTACGTATAAGAGCTTCATCAATATCAGCTGTTCTTTTTATCCATTTTATTACTTCTCCTCTCCAAAGCCAACCACACCTGGTGGGTACCCTAGAGTTCTCAATCTAAACATTCATCTACTTATAAACATTTTATCTCTTTTTATTTAAATAAGGCTTTACATTACAACAATTTTTAAAAAATTTTCTTTTTAAATTAAAAATACATCATAGAGATTCTCCTTATCAATATATAGATCTGCACCATTAACAATCACAGAGTCTTGAACATAGGTGGGCTAGCACTGGTTTACTTCCTTGTCAGTTTATCTTTACACATTCCGAAGAGTTTCTCTATAGGAGAGATTCTGAGAAGTTCAAGATCCTATTGGCTGTATTTTTGCAGAAACTCTAAGGGGAAACAGGGTAACCGAGTGCCACCAAAGAGATTAAATTCCAGAAATTTAGGAATTTCCCTAACATTTCACAGAGACTACTTATCGCACATAGCAGAGGTGAGGCAAATACTCAAGTCTTCTGATTCTAAACCCCAACTCCCTGGGTATGTCGGATAAGCTCTATAGCCTACAGTGTTTTTCACATTTAAAACCATAATAGATTTAGTAGCTCTGGCTACAGATGGGCCTGTTAGGCCTAACTATTAACTGAACATGCAAAGCCAGCCAACCCTGCTTGTTATCCATGCCTGTAGAAAGATCCCCAATCCTTAAACATGGATTAAGGGTAATATTTACTGAGAACTTAATACAGTAAACCTACTACAGAAAGGATTAAAAGGAAACAGAGTTGAATCAGACTCTGCAGAGAGATGTCCTAATTCAGCTTATAGTCTAGCAGGTAAAATCACTGTGCCTATATAATTAAAATACAGAGTAGCTTAATTATTTGGGGGAATCGAAAACAACAGCCTTTGAGGGTTTAGTAAAGCAAAGACTGGCTACTCTAGGTATAGCCTACCTGTTTTTAACTTTCCCCGTTGAGATTCCCCACACCACATCACCAAAATAAATTAGGCATGGTGTTAATGCTATAGCCTTCCGTATCCTTTAAGACTCTAAACTGAACCGCAAAATGGTCACTCACTCATGAATCAACAGCAACCTTGACCTCAGCCACAAAGTCTTCGCCTCTGTCAGCCATTTGCGAACGTAGCTTCTAAGGTATAAGAATTGTTAAGATTACTTGGGTAAATGAGATGGTCTACCTCTAAGGTTGCACTTTTTGGTCAACTTTATATCATAGTCTGGAAATATTCATCTATGTGAATTACAGGAAATTTTTCTATCCGGTTGTCATTTTGATATTTTTGAGAAAACAAAAGTAATTATAGTTCCTGTCCTGCAGGTCATTGTCAAGCAGTTAACAGAATCTTTTCACAGAATTTACTAGTCATTGTTCTGGGGCTTTTATAACCTCGCTTTGAACCTACCACAATGAAAAGAAACTCTGTTTCTTTTTGGTGTTTGTGGTTATTTAAAATAGACAAATGGTCAGATGACGTGCTCCTTACCACACTTATACCTCAGATGACTGCTTTTTTCTATAGGCACAAAACTAAACAGCAAAAGCTTCAGCTATCTTTGCTATAAATCAGTGTTAGTTATTAGGGAACTGAACATGTTGGATATCCTCCTTCTAGCAGTTTCAGATACAACCTTGATTGCTGTTCTTTGAAATTTTTATTTCCCAAAAGACTGATGCTATTAGCATTCATTCAATTTTCCATATGGAAACAATCCAGCACAGAGAACTGTGGCTTTATAATTCCACTTCCTGTGTGATCAGTAATTAAGAAGGAGGTAGAGGAATTATCACCAGTATCTCAGTTAATAGCAGCCAACTTTAGAACATCAAAATAAAATATTTACTGAAAACCTTGCAAGCATTTATGAGTTGGGAAAGAAAAAAGGATTAATTTGATTGATTCAGTGTAAATGAATCAGAAGCATATGTCTTGATTTTCTCAATATGGGAACATGGCTGACAAAATTCATTTAAGCTTTATAGATCCTTGAAAAGGGATTTGACAGACTTAAATTATATCTGTGGTATTCTATAAGCGATGAAAATAACTCTTAAATTAAGCACAGATTTTTTTTCCCTACTCCAATGGGTCAGGAAACCTAACTGCATAATAGCAGCTCCCATTTCTATAGTTCTGCTTTCCCCTGCTCAATAATTCTGAAATGCTGTTAGCAGAGTGATCATTTTTCCCTTCTGTACTTATAGCAAGATTGTTCTATGAAGCAGAACACAAACACACACACATGATATATCTAGTATATATATACTGTATCTAGTATATGCATATATATACAAATATATGTATGTGTATATACATATGTATTTATTTCCACACACATATGGAAAGAGAGAGATCACATACATGACATTCAGTTAAGTTTAAATTTCAGATTAACAACAAATAATATTTTAGTATAACCCATGCAGTACTTGGGGTCACGTTTATACCAAAAATAGTATTTAAACTTTTAAGTACAAGCGTGTACCATGCAATTTTTGGCATCTGCATATATTAAAATGTATTTGTTGCTTATCTGTAATTCAAATTTAAATTTTAAATAGTCATAGAATACATTACAGGACTTAACATAAAGCATGGTAACTAATATTACTGTATTGCACATTTGAAAGTGGCTAAGAGACTAGCTCTTACAAGTTCTCACCACAAGAAAAAAACATTTGTAACTATATATAGTAATAAATATTAATTAGTCTTACTGTGGTCTTTTTCCCTAAATCTGACAAGCTAGTTCTTTGCCTCTTCAAACTATATAAACGAGACAAGAGCTACAGTTTGTGGGTTAGGCAAATTTTCTTTCCAAGAAGAAAATCTAGAAGAAGAAAAAGGCTAGAATAGCAGATATTTCATCAATATTGTCTCAGAAAAGAAAAGCTCACCACTATAATTGCATAAGGAACATAATCATGGCTTTTATACACAGGACTCTACTGGTGCTCTGCTAGAAGCTCCTGCCTACTTTCAATCACATTATGGAGGAATTAAGCATGCTTAGAAGGAGTGTGGTACATATATTTTATTTGGGGGACTTAACAGGAAGGCAGAGAATATGAGGTTACTGCCCACTTGAATGGGAGAAGGGCAAACACTGAGGAATAAGAGCAGCCTGATACATGTATGGGTACCAAAGGGGACACAGTATGCTAGAGGATGCAGACTGAGAGTCGATTGTCTGTGCATTTCATCCTATATTTTGTTTACTATTATATTCCCAGTTCTAAACATTGTATTGTGCTTAATGCTGTGGGTACTCAATAAATATTTGTGGAATAAATGAATGAATGGCCTTTCCCATTGCTAAAATCAAAGGATGAAACCAGGTCATACTGAACTCTAATATTTCAAACTATGTCTAAGTATCTCAAGATGTATCTCTGGGGTTATCTTAGAAGAAAAAGGGATCAGAGGCAGGCAGAGAGATCTAGGTTCACCCATAATGCTTCAACCAAAGAACTTCCTTGCCGTTCTTTTTTTTTTTTTTTTTTCCTGCACTGAGGTTAAGATGAAATTTCACCTAAAAATGATTCACTGGGGGCTTGCCTGGTGGTCCAGTGGCTAAGAATCCACCTGTCAATACAGGGGACATGGATTCGACCCCTGGTCTGGGAAGATCCTGCCTGCCGTGGCAACTAAGCCCACATAGCACATCCACTGATCCTGTGTACCACAATGAGAGAAGTCGCCACAATGAAAAGTCTGAGCACCGCAACAAAGAGTAGTCCCTGCTCACCACAACTAGAGAAAGATCATTTGCAGCAGTGAAGACCCAGCAGAGCCAATGATAAATAATATAATATATAAAGAAAAATAACTCACTGGAAACATTAAATGGTTGTAAAAATACAATATTTAGAAGATATACCTTTGTCTTAAGTTCTTTGACTCCATCCACAGCCTGTCTCCAAAACAGAATGTCCACATATTTGCTCCAAGTCAGCAGAAAGTGGCTGACAACACACAGTCCTGAAACACAGGAGAGTAAAAGCAGACTTGAAAAAAAATATACTTCTTACTCTTAGTGACAGTGATTTTTGTCTGCTGAATTACAGTACAAAGATGAGGAAGAAAAAATTACATGCAATCTCTCCAGCAGAGAGAAAACACGGCATAATTGATTTGATAAATGCACCAAGGGAATACAAAACCATAATCAGTTTTTCTGTAGTGTTTGTGTCTATACTGACAGAAGCCTAATTGCATAATTTACTATTATGAAATACACTGTAGATATTACAGGTATACATGGTAGTCAACAGGATGTGTTACTAGCTTTTGTGTAAATCACAGTTCGCATTTTTTGTTCCATACGTAAGCCAGTCTCCATTTTGACCATGTACAGCTATATTCCAGCTGCCACGCTAAGTGTTTCAATGACCTGTGCAATCCATTCAGTGTGATATTTCTGTCCTCACCTCCTCCTTCAGGAAATTTGGACCTGTCTCTAGCTCATCGGCTCAGATGAGGATGTTACTGGGGATGGAAGAAGGGAACTTTGAAAGTGCCCTTGAGCTTTGTTCTTCTGTAAGAAATAGGCTTCCATGACTGACCATGGAAAAGAATTCTAAATTCTTCGAAGTCCTTATCTCTAGCCACTCTCCTTTGGTATTATCACGTACGACTACATCACAGCTACATATGATGTAGCTTAGTTGCCAGTCACTGAAACCTTGATTAACTTTCCCTTCTCTGACCCTTGGTTGATTTCTCTGAATCCTCAGGTTCTACAGACATAATAAAAGGTCTACATGTGTAAACCATTTTAACATTAGACATGGTTCTAAGAACATATCTGCCATTAAATGAACATAGACTTCTGATGGTAGGAGAAAAGAATAAACATTTTCCTATTTTTCCTGCTAACTACAAATGAAATTTCTTATATCAAACAAATATAAGAAATTCTGAAAGGTGAAGTGGAGGTGGCAGCCTAGAGAGGGAACTATGACCCTGAACAATTAATTCCCTTGGTTTCCTTCTTGCCTCATATACCACAGACTGGGTGCTGCAGAATCCAGTAAGTAACTGGGAAGTGCCAATGGGCATAAGAACAACAAAAGACACAAAAATTGCTACCAAAGGGAAACAAAATGGGCATTACTCTTCTCCCCTCTGAGCGGTATAACAAGAATACCTAACAAAGAACCAGGCCTCCGCACCACCAGCGGTAAAAGGCCACTGCTCCACCTTAGCGTCAGTGGGGGCCACGGAGAAGTAGGGCAGGCTCTTCTTGTAGCAGGAGAGATTCCAGAGGAAGCCTAATGGGAAACATTAAGTCCCAACAATGTTCAGTAATGAGGAACTCCTCACCCTAAAGTGTAAATGGAGGCCAAGTGGGAAACCTGGACTTCTACTCCTAACTGGCCGTAACAAGGTCAAACCCTGCTACGCTTCCACTGCCAGATGAAGTCAGAAAGTGCCAGTAAAAACACAAGGTATAAATAAGATTCAGAACAACACTATCTCATATATCTAGGTTTTAATTAAAAATCACTTAACATATGAAGAACCACAAAGACTTCAAACTGAATGTAAGAAACAATTAATAGATGCCAGCATTGAGTTGAAAGAGAGGCTAGGCTTTTCTGAAAAAGGTTTTATAGCAACTATCACAAAAATGCATCACCAAGTAATTAAGAACATATTTGAAACAAAATAGAAAAATAAAGTCTCAACAAGGAAATGGGTATAAAGAAGAAATAAATAGCAAGTATACATCTTCAAATATTGTAGCTACCCCCCTTCCAAAAAAATCAATGAATAGGCTCAAAAGAAAATGTAGGGAAAAGAAAGAATAGAAATTATCCAGTATGAACAAAGAGAAAATGAACAAAAAATAAAGCGCCTCAGGGATTTGTATGTTTATGAAAAAGAAAAACAAAGAAAAGATTTAACATTCTTGTCATCCAAATCTTGGTAAGAATTGAAATTATAGTGCTTTGTCTGACTACAATGGAATCAAATCATAAGTCAATAACAAAAAGATAATAGAGACATCTCTAATTATGCCAAAACCAAAGAATATACTTCCAAATAATCCATGGATCAAAGAAGAAGGTGGCTCAAGAGAAATGAAAAAAAAATGTATTAAAATAAGTGACAATAAAAATATGACATATCAAAGATGACATACAGATGACAGACATACGAAGAGATGCTGCATGTCATGTGTCATGAGAAAAATGCTATTAAAAATTATTAGAATGGTCAAAATCCAAAACACTGAATCCATCAAATGCTGGTTAGGATGTGGAAGAGCAGGAACTCTCGCTCATTGATGGCAGGAATACAAAATGGTGCAGCCACTCTGGAAGACAGTTTTGTGGTTTCTTATACGATTAAGCTCCAGTATTTGGCCACCTGATGCAAACAGCCAACTCACTGGAAAAGACCCTGATGCTGGGAAAGATTGAAAGCAGGAGGAGAAGAGGGCAACAGACAATGAGATGGATAGGTGGCACCACCAATTCAATGGACGTGAACTTGGGCAAACTCTGGAAGATGGTGAGGGACAGAGAGGCCTGGCGTGTGGCAGTCCATGGGGTTGCAAAGAGCTGGACACAACTTGGTGACCGGACAACAACTACAAAACAACTAAACATTCTCTTACCTCATGACCCAGTCATCATACTCCTTTGTATTTACACAAAGGTGTTGAATACTTGTGTCCACACAAAAATGTACACACATATGTTTATAGCAGCTTTATATTTATAACTGTCAGAACCTTAAAGCAACCTACCTTCAGTAGATGAATAAATAGATAAACAGTGGTACATCCAGACAATGGAATACTATTTAGCACCAAAAAGAAACAAAGGATTACAACTTGAAAAGACATTTAAGAATTTTAAATGCCTATTACTGAGGGAAGGAACCCAATCTGAAAAGGTTACATGCTATAAAATAATTTCAAGTATACGACATACCAGAAAAGGCAAGCCATGGAGACAATAATCAGTAATTTCTAGGGGTTAAGGGGGAGGGCAGGATGAATAAGCAGAGCACAGAGGACTTTTAGGATAACAAAATGATTAAATATGATAGTAAAGTGGTAGACAATTGTCATTCTATGTTTATCAAAACACATGGAACGTAGAACACCTAGAATGAATTATAATACAAACTATGGATTTTGGGTGATTATGATGTGTCAATGGAGGCTCAATCAATTTTAATAAATGTACCACTCAGGTGGGGAGGTTTATAAAGACAAATGCTTATACCTATATGGAAGCAAGGGGTATTTAGGAAATCTCTACCTTCTCCTTAATTTTGTTATGAATCTTAAACTACTTAAAAATAGTTGTAAATAAACAAACACACACTATATCAAAAATCATGTGGCAGAGCTAACACACTGTTGTGAGAAAAACTTACAGTACTAATATATGTTGAAAGTGAAAGTGAAAGTCACTCAGTCATATCCGACTCTTTGCAACCATGGACTATACCTCAGGCTCTTCTGTCCATGGAGTTCTCCAGGATACTGGAGTGGGCAGTCATTCCCTTCTCCAGGGGATCTTCCTAACCCAGGGGTTGAACCAGGTCTCCCGCATTGCAGGTACATTTGTTACCATCTGAACCACCAGGGAAGCCCAAGAATACTGGAGTGGATGGCCTAACCCTTCTCCAGTGGATCTTCCCAACCCAGGAATCAAACTGGGGTCTCTTGCATTGCAAGTGGATTCTTTACCAGCTGAGCTACAAGGGAATCCCCAAAATGCATACGTTAGAAAAGAATAAAATTCTCACATCAATAAATTTAAGAGCAGAAATAGATAGAAATGTAAACAAAAAAATAGAGAAGTCATGAGCTAAACAAGTGGCTCTTCGAAAAGATCGATAAAATTGACAAGCCTCTAGCAAGACTGACAAGCACAAAAAGGGAAAAGATGTAAATTATTATTATCAGTAATGACAAGGGTTATTATCAAAAACCCTGAGACATAAAAGAGGTAATAAAGGAATACTATGATCAATTTTACGCACACAACTTGGAAAACGGATGAAATGGACCAATTCCTGGAAGCTACCATAATACACTCAATATGAAATATTAAGACTAGCCTTTTAACTATTAAGGAAATGAGGCTTATAATTTAAAAACTCCCATCAAAGTAAAATCTCCAAGCCCAGAAGGTTTCACTGAAAAATTCTATCAAATTATTAAAAAGAAGTAACACCTATTCCACACAATCTCTTCTGCAATGCAGAATAAGAAATACTTTCTAATTCATTTATGAGGATAGCATCAAGGTGATACCAAAGCAGACAAAGGCAGTATAAAGAAAGAAACTATAGACCACTATCTTCTATGAATATGACCACAAAAATACCTAACAAAATATTAGCAAAATAAATAAGATATAAAAAGAATTATAAAGTAGAATTTGTTTCATAGATGCAAGGCTGGTTCAACATTCAGAAGTCTCTTAGTGGTCATGTAGGAAGACCCTGAACTTCCTTCCTCCTACAAACATAACAAATCTATAAGTAAAAATACAGGAATTCTCTCAGAAAAGGACCTGAAAATTGGATGAACAAAGCCTCCACGAAAACAGGTAAAAGGACAGCATCAACACAGTTAGAAGAGGCAAAGATACGGGCTGGTCTAGGAAAATACACACCATATCTGCAGCAATCCACAATTGAGAGCAACCACAAAGGTACATATATTCCCTGAGAAATGAGTGATTTGAGCTCCACATCAAGCACCATAATCCCTAGGTCCTTCACTGCAGAGACAAGCTCCCTGAAACAACTGGATTTGTAAACCAATAGGGAGTATGTCCCCCAAAATTACATAACGGCAGTGAATGAAAAATTCACTCAAAAAGGGTTTGTGTACAGACTCACTTGACCTGAAAACCAGTGCAGAAACATCAGCTAAAAGTGCATGGAATACAGGCAAAGGGAACTCGCATACTAATCTTGAATCCTCTGAGGATATGCAGGAATCAGGTGGGACACCTCTTGAGGAATTGGCAGGAGCCACATCTGTGATCTCAGCTTAACTTGATAATATCAACGCTAGTAGGTGTCATTTTGGAATTCCCCATTTAACCTGTTAGCGCCAATTGGCATACCCACTGAGAGCCCTACTCACAGCTGCATTTCTGCTCAGCCTCACAGCTGGCTGAGCATTAACACCACATACCAGCACTCTGTGACCCCACAAAACAGGAAGGCAAACACAGCCTACACAGGGGAAAATCACGGAATACCTAAATCTGGTGGTCATTTTCGTTTTGCTATTCTGTTTGGATGAATTCTACTGTTTAATCTTACGGCTCACTAGTTCATTCTTATACCTCATTCAGTGTTCTGTTCAAGCCCTCTTGTATTGTGCTTCTGAGCCCTATAAGACATCTCCTAAAAAGGTCACTTTTTTAAGATTGGGAGAGGAAGCTTATATTTAATTCCTAGAGATAAACACATAAAATGAGGCAAAATGAGGAAAGAGGGGAATATGTTCTGACTGAAAGAACAAGGTAAAACACAGAAAAAGAACCAAACAAAACAAAGATAAGCAATCTACCTGATAAAAGTTCAAAGTAATAATCATAAAGATGCCACTGAAATTGGAAGAATAAGGCATGAACATATGAGAACTTCAACAAAGGGATGGAAAATATAAGAAGGTACCAAATGCAAGTGATAAAAGTACTGGAAAATACAAGAGGGGTTCAACAGAACACTCAATGAGGTAGAGAAGGAAACAGTGAGCCATAAGAGAAAACAGTAGAATTCACCCAAACAGAATAGCAAAATGAAAAAATAAAGAGATAAGATACGTTAAGGAATTTTAGGAGCGACCTTAAGCATAGTAACATTCACATAGTAGTTATCTCAGAAGGAGAAGAGAGAGATAAAGGGCCAATAAAATTATTTGAAGAAATAGTAGCTGAAAATTTCCCTAATATGTGGAAGGAAACAAATATTGAGGTCCTGGAAGGACAGAGAGTTCCAAATAAGATGAACTCGAGATAACCATTAAGACATATTATGATTAAATTGGTAAGAGTTAAAGATAAAGAGAAAATCCTAAAAAGAGCAAGAGAAAAATAACTTGTTATATACAAGGGAAATCCTGTAATATTATGAATAGAATTCGCCCAGAAACTTTATAGGCCAGATGGGAATGACATAATATATTCAAAGTGCTGAAAGGAAAATAAATTTGCAGTCAAGAATTCTCTGTCCATTATGGTTATCATTCAAAGTTGAAGGAGGAATCAAGAGATTCCTAGTTAAGCAAAAAGTAGAGAAGTTCACCACTAAACTGGCTCTATGAGAAAAATTAATCAGACTGCTTTAAGCTAAAAAGAAATGGCACTAATTAATAAAAAGAGAACATACAAAAGTAAAAATCTCACTGAAGGTAAATATAAAACAAATGTACATATAAAATATCAAACATTTATATAATCATAAAAGTTAAAAGAAAAAATATTGATAATAACAAAAAGTAAACAATTATTCAAGATATACATAAAATAAGATGTAAAATGTGTCCTGCAAAGTATAAATTGTCAGAGGTGTGGGAGTAAAATGTAAAGCTTTGGAATGTATTCACATTAACTTGTTACCAACTCAGAATGTCATATGTATGTGAAAAATCATAGTGACCCCAATGGAAAACCTTAGAGTACACACACAGCAGATAAGAATGAATTCAAAACCTACATTACAGAAAGCCACAAAAACACATGGGAAGAGAGAGAGAAAAAAGGGAGGTGACAAAGAGGAGCTACAGAAACAGCTAAGAAGAATTAAGTGACAATAAGTACAACATATCAATTATTACTTTAAAAGTAAATAAACTCTAATCTCCCATTAAAAGACACTGAGTGACTAGGGGAAAAAAAGACTCATCTGTACACTCCCTATAAGAGACTGACTTCAGATGAAATTTCAAAAACACAGACTGAGAGTGAAGAAAAAAATATATTCTCTGCAAATGGAAATGAAGAGAAAAATGGGAATAACTATACTCAGATAAAATAGATTTGAAAACAAATAATTAATAAAAGACAAAGAATGGAATTACATTACATAATTAGACAAAGGGATTCATCCTGCAAGAAATTACAACATTTATAAATGTTTATGTATCAAGAGGATCACCAAGATATGTAACACAAATATTACATAAAGGGAGATACTAACTGTAAAACAATAAAATTAGAGGACTTTAACACCCTTCTTGTATCAGTGGATTGAACATCTAGGCAAAAAATCAATAAGGAATCATTAAACTTAAATCATACACTATACTACATCTTAATAGATACATAGTTTGAGCATTTCAACTAAAAGTAGCAGAATATATATTTTTCTTAAGTACACATAAAACATGCTGCAGAACAGATCACATGTTATATCACAAAACAAGTTTAAATAAATTCAAGAAGATTGAAATCCTATCAGGCATCTTCTCCAACCACAATGATATGAATTAGAAATCAATTACAAGGGAACAAAAAGGTGGGGGCAGGGGAAACACAAAAACTGAACAACCAATGGGTCACTGAAAAAAAATTAAAAAATAATCTAGATACTAATGAAAACAGAAATATACCAAAATATACAGGATTTAACAAAAGTGATTTTGAGAAAGAAGTTCAGAGAAATACAGGCTTATCTCAAGAAACAAGAAAAAAATAAATGAATAATCTAGCTTTTTATCTAAAGGAACTAGAAAGAAAGTACAAAGTCCAAAATCAATAGGAGATAATAATAAAGATCAGAACAGAAATAAATTAAATAGTGACTAGAAAAAAGAAACAGTAAAAGTCAGTGAGTTGAGGAAGTAGTTCTTTGGAAAAATAAGCAAAATTGACAAAACTTTAGCTAGACTAAGCAAGAAAAGAAGAAAGAGAATCCAAATAAGTACAATCAGAAATGAAAGAGCAGAAGTTCCAATGGATACCACAAATTACTATGAACAATTATATGCTAAAAAATTTGGACCACCTAAAAAAATAAATTAGTTCCTAGAGATGTAAAAATCTTCTAAGGCTCATTTATGAAAGAATAGAAAATCTAAAAAAATTGATTACTATTAAGGAGACTGAAACGGTGATCAAAAATCTCCCAACAAACAAAACCCAGTACAAGATGGCTTCAGTGGTGAATTCTACAAAATATTAAAGTAAGATTTAATAACTATCTTTCTCAAGCCCTTCCAAGAGATGAAGAAGACGAAAAATTTTCAAACATATCTTACAACCTTAGCATTACCCTGACAACAAAAGCAGACAAGTACACTACACTACACATACACATAAACTCTCGTTTTTACAGGCCAATATCCTTCACGAACATAGGTGAAAAAACACTGAACAGAATATTAGCAAACTGAATCCAACAGTGCATTAAAATGATTATACATCTTGATCAGTTCAGTCGCTCAGTCATGTTCGAGTCTTTGTGATCCCACAGACTACAGCAGGCCAGGCCTCCCAGTCCATTGCCAACTCCCAGAGTTTGCTCAAACTCATGTCCATAGAGTCGGTGATGCCATCTACCATCTCATCCTCTGTCATCCCCTTCTCCTCCCACCTCCAATCTTTCCCAGCATCACGGTGTTTTCCAATGAGTCAGTTCTTCACGTCAGGTGGCCAAAGTATTGGAGCTTCAGCTTCAGCATTAGTCCTTCCAATGAATATTCAGGACTGATATCTTTTAGGATGGACTGGGTGGATCTCCTTGCAGTCCAAGAGACTCTCAAGAGTCTCCTCCAACACCACAGTCCAAAAGCATCAATTTTTTGGGAGTCAGCTTTCTTTTTAGTCCAACTCTCTCATCCATACATGACTACTGGAAAAACCATAGCTTTGACTAGATGGACATTTGTTTGCAAAGTAATGTCTCTGCTTTTAATATGCTGCCTACCCTGGTCATAGCTTTTCTTTCAAGGAGCAAGCATCTTTTGAGTTCATGGCTGCAGTCACCATCTGCAGTGATTTTGCAGCCCCCCAAAATAAAGTCTGTCACTGTTTCTATTGTTTCCCCATCAATTTCATGAAATGATGGGACCAGATATCATGATCTTAGTTTTCTTAATGTTGAGATTTAAACCAGCTTTTTCACTCTCCTCTTTCACTTTCATCAAGAGGCTCTTTAATTCTTTGCTCTCTGCCATAAGTGTGGTGTCATCTTCATATCTGAGGTTATTGATATTTCTCCCAGCAATCTTGATTCCAGCTTGTGTTTCTTCCAGCCTGGCATTTCGTATGATGTACTCTGCATATTAAACAGGGTGACAATATCCATTCTGTTGTTCCATGTCCAGCTCTAACTGTTGCTTCTTGAGCTGCATACAGATTTCTCAGCAGACAGGTCAGGTGGTCTGGTATTCCCATCTCTTGAAGAATTTTTCACATCTTGATCAAGTGGGATTTATTCCAGGAATGAAAGGATAGCTCAACAACCACAAATTGATGTGATACATCACATTAACAAAGTGAAGGAAACAATCATATAATCATCTTGATACAGAAAAAATTTGACAAAATTCAACTTCCATTTACAGCAAAGACTCAATAAAGTGAGTAGAGAGGGATGTATCTCAACATAAAAAATACATGACAACCCACGACTAACATTGTGTTCAACGGGGGAAAACTAAATGCTTTCCCTCTAAGATCAGGGACAAGAATGCCAAATTTAGCATTTATTTATTTACTTTTATTTAACACAGTATTTAAAGTTTTAGCCACGCCAACTAGGCAAAAGAAATAAAAGGTAAGCAAATTGGAAAGTAAAAAGAAAACAATCACTATTTGCAGGTAATGTGGTACTATATGTAAAAACCCATAAACATTCCACCAAAAAATTGTCAGAACTAATAAATGAATTCAGTAAAGTTGGAGAGTGTGAAATGAATACATGCATATCTGTGGCATATCTATACATAACTATCAGAAAGATCAATTTATAAAATTATTTCACTTGCAATTATATCAAAAGAAAGGAAATAAATTTAATAAAGGAGGTCAAAGGCCTGTAAGACACTGATGAAAGAAAATATATAAGACACAAATTTTAAGAGATACTGTGTTCATAACTTGAAAGAACATTATTAAAATATCTTTATGCTACCGAGAGAAATCTACAGATTCAATGTAACCCCTCTCAAAATTCCGAAGACAGACTATAGAAACAGAACAAATAATTCTAAAATTTTAGTAGACTCACAAAAAAGTCCTAAATAGTTAAAATAATCTTGAAAAAGACCAACAAAGCTGGGGATACCATGCTCCCTGATTTCAAACCATGCTACAAATCTATAGTAATCTAAACATTATAGTAGTCACACAAAGCACATAGAACAATGAAACAGAATATGAGAGATCAGAAATAAACCTACACATTAATTTATGACAAAGTAGCAAAGATTATACAATGTTGAAAGTATAGTTTTTTCAATAAACAGCACTGGGAAAACTGGACATGTACATGGGAAAGAATGAAACTAGACCACTATATGATACCATACATACAAATTAACTCTAAATGTATTAAAGTCTTGAATCTAAGACTCAAAACTATAAAACTACTAGAAGTAAACAAAGGTGATGACCTCATTGACAATGGCCTAGCAATGTTTTTCTAGATCTGACTCCAAAGGCAAAGGAAGCAAAAGCAAAACTAAACAAATGTGATCACACCACTAAAAAGCTTCCATATAATGAAGGAAGCTATCATTAAAATGAAAAGACAAAACACACACACACACACACACACAAAGAAAAGACAATCTATTGAATGGGAGAAAACATTTGCACAGCATGTATCCAATAAGGAATTAATATATTCAATGCATATAAATTAATGATAAAAAAGATTAAATAGTGAACAGAGGAACTGAATAGATATTTCTTCAAATAAGACATATATATGGCTGACAGGCACATGAAAATATATTCAATATCACTAATTATTAGGGAAATGCAAATCAAAAATGAAACCACACCTGTTAGAATGGCTTTTATCAAAAAGATAAGAAATAAGCAATGTTGGAGAGGATGAGGAGAAAAGCAAACTCTTGTATACTGCTATTAAGACTGCAAATTAGTACAGTCAGCATAGAAAATAGTATGGAGATTTCTCAAAAAATTAAGAACATAACTAAATATTCTACTTACAGATATTTACCCAAAAAAACACTAATTTTTAAAGACATATGTACCCTTCTGCTCATTACAGAATTATTTAAAATAGCTAAAATATTGTAACAACCTAAGTGTCCAGTGATGGATGAATGGATAAAGAATACAGTGTGTGTGTATGTGTGTGTGTATGCAATACAATGTAATACTATTCAGTCATGAAAAACTCAATCAAAAAGTCGGCACAAAACCTAAACAGACATTTATCCAAAGAAGACATACAAATGACTAATAAACACATGAAAAGATGTTCAACATTGTTAGAGAAATGAAAATCAAAACCACAGAGATATCACCTTACACCAGTCAAAATGCTCATCATTGAAAAACCCATAAATAACAGATGCTGGAGAGGGTGTGGAGAAAAGGGAACCCTTTTGTACTATTGGTGAGAATGTAAATTGATACAGCAACTATGGAAGATAGCATGAAGATTCCTCAGAAAACTAGGAGTAGAAATATTTACAGTAGAATTATCATATGGTATTTGATAAAGAACTCTGTATCATATATTATATTACATATCATATATCTAGCAGTCCCACTACTTGACATATATCCTGAGGAAATTAAAACTGAAAAAGGCTCATGTACGCCAATGGCATTGCAGCATTATTTACAATAGCTAGGACATGGAAGCCACCTAGATGTCCATCATCAGATGAATGGATAAAGAAAATGTTGCACCTATACACAATGGAGTATTAGTCATAAAAAGGAATGAATTTAAGTTGGTTCTAATGGATGAATCTAGAGTCTATTATACAGAGTGAAGTAAGTCAGAAAGAGAAAAATTGCATATATTAATGCATATATATGGAATCTGGAAAGATGGTACCGATGATCCTATTTACAGGGCAGCAATGGAGATGCAGACATAAAGAACAGACTTATGGACAAAGGTTGGGGGAGGAAGGAGAGGATGGGAGAAATGGAGAGAATCACATGGATGCATATACAATATCATGGGTAAAATAAATAACCAATGGGAATATGCTGTATGACTCTGGGAACTCAAACTGTGGCTCTCTAAAAAACTAGAGGGGGTGGGAAGGGGTGGGAGGGAGGCTTAAGAAGGAGGGGACATGTATACCTTTGGCTGACTCATGTTAATATACGGCAGAGGTCAACAAAATATTATGAAGCAATTTTCCTTCATTAAAAATTAAAAAGGTTGGGGAAAAAAGAGTGAACTTGGGAAAACAGATGTTTGCAGTTTCACAAATAAATACTGAATGTTCAGAGCTAGGAGGCATTGGTTAAATAGGTGATGCATGCCATTAAGATGGAATGTTATGCTACCACTAAAATATGTCAGCAAATCTGGAAAAACTCTGCAGTGGCCACAGGACAGCAAAAGGTCAGTTTTCATTCCAATCTCAAAGAAAGGCAATGCCAAAGAATGTTCAAACTACCACACAGTTGCACTCATGTCACATGCTAGCAAAGTAATGCTCAAAATTCTCCAAGCCAGACTTAAACAGTACATGAACGATGAACTTCCAGATCTTCAAGCTGGATTGAGGAAAGGCAGAGGAACTAGACAGCAAATTGCCAAAATATGATGGATCATAGAAAAAGCAAGAGAGCAGAAGAACCACATCTACTTTTGCTTTATTGACTATGCCAAAGCCTTTGACTGTGTGGATCACAATAAACTGTGGAAAATTCTGAAAGAGATGTGAATACCAGACCACCTGACCTGCATCTTGAGCAATCTGTATGCATGCCAAGAAGCAACAGTTAGAACTGGACATGGAACAACAGACTGGTTCCAAATGGGGAAAGGAGCACATCAAGGCTGTATATTGTCACCCTGCTTAATATGCAGAGTACATCATGAGAAATGCTGGGCTGGATGAAACACAAGCTGGAATCAAGATTGCCAGGAGAAATATTAGTAACCTCAGATATGCAGATGACAGCACCTTTATGGCAGAGAGTGAAGAACTAAAGAGCTTCTTGATGAACTGAAAAAGGTGATAAAGTTGGCTTAAAACTCAACATTAAGTAAACTAAGATCATGGCATCTGGTCCCATCACTTCATGGGAAATTGATGGGGAAACAGTGACAGACTTTATTTTGGGGGGCTTCAAAATCATTGAAGATGGTGACTGCAGCCATGAACTCAAAAGACACTTGCTCCTTGGAAGAAAAGATATGACCAACCTAGACAGCATATTAAAAAGCAGAGACATTACTTTGCCAACAAAGGTTCACCTAGTCAAAGCCGTGGTTTTTCTGGTGGTCATGTATGGATATGAGAGTTGGACTATAAAGAAAGCTGAGCACCGAAGAATTGAGGCTTTTGAACTGTGGTGTTGGAGAAGACTCTTGAGAGTCCCTTGGACTGCAAGGAGATCAAACTGACATCCTAAAGGAAATCAGTCCTGAATATTCACTGTAAGGTCTGATGCTGAATCTGAAACTCCAACACTTTGGCCACCTAATGCAAAAAGTGACTCATTGGGAAAGACCCTGATGCTGGGAAAGATTGAAGGCAGGAGAAGAAGGGGATGACAGGATGAGATGGTTGACGGCATCACTAACATGATGGACATGAGTTTGAGTAGGGTCTGGCAATTGGGTGATGGATAGGGAAGCCTGGCATGTTGCAGTCCATGGGGTCACAAACAGTTGGACACGACTGAACAACTAAACTGAAAAATAATGTTGAATATTTAATGAAGTGAACAAATGGCCAGGATATTCCATTGAGTGGATAACTATCATCTGTTTAACAAAAACAATATGTAGAATATTATCACAGTTTTGTTCTTAAAAATTAAAAATACATACATAGGAAAAATATGCAAAGATATGTACCAATAAACTTTTTGTAGTTAAAAAAATACTAGAAGTCCTGCTATTTTCAATACTCTATATAAAGATTGAAACTATTATTCTAAGTAAAATAAATAAGACAGAAAAAGACAAATTTCACTCACACGTGGAAGTTAAATACAGAGAACAAATTAGTGGGTACCAGAGGAGAAGTCGGGATAGGTAAAATGGGTGAAGAAGATCAACTCATAGTGATGAATGGCAACTAGACTTGTGTTGGTGAGCACTCTGTAACGCATGCAGATTTTGAATTATAATGCTGTACATCAGAAACTTACATAATTAAAAAAAAACTCTCAATATATCTCACCATGTTAATGGATTAGAAGTGAAAAATACAAGATCCTATCAATAAATGCAGAGAAAGCATTTGACAAAATTCAGTATCAATTCAAGTTTTTTAAAAATGATCTCAGAAACATATGGATAAAGAAGAATTTCCTCAAGTTGATATTATAGAACATCTATTAAAAAAAAACCTACAACTGATAAAGCACTTAGTGATAAAAGACTGAATCCTTTTCCCTAAGATCAGAAACAGGGAAGGATGTTGTTCCCCCCTCTCTAACTCAACACAGTGCTAAAGTTTTACCTACCACCACCAACAAGGAAGGAAATAAAGGGCATACAGATCAGAAAGAAAAAAATAAAATTATACACATTTGCAGATGATGTGATTGTCTAAAAAGAAAATTCCAGAGTATCCCACACTCCTAAAATTAAAAATCACAAAAGGGGGTTCAGCAAGTTCAGAAGATATAAAATAAACATACTAAAGTCCATTCTATTTCTATATAAAGCAAGTGAGAATGTGGACATAAACATTAAGAAGATAATGATTCATAAGGACTCAAAACAAATACTTAAATGTATTTCTGTTGTTTCCAGTAGTTAAGTCACGTCCAACTCTTTATAACCCCATGTGCTATAGCACTCCAGGCTCCTCTGCCCTACACTATCTCCTGGAGTCTGGTCAAATTCATGTCCATTGAGTCAGTGATAGATATACTTAAATGTATACCTAACAAAATATTTACAAGACTTGTATGCTGAAAACTGAAATCTGCTCATGAAAAAAATCAGTATACCTAAATACTGTGTTCATGGATTAGAATGCTCAATACAGTAAAGACATCAGTTCTCCTCACATTGATATATAGATTTAACATAATTGCCATCGAAATTGCAGTAAGTGCTTTTTTTACATAAGTGCACTACAAAGGAACTATGTATTAATATATGGAATGCAAAGGAACTTTAATAGGTACTACTATTTTTAAAATAAGAATAATATGGGAAAAATTTTTACTTGATTTCTAGCTTTAAAATATAGCCTTAGTAATCAAGACTGATATGTGGCCAAATTATAGCCATAGAGCTCAATGGAACAAAAGAGAGAACTCAGAAATAGATGCACACTGAGCAACTTCACTTTCACTTTTCACTTTCATGCATTGGAGAAGGAAATGGCAACCCACTCCAGTATTCTTGCCTGGAGAATCCCAGGGACGGAGCAGCCTAGTGGGCTGCCGTCTATGGGGTCACACAGAGTCGGACATGGCTGAACCAACTCAACAGCAGCAGCATTTTGGATAAACATACAAAAGCAATTTGACATACAAAAGCAATCTGACATACAAAAGCATTTTAACAAATGGTCCTGGAATCATTGGACATCAGTAGTCAAAACAAACAAAAAACCCTAAATATCACTCCTTATAAAAATTAACTCAAAACAAATCATAGATTTAAATATGATTATGAAAATCTATATATATTTTAGAGAAAAGTAAGATAAAATCATTAGAATCTAGTTCTAGGCAAAGAGTCTTTAGTCTTGACATCAAAAGCATAAGCCTTAAAAGAAAGAAATTGAACTTCATTTACATTAAAAAAAACTTGCTCTGTTAGAGATTGTGTTGAGAGATGAAAAGACAGGTTACAGAGTGGGAGAATATATTTATAAAACATGTATCTGACAAATGACTAGTATCTACAACATATAAAAAATTCTCAAAATGTGATACTGAAAAATCAAACTTTTAAACTAGAAAATAGGCAAAAGGCATGAATAAGTTTTTCACAAAAGAAGATAAACAGATGACAAGCACATGGAAAATGGCTCCTATCATTAGCCTTTGGCAAGTGCAGGTCAAAACCACAGTGAGATATCATCACACACCTAGAAGAAGAGCTAAAATAAAAAAAAAAGAAAAGAAAAATGAAACAAAACCTCGAAATGCTTGAAAGGAGCCAGAAAAATTTGGTCACTTGATCATATTACTGAGAAATGTAAGATGATACAGCCACTCAGGAGAACAATTTGGCAGTTTCTTAAAAAAAATATAAAGTATGAATATGATGGGATCCAAAAATTATAATCCTGAGCTTTGTCTCAGATAATTGAAAATTTATGTTCACACCTAACCTGTACACGAATGTTTACAGCAGCTTTATTCATAATTGCCCCCACACTATTCCATCAAAAACAACCTAGATGCCCTTCAACATATAAATTATTAAAAAATAAATTAAAAACTGGTACATTCCACCCCTCTAGGGGTTGGGAAGGGGGCTCAAAAGAGAAGGGATCTATGTATATGCATAGCTGATTCATTGTGCTATACACCAGGAGTAACACAGCATTGTAAAACCATTATACTCCTATTAAAAAAAAGAGCTGCCACCACTTTTGAACTGGTGGGATTTTTCTGTATCTTGACTGTATCAGTATCATCATCCCAGATTGTAATATTGTACTATAGTTTCACAGGATGCTATATTGTGGTAAACTGAGTAAATATAAGTAGAAGCTTCTGTATTATTTCTTAAAACTGCTCATCAAGCTATGATCATGTCAAAATGTTTTTTTTAAATTACATATTAAGTGGTGTGGAGGAGAAAGAGGGGTGTATTTTTAGATAAAGGTAAATGAATTGTACAGCAATTGCTTCTATATTTGAAGCAATCTACAACGCAACTCCTGTCCTAATTGCAAGATGCTAGTATGTTATCTGGCACCTCAGACCAACATCAGGCTGTACCATTTGATTTTTTTTACTGTATTCCCCTGATCCTCTTCGTTGCTCCTCTCTGTTTTCCATCACCACCTACCTTCCCTGTATCTCTTAGGCCCTCAATATTCCTTTCCTTGTCAAAAAACACTGCAATGAATGGATCTAATTGATCCAGTCAACTTCAGAAAAACATCAGAAATTAACATTTATAGCATTTCTTGTAGAAGGAAAAAATCCCTAGAAACAAACAATCTGGGGTTTAATTTCAGCTTGATACTTCCTTAAGGAGTGATCTTCATAGCATTAAGTCTGTTTCCTTTTCTTTAACATGATTAGACTTACTGTCTGTTCTACATCATAATGCAATGATTTTAAGGGTAAACAAAACAATATAATTGGTGACGGTGGTCTTCAGACAGCTTACATGTCCCTGACATTCAAGCAGGGCTCCTGGATATATGAGGACAAGGTGGCCTGACAGAATCAGGGGTACCAATTAATAACCATTCTTTGAGCCAGAATTATTATTAGTCTCAGAATAAACACTGAATGGCTAATGAAATTTTATCTGTCTTCAGCAGGATTTTAATTTGCATGCTTTATGACACTAATATTTGTACAGTAACCAGCAGATAGCTTTTAAAGTCTGTCTTTCTCTCCAATCTTTAAATGCAGTGTGGGAAGAAATTAGTTTCCCCCACCCCTTGCCCCTAACATTTCTCTTTCCTCTGGGGATTTCTGTGCATTTTTCATATTTCCAGTAATTTATTTGCTTATTAATTTAACATTTGTTTAGGTGACTATGAGCAGAGACCATGGCAGAAACTATGGTTGGAAGTGCCTCTCAGGAACAAGGCATGCTCACAAACTAAGCAATCTCTTTTCTTTTACCCTGAAATAAGAATCAACCCATATTTGCAGTTCCCCAAGCCCATGACGTTATTCCAGTCTTCATGTCTTGGACCTGTTATTCCCTTTGCCTGGGTCTTTTGTAATAGATCTGGCCATCTTTAAGATTTGGCTTAATATTCATCTTTGAAGCCATGAATCACTCTTGATTATTTTGATTGCAACTGACAGAAAACGCCATTCTAACTAGCTTGTATTTTAAAAGGACATTTATTGTCTTATGTAGCTTATGTATATTTCCCTTAGCATTTCTAAGGGAAATCTGGCTTTAACAATAGCTTGCTTGGGGAGGGAGATGGGAGCGAGGTTCAAGAGAAGAGGACATAGGTATACCTATGGCTGATTCATGTTGATGCTTGACATAAAACAACAAAATTCTGTAACGCAATTACTCTTAAAACAATAAATAAAAAATTAAAAATAGCTTGGTTCAAGAAAATATCGCCAAGTTCCAGGTCTTTTTGTTTCAAATTTTTGTTCTTCTCCATGAACTTCAGACCCTATAAACAGAGCCTATGGTGTATCTATCTATCTCTGTCTACATATATCTCTGTTTCATGGACTATGCTAAAGTCTTTGAGTATGTGGATCATGACAAACTGTGGAAAACTCTTGGAGAGATGGAAATACCAGACCATCTTACCTGTCTCCTGAGAAACCTGTATGCAGGTCAATAAGCAACAGTTAGAACCCTGAAAGGAAAAATTGATTGGTTCAAGATTGGGAAAGTCCTATGACAGGGCTGTCTGCTGTCACCTTATTTGCTTAATCTATACACTGAGCACATTATGAGAAATGCCGGGCTGGATGAGTTACAAACCAGAATCAAGATAGGTGGGAAAAACATCAACAACCTCAAATATGCAACGATACCACCCTAATGGCAGAAAGCAAAGAGGAACTCAAGAGTCTCTTGATGAAGGTGAAAAGAGAGTGAAAAGAGTTGGCTTAAGACTAAATATTAAAAAAAAAAAGCTAGGATCATGGCATCTGGCCCCACTACTGCATGGCCAATAGAAGGGGAGAAGGTGGAAGTAATGACAAATTTTCTTTTCCTGGGCTCCAAAATCACTGCGAATGGTGACTGAAGCCACGAAATCAGAAGACAATTGCTTCTTGTCAGGAAAGGGATAACAAATATAGACAATGTGTTGAAAAGTAGAGATATTACTCTGTTGACAAAGATCCGTATAGTGAAGGCTATGGTCTATCCAATGGTCATGTACAGAGAGTTAGACTGTAAAGAAGGTAGAATGCCAAAGAATTGATGCCTTCAAACTGTGGTGCTGGAGAAGACTCCTGAAAGTCCCTTGGAGAGCAAGATCAAACCAATTAATCTTAAGGGAGATCAACCCTGAATATTCACTGGAAGGACTCATGCTGAAGCTGAAGCTCAAACTCATCTAATCTGATTTTGGTCATCTGATCCGAACAGACGTCTCATTGGAAAAGTCTCTGATGCTGGGAAAGATCAAGGTAGAAGGAGAAGAGGGTGTCAAAGGATGAGACAGCTGGACGGTATCACCAATGCAATGAACATGAACTTGGGCAAACTCTGGAAGATGGTGAAGGACAAGGAGGCCTGGTGTGCTACAGTCCATGGGGTCACAAAGAGTCAGACATGACTGAGCAGCTGAGCAACAGCAACACAGTCTGTTGGTTTCACACCATAGGGAAAACAAGAATGTGTGCCTATAAATCTCAGAGAAAGGTGCTGTTGTTGCTCATTGGTTGGAATTGTATCTCATGACCATTCTTGAACACGTAGGTATTTTCAGGCATGTTATCATGCTTAATCAGATGATAGTCTTGTTGAACTGTGAGTACCTTGAGAACCACTTTATGCCGAGATGCAACCCTGCTTTCCTTTAGCTCTAAGAGAAACTTACAAACCTGTGTCTACTATATGGTTAGAAATTCACTGTGGCAGGTGAGAGAGAGAAACGGTAGAGACATGGCGATAAGGATGACAGAATCTGTAAGACACTTACTTGTAAAAATGTTATATATATGTGTGTGTGTGTATACATACACCAACACAGATGTATATATGTTAATATTGTGTGTATATATACACACACACACACACACATATGTATATATATGGGCTTCTCAGGTGGCACAGCAGTAAAGAAACCACCTGCCAATGCAGGAGACTCAGGAGACATGGGATCAGTCCCTGGGTTGGGAAGATCCCCTAGAGGAGTGCATGGTAACTCACTACTCACTACAGTATTCTTGCCTGGAAAATTCAATGGACAGAGGAGCCTGGCAGGCTATAGTCCATGGGGTCACAAAGAATGGGACACAAATGAGCACACATGCACACACTATATATGTGTGCACTATATATACATATGGGCTTCCTTGATGGCTCAGCAGTAAAGAGCCCGCATGCAATGCAGGAGATGCAGGTTTGATTCCTGGGTCAGGAAGATCCCCTTGAGGAGGAAATGGCAATCACATTCCAGTATTCCTGCCTGGAAAATTCTGTGGACAAAGAAGCCTGGCTACAATGTAAAGGGACACAACTGAGTGACTAAGCATATATACACATATACACTACATATATATATACATATGTGTGTGTGTATGCATATTGTTTATGGCTTTCTCTGATGAAAGCATCACAAGGAATACACAAAATTATACTTTAAAAGAGGAGATACGGTCTCTATCCAAGAAACTGGATGGTAAGTGTCAAACATGACTATAATTAAAACATCATTAAAAAATATTTATTATGGTGCAGATACTTTGCTGAAGACTTTAGCAACATTTTGCATTTAAATTGCATGACAATATAATAACATACAGATAGGAAAAAAGCTTATTAGCTTTAAGCTAATAGCTTTCTGCCTTTCACCATTTTAATATATGAATGTATTAAAATATGAATTCATTGTGCCAAGAGATGAGAATATAATTATGTACAAAATGCCAAAATATATTGCCCTTATAGAGAAATACAGTCTTACCAGGAGAGAAAGACATTATTCAAATAATCATGTACATCAGGATCACATTATGTAGAGAATGGATTATAGTGAAGGAGCACAGGGTACTATGACAACACATAGCAGGGCATCTCTGAGGCATCAATAAAGGTTCTTCTGGAAAAGTTTTATTTCAATTAAGACTCTGGGGACAGATCTCAGATTAAGAAGATGGAAGAAAGAGGAATATTTCATAAAGAGGACATAGTGTGGTCAAGTGTTCTTAGGGACAAAGAAGCATGGTCTATTTGAGGATCTGAAAGGACAGTATGGCTAGAATACTGAGAAATAGTCTGTCTTTTGGAAAGGCTAGCATGAAATCAAACTGTGGAGATAGTTTGATCTCCAAACTTATAGGGCTTTGGTAGGCTATGGCATGTATTCTGATTTTATAGTAACCAAAACATATGGAGCATTTCACGAATGGCTCAGCGGTAAAAAATCCACCTGCAATGCAGATACCTAAGAGATGTAGGTTCAATTCCTGGGTCAGGAAGATCCCCTGGATAAAAAAATGACAACCCACTTAAGTATTCTTGCCTGGAGAATCCCATGGACAGAGGAGCCTGGCAGACTACAGTCCATGTGGCCTCAAAGAGTCGGACATGACTGAGTAACTAAATGACAAGGACAAACAACAACAAACACGTGTAGGATTTTCAGAAAGGACAGGAGTGACTTTATTAGACGTACTGCAGAGCAAGCAAGAAGCTGGGGGAGACCAGCTAGGAATGCATAGTAAAGTCCAGATAGATATGCATAGATAGTCTGCTGTGCTGTCAGCAATAGAGATTTGAGAAATTGACTATTAGAGTGATTGGGAGTGTTAATCCTTTAGTCGTGTCCAACTCTTTGGGACCCCCTTGGACTGTATCCCACCAGGCTTCTCTGTCCATAGAATTCTCCAGGCAAGAATACTAGAGTAGGTTGCCATTTCCCTTCTCCAGGAGATCTTCCTGACCCAGGGATCAAACCCAGGTCTCCTGAATTCCAAGCAGATTCTTTACTGTCTGTGTCACCAGGGAAGTCCATTAGAGTGATTACCAAGGGATAAATTCAGAAGTACTTAGTCATAACAGGAGGTTTGGATTGGATGTAGGAGGTTGGGATGAGAGAGGGAAGTGTTAGGATCAAAGCCAAGTTTGTGCAGTTATATCAAAACAAACAAAAAGTAATAGGAAATCAGAAGAGTAGGGTAAATATTTCAGTAGGAGAATTGGGGAATGCAAATAGGAGATGAGGCAAGTGTGCAATCAGAAGGAAAGAGGCAGGCCAATGGGAAGGGGTGGTTTGGGTGAGGAGAAAGTTGGAAAAAGCCACTTGGTGAGATAAATAGTAACAAAGTAAGCAGGGAAAACAAGTTGGGAACAAACCAGTGAGAGTCTCAGGATCCAGGCTAAGGTGTTTATGCATAATCCAGTAGCAAGTGGGAGCCAAGAAAGCTTCAGAAAAGAGGAAGTGCATGACTAAGTAACAACATCAGGAAGATTCTCATGGCTGCTTATAAAAGATGGATTAAAGGGCAGAGTCAAAGAGAACTGAAGTGATTAAACCGAGGGGGAGCAATTAGGAGGCAATGCCACACATTCTGAGAAAGACATAAAGGGTTGGAAACAGGAGAGTGGAGATAGGGAAGAAAAGCAGATTCAAATGCTAGTGACGTGAGTGTGCCATCATGCTGGACACCACGGCATTCATGAAGAATTAACAGAGTGATCCTCTCTTTCAAGGTATTTATGACTTAGATAGGAGTAAAACTTGGTTTCACATCTATAAGCCCAAATAAGTAGCATAAGATAGGAGAAGCTGTAGAATTTCACAAGACAGAGAAGTAGTGCTCTTTGAAGGGATCAAGGAAACCTCAAGAAAGAGGGTTCTCTAAGTTTTCAAAGAGTACAGCTTTAATTCAGTAGACAGAGTTGAGGACAGCACTTCAGAGATCATCTCACACATCTATGTCCCCAGACGAATCTGGTTTTTATGTGTGCCTAAAATTCCACCGTAATCTGTCTGATTTCTTGCGATAATTTTGCATCTCTGTTTACAGCCCCTGCCAACTAAGAATCCTGTGCAAATTTCTCTAGGAAAACATGCAGCCCTTTTCTGGAGTAGTTAATGAAGATGGTAATGAGCTTTCATTGAACTCTGATCCCAGAAACCCCTCCTGTAGAAACCCTGACCTTCTTGAAGCCTGTGATGCCATCCATTGTCACCCTTGTCATTACGTTTTTTTGACAATGTTCAATCCTGATGACAGTGTTCATATCCAAGCCAATTTACAATTAATCTTACAGGCAGGCTCTTATCAAACTGTATCACACAATTTCCTGAGATGTCAACATTTAACACACAATGCATTCTTTTCATGTATTATAATTATAATTCTATCAGAAAACCAGCCAAGGATTTCTAACATTTTTATCCTCATAACTCTAAGTAGCATATTTATAGCTATGGGATTGATGACTTTGTTAGGAAATGAAGTTGTAATTACCCACGATTTCCCAGAAATGATAGGAACAAAATATTTCACAGCAGGAAGGGAATCAAGGTCATCTGACAATAACTATAATATTTGTTCAACAGTTTTACAGTTTTTAACCAGTCTTCGCATTTGCCCCATGAGACACACGGGCAGGAATTGCTGTCTCTATTCTATAGTTGAAGGAACTGTGTTTTAGAAAGGAACATGATTTTCTCAAGATGACACAGCTAGCAAGAAACTCAGATCTTCTGATTCTTCCATCACTATTCTTTGTATTTTAGTGTGCCAGTCTATAAAATATGAACATCCTCAGAGAGTTGTCAAAGTTAACATCAGGTGATTTAAAAGTAAAAATACTGGAAACATTCAGGTATTAAAAGTTTGGAATAATGGAATGATGGCTGAAAGGGAGAGTGCATGCCCAGTGTAAAAGCAGTAACAAAAAACATAACCAAAGCACTGTGCCAAATATACCACATGCCTGCACAGCCTGGTCTTTGGACTGCCAGGTGATGATCCTTCAATATATATGAAAAAAATAATTACACAGTTCTAGTTCCATCAACCTCTAGATTTTTAATATTTTATGTATATTTGTGAGAATGTTTGATATTTTCCTTCCCATACTTTTTGTCAAGTGATTTTGTCCCTTAGATTTTTATGTGTGTTTTTTAGGAGCATATATATATCATGAAATTTATTAGGCAAATGGTTATAACAAATTGTGGAAAATTCTTCAAGAAATGGGAATCCCAGACCACCTGACCCACCTCTTGAGAAATCTGTATGCAGATCAGGAAGGAACAGTTAGAACTGGACATGGAACAACAGACTGATTCCAAATGGGGAAAGGAGTACGTCAAGGCTGTATGTTGTCACCCTGCTTATTTAACTTATATGCAGAGTACATCATGCGAAATGCCGGGCTGGAGGGAGCACAGGCTGGAATAAAGCTTGCCGAGAGAAATATCAATAACCTCATATACGCAGATGGCACCACCCTTATGGCAGAAAGTGAAGAAGAACTAAAAAGCCTCTTGATGAAAGTGAAAGAGGAGAGTGAAAAAGTTGGCTTAAAGCTCAACATTCAGAAAACTAAAGATCATGGCATCTGTTCTCATCACTTCATGGCAAATAGATGGGAAAACAGTGGAAACAGTGACAGACTTGTTTTTTTTGGGGGGGGAGGGGGTGCTCCAAAACCACTGCAGATGGTGATTGCAGTCATGAAATTAAAAGACACTTGCTCCTTGAAAGAAAAGTTATGACAAACCTAGATAGCATATTAAAAAGTGGAGACATTACTTTGCAAAAACAAAAGTCCGTCTAGTCAAAGCTATGGTTTTTCCAGTAGTCATGTTTGGATGAGAGAGTTAGACTATAAAGAAAGCTGAGCACAGAAAAATTGATGCTTTTGAACTGTGGTGTTGGAGAAGACTCTTGAGAGTCCCTTGGACTGCAAAGGGATCCAAACAGTCCATCCTAAAGGAGATCAGTCCTGGGTGTTCATTGGAAGGAGTGATACTGAAGCTGAAGCTCCAATATTTTCGACACCTGATGCGAAGAACTGACTCATTGCAAAAGACCCCTGATGCTAGAAAAGATTGAAGGTGGGAAGAGAAGGAGACAGAGGATGAGATGGTTGGATGGCATTAGTGATTCAATGGACATGAGTTTGAGAAAACTCCAGGAGTTGGTGATGGACAGGGAGGCCTTACTTGCTGCAGTCCATAGGGTTGCAGAGTCAGACATGACTGAGTGACTGAACTGAATTGAACTATGACAATTAAAATAGTATATGTATAAAATCAAAGGCACAGTCAAAATTAACATGATTTTGCAGAAAGGAATTTTTCATGAGGACTCATAGGATTAGCAGAAGCCTCCTGGAAATGATGTTACTTCAGCTAAATTTAAAGAAGGGAGAGTCTCTAGTTGATGATGATGTTCAACTAGTGATCCCCGATTAAGGTATCAAAGACAAACAACTGGCAAACAACAAGGATACTGTATTTTAATTAATTTTATCTCTTCCTATTTAAACTTTTGTTTATGCTTAGCATGTGCAGATAGGTATAGACTAATATCTACACATAATCTATAAACAATAAATATTCATATATTTGAGTACATTCAAAACTGTTCTAAGAAAAATACGGTCAAAAGAATTTGAAAAACATTGAGTAGATAATTATCATAATTACTATTTTTTTTTATTGTTTTTGCCATACATTGTCATGATATCACCATGGGTTTACATATGCTTCCCCTCCGGAACCCCCCTCCCTCCTCCCTCCCCCCCGGGAAATCTCGCTGCACCAGCCCCGAGCATCAATCCTCGGCTGGCGATTGATTAGACATATGATAATTAACATGCTTCAATGCCCTTTTCCCATATCATCCCACCCTTACCCTCATCCACAATCATAATTACTATTTTGAATGAATATTTAAGGTTGGTACTTTTTCATTTCATTTGTTATTGTTCCTCTATTTATTATTTCCATCTGTCTGCTTGCTCTGCCTTTAATTTGCTATTCTTCTGAGTTCCTACTGTTGGACCTTAGATTATTAATGTGAGAGTTTCCTTGTTTCCTATGTATGTATGTAGTGCTTTAGCTGCTCCTCTCAGCTATGCTTTAGCTAAGGTTTTTTTGTTTTGAAACTTTTTTGAGTTATTTAGACATATATGATTTAGTTTCCAAGTCTTTGAAGACGCTGCAGTTACCTCTCAGTTAATAATTTCTAACTGGATTCTTTTGTGGTTATTTCAGTTCATTTAAATTTGTTGAGATAGTTTGATGCTCAGTATATGGTCTGTCTTGAAATATGTTCTCTGGGCACTTGAAACGAATGTATATTTTACTTTTGTTGGGTGGAGCATTCTATAGATAATGACTATATTTTGTCAATGGATGGGCGAGGTAGATTCTTCTGTATCCTTCCTGATTTTCTGTCTGGTTGTTTCATTGATTGTTGACAAATTTATGTTAAAGTTTTCAGCTGTAAATGCAGATTTGATTGTGTGTGTTTTGTTGTAATTTTTATTGGAGTATAGTTTATTTATAATGTTGTGTTAGTTTCAGGTGTACAACAAAACAAATCGGTTATATATATATATATATATATACATATATATATATATACATATATATATATATACATGTCTACTCTTTTTCAGATTCTTTCCCTTTATAGGCCATTACAGAGTAATGAATAGAGTTCCCTGTTCTATATAGTAGTGGGTCTTGATTAGTTATCTATTTTATATTTTATATATATTGTAGTGTGTATATATCAATCCCCATCTCCCAATGTATTCCTCCCCCACTTCACCCCCTGGTAACCATAAGTTTGTTCTGTAAGAGTGAATTTGTCTGTCTCTCCTTTCAGTTATAAACTGTTTGGCTTTGTGTAATCTGCAGTTTTGTTATTTAGAGTGCCATAGGTTCTTATATTCCATTCTACTCTTGGTGATTTTCTCCATGGGGAAGTCTGCTTTATCAGATATTAATATAGGTACTCCTTCTTTCTTTTGATGACTATTTGAATGAGACATTTTACTATCAATCTGCCTATATCATACTTGAAGTGATTTTGTTATAGACAGTATGTTGATATTTTCTCACTTTGTTCATCTATGTAAATAGGTATGTTTACACCATTTTAATTTAATGCAATTATTGATGTAATAGGGCTTAAGTCTGCCATTGTATTTTTTGACTTGTGTTTGCTCTCCCTTTTTTATTTATTTGTTTTTTTCTTCATTTTTCTGTAGATGGATTGAATGTTTTTAGAACTCCAGTTTGATAATCTCCAGTGCTTTGCCGTGTATTTTTGTATAACTTTTATAGTGAGTTCTATGTATATGCATAATTTAATAGGCTACTATGTCATCTGTTAATAGTTTAAATGAAAGATACAAATTTTGCCTACTTTTATGTCGTTTTATCTTCTTCTGTTTGTGGCTTAGTTCAGGCTACTGTAGCAAAAATGCCACAGGCTTAGGACATAGACAACAGAAATTCATTCCTCACAGTTCTTGAGGCTGGAAGTCCAAGATGAGGATGCCGACATGATCTGTTTCTGGTAAGGATTCTGTTCCTGACTTGTAGAAGGCCATCTGCACTCTATTTTCTCATGGTGTGGGGAAGGAGTAAGAGAGGGGAGACAGGAAGAGAGAGAAGGCACGCAGTTTGCAGTCTCTTCTTATTATATAAAGGTACTAATTTCATCATGAGGGCACTGCCCTCATGACCTCATCTAAGCTTAACTGTCTCCCAAAACTTCCATCTCCAAATACCATCACATTAAGGGGAGGTTTCAACATATGAATCAGGGGGAGTACAATCAGCTCATAGCATTTTAAAAAGTATAGTTGCCTTATTTATATTTTCAAATACATTTAGAATCACATGAAAGAGTACTAAAACTTTTTCTTCTATTGCCAACAATGAAGACTCAGAAGAAGCCTCACTCACAGAGCTGAGCACATAGTAAGTAGGTGTCATGGACTTTAGCCAGCAGAGCTATGTATTTTCTCCTCTGCACTCCTGGAGTCCCTCAATCTTGTATTGAAATCCTCCTCTTCTTCTTCTTCTTTTTTTTTTAATATTTGTCTATTTGGCTGTACTGGGTCTTAGTTTTGGCATGTGTGTGTGTGTTCAGTTGCTCAGTCATGTCCGACTCTTTGTGGTTCCATGGACTGTAGCCTGCCAGGCTTCTCTGTCCATGGAATCTGCCAGCAAGAATACTGGAGTGGGTTGCTATTTCCTCCTCCAAGGAATTTTCCTGATTCAGGAATCAAACCCACATTCGCTGCATTACAAGCGGACTCTTTAGCACTGAGCCATAAGGGGAGCCCTTTTAAACAATGAAGAAAACTAGAGAAAGACACTTACTGTATTTATCCTTATTTTTGGCTTACCTGTTCTTCCTTTCTAATGTTCCAAGAATCCTTCTTTTATTGTGTCCTTTCTGTTTGGACGACTTTCTTTTGCTATTCTGTCTCTCTCTCTTTTTTGCCATTCTTTTAAGGTAAATTTGCTGGAATAAACTGTTTGTTTTATTTCATCTGAGAATGCCTTTTTTATTTTTGGAGAAAGGACATCTTTATTGGATATAGAATTTTGAGTTGACATTTCTTTCAATAACTTGAAAATGTGGTGCTAATTCCTCCTGGCATCTACGGTTTCTGGGGAGAAATCTGCTGTCATTTGGAGCATATCTCAATAATTAAGCTATCCTTCCTCTTAATTCCCTTCTTCCCATGATTTTTCCCTTGTCTCTTATTTTCACAGGTTTATGTATAGCTTGTCCTCAAGTGTATATTTTGAAGTTTATACTATTTGCTAAGATCCTTGAATCTGTATGTTTAATGTTTCGCCAAATTTTAGAAGCTTTAATTACTTTATTAGCCATGCCCCTTTCATCCCCTCCTGCTAAGACGTCAGTAATAAGAATGTTCTATCTTTTATTCCTACATGTTCCTGAAGCTCTCTTCATTTTTTTTCCAGTCAACTTTCTCTCTGTGTTTCACATTGTATCATTAGTATCAAGCTTCCTGATTCTTTTCTCTGTCTTCTGTATTTGCTATTTATTAACCCATTAGGTTTGATTTCATTACTATATTTTTATGGTTAAAATTTTCCATTTAGTTCTACTTTCTATTTTTTTTTTGCTGAAACTTTCTTTTCACTTGTTCCAAGGATGTTTATAATTGTTTGTCTTTCATTTTTCCAGATGGTTGCTTTCAAGTCTTTGTCAAATGATTCTAACATTTCTTTTATCTTGGTGCTGGCATTCATTGTTACCTTTCATCATTCAGTTTTAGATCTTCCCAGTTCTTGGCATAATGACTTATTTTCAATTTAAACGTGGATATTTTGAGTATCATAAGACTACAGACTTGGGGTGACTGGTGTAGCAGAAAAAACATCAGCGTATCATAATAATAGGGCAGAAGCTGGTTTCCTCGACATGAGTCAGGAGTTTATTGTTTGATGTGAAACTCAGTGATTTCTCTCTGGGAATGGATTTTTTACTCTGCTCCATAATATTAATTTTTAAAAATCATAATATATTATTTCCTTAGTCCCCGCTCATTTTTCTATTATAATTTTATTGCATTTTGGCATTCACTGTGGATCTTCAAAAGATTATAAAAATAAAACATGTCTGGGGCAGATAAGATTATGGAATTATTAGAGGCAAGTCTTCCTTAAGAAAACGCATGGCAGAGTTCATGATTGGCAACCACAGGTGGCCCAGATGTTATTTCTCTGCTCTGCGTTTTGTTTGTTTGTTTGGACAAGTCTATGACATACAGCTGCCATTAAGCCTTCAATGACAGTAGGCAGTTGCCACCTCAGGAGAGCTGGTGTGATAACCTACTTTCAAGAACACCTGCTTGCTTGACTGAAAGAGTGTGCTGATTTCATACAAACTGCCCATCTCACTGAATCCAGGGCCTGTGACTCAAGCAGGAAAAAGAACAAATATTTTACACAGAGAACTAGAATTTATCTTCATAGTTGTATACTCCCTAGAGTTAGCATTGTGAATTCCTCTTAGAGTTAATATTGTGAATTCCCTTGCACACTCAGATTGTGTCTCACTAGCTTTGAATTACATTATTTTCATTTTAATACCCTGAAATTTGTAAGGTTGTGAAATGCTTGAAAAATTAGTCTACACCCCCAAATAGCTTAAATGGAAATACAATCCAAAGAGCCAAAATTAATTTTTAAATATTACAATATTTTATGCTTTTCAAGAGACATTCAAGGCTTTTTCTCCTTTCTAAGCCTCTTGTATGCAATGCTGCATCCAATGCTTTTTAGAATCTGTGTAGTTTTTCTCTTTTTTTCTTGAATATTATGTCAGTGAACCTAACATGTTTTATTAAATCTTATTCTCTCTTCTTTCTCCTTTTTGGTTTTATCTTTATTAGCCTGTGCACTTACTTCTATATTAAAAAACTTTGAGAATATATCTATAAAGGCAAGACATTCTTCCAGAGAGGTTGCCGCAAACTGGGGAGAAACTGTGAATACACTTCTTGATTCCATCATAGCTGCCAATGCTTTTTATAGAATTAGCTTTTTAAAGAAAGATACCTAATGTAATAAAAATCGACAGTATTTCATCTGTCAGCATCTCTGAGTTAATTAGACCTCATTAAAAGAATTTCTCAAAGCCTCATTTCACTGTGTAGGCGAGGACAATGTTCATGCCATTTTGTATGCAAGATCCAGAGGGTGGAAACAGCACATTTAAAACTGGACAACATGTATCCAGCTCTAAATATTTCTTGATAATTGTATGAACTGGAAATGAGCTCAGAAGACTATTGAGCCCCGTGTTTCTGAACCTGGAGTGTATGTATTTCAGTGGTGCACCAGAGGATATGCAAAGCCATTAGGCAACTGCACATCATTCTAGAAAAGCAATTGTATTCAATTGTGAGTAAATGAAAACATACATTTTAGAGTAAAACAAGCATAGATTTTTAAAAAATAAAACAGTTGCAAACTACTCTTAAAACATATTGTGACACTTCAAAGAAACTGAGATTTTGCATTGCTTCAGACTATCCCCCTATACTTCTGTGTGTTATCAGTCACTCAGTCGTGTCTGACTCTTTTGTAACCCCATGGACTGTGGCCTGCCAGGCTCCAATGTCCATGAGATTTCCCAGGCAAGAATATTGGAGTGGGTCGCCATTTCCTTCCCCAGGAATCCTCCACACCCAGGAATTGAACATGTATGTCCTGCACTGGAAGGCAGATTCTTAACCACTAAGCCACCTGGGAAGCCCATCCCCTTATACTTATTGCAGTATGTATTCACTCCCTCTTCATTTGGGACAATTGTTTCCAAATTTGTTTGTACACTACAACAACCTGGGGTGCTTTTTAATTGATACTGCTCTGGTGCACAGGAATTCCAGCCCCAAGCTCAAACATGTTGAAATCAGAATCTCTGGAAAAAGAACCTAGGCATCTGGGTTTTACTTTTGTTGTTATTTATTTTGTTTTTAAATTAAAATTCCTTAGACACTCTGATGGGAAACCAGCATTTGGAAGCACTGATTTAGAAGGTACTTTAGTAGAACTATAGAAAAAGTACTGCACAGATTATTATTTTCCTTTTATACTTAAGGCAGCTAAGGCTCAGAAATAGGAAGTAACTCACTCAGGTGACAAAGCACATTATTGTCAGAGCTCAAAGTAGAATGCAGATCTCTTAATGTTTATGCAGTGTTTTTCTAAGTTTATTATCTTTGCAACACTTGTAATTGACTGATGTCAGTTTTATAGACTTTAGTTATACCATGGCTAATTAGAAAATGGACCTCAAGGCTAAATCACTGAAGAAAGTACTTGCTTAATAATAATAATAGTAATAAAAACCCCATAGATTATTTACATGAGAATAACCTGATTGCAAAGAGTCAGACATGACTTAGCAACTAAACAACAACAATAAGCCTGAACTTAGGAGAGCTAGGATATTCCCTCATTCCCAAGTATATATATTTCTTTATTTTTTTAGCTCAATAAACATGTGTTCAGGGATAGTCCAGTGTTGATCATCCCAAGGAAAGTAAAGAGAACCACAGTTTCCCCAGTGCCCTCAAGGAACTTTCTGGTCCAGTGGAAAAGCAAGACATCACAACTGCTATCAACTGAGGCAAGGTAGAATGAGATGTATAATTAGATGCCGACACAGATGCTGGGGGATAAACAGAAGAGGAGTGATGTTTTAGGCTAGGGGAACTAACAGTGGTTTATGGAAACTTAGCCTTGAAGGCTGAGAAACACTTGATTAATGTAGAAGAAAGTGTGTACCCCACCTAGAGTAAGCTGAGACAAGGTAATGAAGTGGTGATATAGAGGACATACAATGGAATTACTTTTAACAGAACATGTAGATCTCAATTAGTGATAATGAGAAAGCCACATATAAACAAAGGGGCACTTAAACATTCTTCAGATCACCCATAGACGAAAATACATACTCAGCTTATGTAACCAGTCTCACTCTGTGAACCTCTTGAGGGCAAGGACAATGCCTTATGATTCTTTGCATCGGTGACTTGGTACATAAGAAGTGAACTATAGATGATGGAAAGAGAGGACAGAAGTAAGATTAGATGACTGAACACCTGCTTCACAGGCTTGTTATAAAAATTTCTGTTAAAATGTTTTTAACATTTAACATTTAACTGTGCTTTGTACACAGTTTTGCCCATAATAAAAGTCTGCTGAATTTGAAACTGAGCAGTTCCCTAGAAAAGCTAGTCAGAAAGCAAAGTGTGTTACTTCTCTGGAAACTTGGAAACTATTTATTTCTCTTCAAGACATCTTCACATGGCTGAAGGGATCATGTATAAACTGTGCATATGTTCCTGGGCTTCTGAACAAAGAAGGTAGATCCTGTGCCTTCTTTCTTGTACTTTCCTCCTGAGCACAAGAATCACGTTAGCTCATAAAAGAGTGTTTTTTCAATCCACCTTCCAAAGTGCTCTGCTACCTAACTAACTTGTACCCATTGGATGTCATCATTTATCACTATGGCTTCTATTTCACAGACAAAATTTATGCAAAGCTTCCTAAGAGACAATACAGAAAAACTCCATTTAAAAAATGTGATGCTAACACATTTTGATTGACTGTACAATACATCATTTATCCTTCCCACTTTTTTTTATTTATTTTTTTATTGTTTTTGCCATACATTGTCATGATATCACCATTAGCCAGACTCATCAAGAAACAAAGGGAGAAGAATCAAATCAACAGAATTAGAAATGAAAACGGAGAGATCACAACAGAAAACACAGAAATACAAAGGATCATAAGAGACTATTATCAGCAACTATATGCAAATAAACTGGACAACCTGGATGAAATGGACAAATTCCTAGAAAAGTACAACTTTCCAAGACTAAACCAGGAAGAGATAGATAATATTAATAGACCCATCACAAGCACGGAAATTGAAACCGTAATCAGAAATCTTCCAAAAAACAAAAGCCCAGGACCAGATGGCTTCACAGCTGAATTCTACCAAAAATTTAGAGAAGAGCTAACACCTATTCTACTCAAACTCTTCCAGAAAATTGCAGAGGAAGATAAACTTCCAAACTCATTCTATGAGGCCACCATCACCCTAATTCCAAAACCCGACAAAGATGCCACAAAAAAAGAAAACTACAGGCCAATATCACTGATGAACTTAGATGCAAAAATCCTCAACAAAATTCTAGCAAATAGAATCCAACAACACATCAAAAAAGATCATACATCATGATCAAGTAGGCTTTATCCCAGGGATGCAAGGATTCTTCAATATTCGTAAATCGATCAATGTAATACACCACATTAACAAATTGAAAAATAAAAATCACATGATTATCTCAATAGATGCAGAGAAAGCCTTTGACAAAATTCAACATCCATTTATGATAAAAACCCTCCAAAAAGCAGGAATAGAAGGAACATACCTCAACATAATAAAAGCTATATATGACAAACCCACAGCAAACATTATCCTCAATGGTGAAAAACTGGAAGCATTCCCCCTGAAATCAGGGACAAGACAAGGGTGCCCACTCTCACCACTACTATTCAACATAGTTTTGGAAGTTTTGGCCACAGCAATCAGAGCAGATAAAGAAATCAAAGGAATACAGATTGGAAAAGAAGAAGTAAAACTCTCTCTGTTTGCTGATGACATGATCCTCTATATTGAAAACCCTAAAGACTCTACGAGAAAATTACTAGAGCTAATCAGTGAATATAGCAAAGTTTCAGGATACAAAATCAACACACAGAAATCCCTGGCATTCCTATACACTAACAGTGAGAAATCAGAAAGAGAAATTAAGGAAACAATTCCATTCACCATCGAAACAAAAAGAATAAAATACTTAGGAGTATTTCTACCTAAAGAATCAAAAGACTTATATATAGAAAACTATAAAACACTGATGAAAGAAATCAAGGAGGACACAAACAGATGGAGAAATGTGCCGTGTTCATGGATTGGAAGAATCAATATAGTGAAAATGAGTATACTACCCAAAGCAATCTATAGATTCAATGCAATTCCTATCAAGCTACCAGAGGTCTTTTTCAAAGAATTAGAACAAATAATTTCTCAATTTGTATGGAAATACAAAAAACCTCGTATAGCCAAAGCAATCTTGAGAAAGAAGAATGGAACTGGCGGAATCAACCTACCTGACTTTAGGCTATACTACATATCCTTCCCACTTTCTGTGCTTCGTCTCTTCTGTAGAGTTTGGCAACTATACACATGTCTATTACACAGAATGCTATGGGCTTGGCTATGACATATGTAAATGAAGACTGCTAGCTTCTCAGTTTTTATAGCAAAACCTTAAGAATAATAAAGAGCACTGCTTTATAGGCAGTGGGGGAGTGTGGATCATCAGAAGATGAGAGGCGGGAAATAAAAGCATGGCTTGAGTAGTAAAGGCAGGTGGAGAGTGTGGACAAGTAATGAGAGTCAATGAGCATCTCAGACACTGCACATTACAGGTTCATGACTGGCAGGTCTTAGAAAGGAAAAAGTATCTCATGTGCAAAATTGGGCTGAAATGTGGGAGCAAAAGAAACTCTTCTTTTGAGATCACTGTAAGAGATGTTAGCATAAGACTACATATGGGCAACTAAAGAGGGGATAGGAAGAGAAAGAAACTCACTCAATTGCATTTTAGCAGAATATAAACATATCATGGTATATTAACTGTAATTGCAGGCAGGCTTAATCAGGAGGCGACTGGAGTGATGTAAGTGGCTCACACTAGGGCACGACTTCGGTTCAGTTCAGTTGCTCAGTCATGTCTACATCTTTGCAATCACATGGACTGCAGCACGTCAGGCCTCCCTGACTATCACCAGCTCCCGGAACTTACTCAAACTCAGGTCCATTGTGTCAGTAATGCCATCCAACTATCTCATCCTGTCACATTCCCTTCTCTTCCTGCCTTCAATCTTTCTCAGCATCAGGGTATTGTCAAATGAATCAGTTTTTCAATTCAGGTGGCCAAAGTATTGGAGTTTCAACTTTAGCATCAGTCTTTTCAGTGAATATTCAGGAATGATTTCCTTTATGATGGACTGGTTGGATCTCCTTGCTGTCCAAGGGACTCTCAAGAGTCTTCTCCAACACCACAGTTCAAAAGCATCAATTCTTCGGAACTCAGCATTTTTATAGTCAAACTCTCACATCCATACATGACCACTGGAAAAACTATAGCTTTGATTAGTGGACCTTTGTTGGCAAAGTAATGTCTCTGCTTTTTAATATGCTGTGTAGGTTGGTCATGACTTTTCTTCCAAGGAGTAAGCCTCTTTTAATTTCATGGCTGCAGTCACCATCCGCAGTGATTTTGGAGCCCCCCAAAATAAAGTCAGCCACCGTTTCTACTGTTTCCCCATTGATTTTCCATGAAGTGATGGGACCAGATGCCATGATCTTAGCTTTCTGAATGTTGAGTTATAAGACAACCTTTTACTCTCCTCTTTCATTTTCATCAAGAGGCTCTTTAGTTCTTCTTCGCTTTCTGCCATAAGAGCAGTGCCATCTACATATCTGAGGTTATTGATATTTCTCCAAGAAATCCTGATCCAGCTTGTGCTTTATCCAGCCCAGTGTTTCTCATGATGTACTCTTCATATAAGTTAAATAAGCAAGGTGACAATATACACCTTTGATATACTCCTTTTCCTACTTGGAATCAGTCTTCTGATCCATGTCCAGTTCTAACTGTTGCTTCCTGAACTGCATACAGATTTCTCAAGAGGCAGGTCAGGTGGTCTGGTATTCCCATCTCTTAAAGAACATTCCACAGCTTTTTGTGATCCACACAGTCAAGCATTCGTGTAGTCAATAAAGCAGAAGTAGATGTTTTTCTGGAGCTCTCTTGCTTTTTGGATGATCCAACAGATGTTGACAATTTGATCTCTGGTTTCTCTGCCTTTGCTTAATCCAGCTTGAACTTTTGGAAGTTCATGGTTCATGTACTGTTGAAGCCTGACTTGGAGAATTTTGAGCATTTCTTTACTATCATGTCAAACGAGTGATTATGTGGTAGTTTGAGCATTCTTTGGCATTGCCTTTCTTTGGGATTGGAATGAAAACTGACTTTTTCCAGTCCTATGACCTTTTCTCAGCCAATGCTGTTTTCCAAATTTTCTGGCATAGTGAGTGCAGCACTTTCACAGCATCATATCTTAGGATTTGAAATAGCTCAACTGGAATTCCATCACCTCCACTAGCTTTGTCCATAGCAGTGCTTCCTAAGGCCCAATTGACTTCACATTCCAGGATGTCTGACTCTAGGTGAGTGACCACATGATCATGATTATCTGGGTCATGAAGATTTTTTTTTGTACAGTTCTTCTGTGTATTCTGGCCATCTCTTCTTAATGTCTTCTGCTTCTGTTAGGTCCATACCATTTCTGTCTTTTATTGTGCCCATCTATGCATGAAATGTTCTCTTGGTATCTCTAATTTTCTTGAAAAGATCTCTAGTCTTTCCCATTCTACTGTTTTCCACTATTTCTTTACATTGATCACGAAAAAGTCTTTATCTCTCCTTGCTATTCTTTGGCTCTCTGCATTGAAATGGGTCTATCTTTCCTTTTCTTCTTTGTCTTTCACTTTTCTTCTTTTCACAGCTGTCTGTAAGGCCTCCTCAGACAATCTTTTTGTCATTTTGCATTTCTTTTTCTTGGGGATGTTCTTGATCCCTGTGTCCTGTACAATGTCACAAATCTCTGTCCATAGTTCTTCAGGCACTCTGTCTATCAGATCTAATCCATTGAATCTATTTCTCACTGCCACTGTATAATTGTAAGGGATTTGATTTAGGTCATACCTGAATGGTGTAGTTGTTTCCCCCACTTTCTTCAATTTATGTCTGAATTTGGCAATAAAGAATTCATAATCTGAGCCACAGTCAGCTCCCGGTCTTGTTTTTGCTAATGGTATAGAGCTTCTCCATCTTTGGTTGCAAAGAATATAATCAATCTGATTTCAGTACTGACCATCTGGTGATGTCCATGTGTAGAGTCTTCTCTTATGTTGTTGGAAGAGGGTTTTTGCTAGGACCAGTGTGTTCTTTTGGCAAAACGCTAGTAGCCTTTGCCCTGCTTCATTCTGTACACCAAGGCCAAATTTGCCTGTTACTCCAGGTGTTTCATGATTTCCTACTTTTGCCTTCCAGTCCCCTATAATGAAGAGGACATCTCTTCTGGATGTTAGTTCTAGAAGGTCTTATAGATCTTCATAGAAACATTCAGCTTCAGCTTCTTCAGCATTACTGGTAAGGGCATAGACTTAGGTTACGATGCTATTGAATGGCTTGCCTTGCAAATGGACAGAGATCACTCTGTCATTTTTGAGACTGCATCCAAGTACTGCATTTTTGACTCTTTTGTTGACTATGATGGCTACTCCATTTCTTCTAAGGTATTCTTGCCCAAAGTTGTAGAAACAATGATCATCTGGGTTATATTCACCCATTCCAATCCATTTTAGTTTGCTGATTCCTAAAATGTCAATGTTTACTCTTGCCATCTCCTGTTTGACCACTTCCAATTTGCCTTGATTCATGGACTAACATTCCAGGTTCCTATGCACTATTGCTCTTTACAACATCGGACTTTACTTCCATCACCCATCACACCCACAACTGCGTGTTGTTTTTTCTTTGGCTCTGTCTCTTTATTCTTTCTGCAGTTATTTCTCCACTGATCTCCAGTAGTATATCAGGCAGCTACTGACCTGGGGAGTTCATCTTTAAGTGTCCTATCTTTTTGCCTTTTCATACTGTTCATGGGGTTCTCAAGGCAAGAATACTGAAGTGGTTAGCCATTCCCTTCTCCAGTGGACCACATTTTGTCAGAACTCCCCACCATGACCTGTCCGTCTTGGGTGGCTCTATATGGCATGGCTCATAGTTTCATTGAGTTAGACAAGGCTGTGGTCCATGTGGTCAGATTGGCTAGTTTTCTGTGATTGTGGTTTTCAGTCTGTCTACCCTCTGATGGAGAAGGATAAGAGGCACTAACAGTATAGATAATGACAACTGGTGTGACTTTGGATATATTTTGATGACAGGAGATTTCCTAATGGGGAACATATATATTACAACAAAAAGAAGGGGGCATTTCAGCTCGTTTACAATAGCCAAGACATGGAAGGAACCTAAGTGTCCATTGATAGAGGAATGGATAAAGAAGATATGGTACATATATATAATGGAATATTACTTAGTCATTAAAAAGAATGAAATAAAGCCATTTGCAGCAACATAATGAACCTAGAAATTGTCATACTGAGTGAACTAAGTCAGACAGAGAAGGATTCCCCTATGTGCAGAATCTAAAAATAAATGATATAAATGATCTTATTTATAACATAGTAATAGATTCACAGACTTGAGAAAATTAAGTTATGGTTGCCTTACTTATGGTAAGGACATCAGGAAGAGAGAATTAGGGAGTTTGGGATCAATGTGTGCTGCTATATTTAAAATGGATAACCAACAAGGACCTACTGTATAGCACAGGGAACTCTGTTCAACGTTATGTGGGAGCCTGGATGGGAGGGGAGTTTGGGGCAGAATGAATACATGTATAAATATGGCTGAATCCCTTCACTGTGAGCCTGAAAGTGTCACAACACTGTTAACTGTCTATTCTCCAGTACCAAAAAATAAAATTAAAGAAAAAGGCAATCAAAGATTATTATTTGCTACGTTCAATACCACTAATAGGTCAAGTAAGATGAGGACAGAGAATTCACAACAAATGTATCAATGTGAAGGTGGTCATTGGTTAATACTTAATAAGAGTAGTTTTTGGTGGAGTAATGAGAGTGAATCTTGCTTGAGAGAGACTGAGAACAGTATCTGTAGTGAGTAACTACTTCATGAATTTGAGGGACAGTCAGTTAAAATCTTGCCTAGGGAAACAAGACATGACAACATGATTTTGGTTAGGGATTCCAAGGAGGGCAGGATGAAAGGGTTAATGTAATAGGGTGATTAAGAACAAAGGATTAGAATAGAAATGAACAAGTGTTGAACACTCATGTACCAAGCCCTGAATAAGAATTTGGCATGCATTGTCTCCTTGAATGCTTACAGCAATTCTAGCAGGGAAGTCCTATAATTTCCCTCATTGTACTTAGAAAAACAGAGGGGTTCTCAGAGTTTTTATTATTTGTACAAGGTCATATGGTGAATAGCAGAAGTCTAAAGCTGTGCTCTTACCTACTCTGACTTAGAGCTTGCCTTAAAACATAGTGAATTCCAGAAATAATTGAGAAGACTTTAGTGTGAGAGATGGAGGAAGATTTGGGGAAGATATATTTTGTCTTTGTTCACATCCAGTTAAATAATATTGATCAAAACAATAGAAGTGGTTTTATTTTGTTCATGCCTAACATTTATAAAAGCATTCATTTAAAAATATACTAACTACAATATCAAAATTCTACTCTCATTTTTTTTCCTGCCTGTTAGGGTCCAGCTTTTTTTCTTCTTTTTTTTTTTAGTAAACTATTTTCAGAATAGTTTTAAGCTCATAGTAAAGTTGAGTACAGAGAGTGCTTTTTGTATATTTCTTCTTATGTCAGTTTTGATTGTGTTTTCCAAGAAATTCATCCATTTAATCTAGGTTATCAAATATGTGAGCACAAGGCATTCAGAATACTGCTTTATTATCCATTTACTTTCTATGGGATCTGTAGTGATAACCACTCTTTCATTCCTGATATTAGTAATTATGTCTTCTCTTTTTCCTTAATTAGCCTGGCTAAAGATTAATACATTTTATTTGTCTTTTCTGGAAACCATCTTTGTTTTATTGATTTTTCCTATTGATTTCTGTTTTCAATTTCATTGATTTTTGTTTTACTTTTTATTTCCTTTCTCTTGCTAATTTTGGATTGTTTTTCTATTTCTTGAAGGTGGAAATTTACATGACTGATTTCAGATCTTTGTCTTTTTTAAGTACGTATATTTAATGCTATAAATTTCCTCTAAGCACTAATTTCATAGGTTTCTACAAATTGTGATATGTTGTATTTTCATTTTTATTAAGTTCAAAATATTTTAAAATCCTTCATGAAATTTCTCATTTGATTTATGTGTTATTAAAAGTGTGTTTTAATCACCAAGTATTTGGAAGATTTTCCAATTTTCTTTTGTTATTGATTTGTAGTTTAAAAGATAACTTTCCCTCAAGAGCAGACATTTTATGATTTGTATTTTTTTTTTGGTTTCTTTAGACTGTGTTTTATGGTACAGATTGTTGTCTCTCTTGGTGAATATCCCCTGTAACTGTGAGAAGAGCATATATTCTGCTGTGCTTGGGTGAAGTAGTCAATAAATAAAAATTAATTATATCCAGTTGGTTGATGGTGCTGTTGAGTTCAAATATGTCCTTACTGATTTTCTGTCTGCTATATTGGTCCATTTCTGATAAACAGATGGTAAAGTCTCCAACTATAATAGTGGATTCATCCATTTCTTCTTGCAATTCTAACAGTTTTCACCTTGCATATTTTATATTCTTTTTTCACACAGTAAAGATCATTATGTTTTCTTTGAAGTATAGACTCCTTAATTTTGCAAAGCCTTTCTCTATGCCTATTAATGTTTCTTGCTCTGAAATCTGCTCTATATGAAAGCTATACACTCCTACTTTTCTTTGATTAGTGTTACCATGATATATTTTTTCTCCATCCACACAGTTTTATTCATACATTTCTATGCATTCAAAGTGGGTTTCTTGTAGACAGCATATAGCTGTGGTTTTCTTTGATTCATTCTCAAAATTTCTATTATTTAAACTGCTGTTCTTACACTACTGATGTTTAAAGTGATTATTGTTATTGTTCAGTCACTCAGTCATGACCAACTCTTTGTGACCTCATTGGACTGCAGCACACCAGGCTTCTCCGTCCTTTATCGTCTCCCAGAGCTTACTCAAACTCATGTCCAATAAGTCTGTGATGCCATCCAACCAACTCTTCCTCTGTTGTCCCCTTCTCCTCCTGCCTTCAATCTTTCCCAGGATTGGGGGATTTCCAATGAGTTAGCTCTATGCATCAGGTGGCCAAAGTATAGTAGCTTCAGCAAAATCCTTCAAATGAATAGTCAGGGTTGATTATCTTTAGGATTGACTGGTTTGATCTCCTTGCAGTCCAAGGGACTCTCAAGTCTCCTCTAACACCACAGTTCTAAAGCATCAATTCCTTAACACGCAGCCTTATTTATCGTCCAATTCTCACACATCCATACATGACTAAAGGAAAAATCACAGCTTTGAATATATGGACCTTTGTTGATAAAGTAATGTCTCTGCTTTTTAATAAACTGTCTAGGGTTGTCATAGCTTTTCTTCCAAGGAGTGTCTTTTAATTTCATGGCTGCAGTCACCATCTGCAGTGATTTTAGAGCCCAAGAAAACAAAATCTGTCACTGTTTTCATTGTTTCCCCATCTATTTGCCATGAAGTGATAGGACAGGATGCCATGATCTTCATTTTTTGAATGCTGAGTTTTAAGAGTTTTTTCACTCTCCTTTTTCACCTTCAACAAGATGCTCTTTAGTTCCTCTTCACTTTCTGCCATAAGGGTGGTGTCATCTGCATATCTGAGGTTATTGATATTTCTCCCTACCATCTTGATTCCAACTTGTGCTTCATCCAGCCCTGTATTTCTCATGATGTACTCTGCATATAAGTTAAATAAGCAGAATGACAATATAAGCCTTGACGTACTCCTTTCCCCATTTGGAACCAGTCTGTTATTCTATCTCTGGTTCTAACTGTTGCTTCTTGACCTGCATACAGATTTCTGAGGAGGCAGGTAAAGTGGTCTGATATTCCCATCTCTTTAAGAATTTTCCATAGTTTGTTGCAATCCACATAGTCAAAGGCTTTAGTGTAGTCAATGAAGCAGAAGTAGATGTTTATCTGGAATGCTTTTGCTTTTGCTATGATGCAATGGATGTTGACAATTTGATCTCTGGTTCCTCTGCCTTTTCTAAATCTAACTTGAGCACCTGGAAGTTCTTGGTTCACGTACGTTGAAGCTTGGCTTGGAGAATTTTGAGAATTAGTTGGCTAGCATGTCAAATGAGTTCAATTATGCGATAGTTTGGGCATTGTTTAGCACTGCCCTTGTTTGGGACTAGAATGAAAACTCACATTTTCCAGTCCTGTGGCCACTGCTGAGTTTTCCAAATTTTCTGGCATAGTGAGTGCAGCACTTTCACTGCATCATCTTTTAGGATTTGAAATACCTCAGCTGGAATTCCATCACCTCCACTAGCTTTGTTCATAGTGATACTTCCTAAGGCCCACTTGACTTCGCATTCTAGGATGTCTGGTTCTAGGTGAGTGATCACATCACTCTGGTTATTTGAGTCATTAAGATCTTTTTTGTATAGTTCTGTGTATTCTTGGCACCTCTTCTTAATAACTTCTGCTTCTGTTAGGTCCATACCATTTCTGGCCTTTATTGAAAGCATCTTTGCATGGGATGTTCCCTTGGTATCTCTAATTTTCTTAAAGAGATCTCTAGTATTTCCCATTCTATTGTTTTTCTTTATTTCTTTGCATTGTTCACTCAGGAACACTTTCTTATTTCTCCTTGCTATTCTTTGGCACTCTGCATTCAGATGGGTATATCTTTCCTTTTCTCTTTTGCCTTTATCTTTTCTTCTTTTCTCAACTATTTTAAGACCTCTTCAGACAATCATTTGTCTTTTTGCAATTCTTTTCCTTGGGGGTGGTTTTGACCACTGCCTCCTGTATAATGTCATGAACCTCTATTCATAGTTCTTCAGGTACTCTGTCTATCAGCTCTAATCCCTTGAATCTGTTTCTTACTTCCACCACGTAATCATAGGGATATGATTTAGGTAATACCTGAATGGCCTAATGGTTTTCCCTACTTTCTTCCATTTGAGTCTGAATTTTGCAATAAGGAATTCATGATGTGAGCCACAGTCACGTCAAAGACTTGTTTTTGCTGACTGTATAGAGCTTCTCCATCTTTGGCTGCAAAGAATATAATCAATCTGATTTTAGTATTGACCATCTGGTGATGTCCCAGTGAAGAGTCTTCTCTTGTGCTTGTTGGAGAGGGTGTTAGCTAAGACCAGTGTATTCTCTTGGAAAAACACTGTTAGCCTTTTCCCTGCTTCAGTTTGTTCTCCAAGGCCAAACTGCCTGTTATTTGAGGTATCTCTTGACTTCCTACTTTTGCATTTCAGTCTCTATGATGAAAAGGACATCTATTTTTGGTGTTAGTTCTAGAAGGTGTGTAGGTCTTCATAGAACTGTCAACTTCAGATTCTATGGCATTAGTGGTTGAGGCATAAACTTGAATTACTATGCTATTGAATGCTTTACCTTGAAACAAATAGAGATCACTCTGTCATTTTTGAGAATGCATTCAAGTACTACATTTCAGACTCTCTTGTTAATTCTGAGGACTACTCCACTTCTAAGGTTTCTTGCCCACAGTCATAGATATAATGGTCATCTGAATTAAATTAACCCATTTTGGTCTATTTTAGTTCACTGATTCCTAAAATTTTGATGTTCACTCTTGCCATCTCCTGTTTGACCGCTTCCAATTTACCTTGATTAATGGACCTAACATTCCAGGTTCCTATGCAATTTTGTTCTAAGAGCGACTTTACTTCCATCCCCAGTCACATCCTCAACTGCGCATTGTTTCTGCTTTGGCTCAGCCTCTTCATTCCTTCTGGAGCTATTTCTCCACTCTTCTTCAGGAGCATCTTGGGCACCTAACAACCTGGGGAGTTCATCTTTCAGTGTCACATCTTTTGCCTTTTCATACTGTTCATGGGGTTCTCAAGGCAAGAATAATAAAGTGGTTTGCCATTCCCTTCTGCAATGGGCTGCATTTTGTCAAAACTCTCCACCGTGACCTAGTTGTCTTGGGTGGCCCTACACAGCATTGCTCATAGTTTCATTGAGTTATACTAGTTTGTCATCCATATGATTAGTCTGATGAGTTTCCTGTGATGGTGATTTTCATTCTGTCTGATTTTCATTTCATCTATCATCTGTATGACTGAGTCTTGTTCTGGTGGGCAAGGCCATGCTCAGTAAATCTTTAATCCAATTTTCTGTTGATGGATTGTGCTGTGTTCCCTACCTGAAGTTTAGTCTGAGGCCAAATATGGTAGGGGCAACGGCAGTAATGGTTACGGCCTTCAAAAGGACTTATTACAGTATGTCATAGCTTCCAGGACTGTTGTAGTTAGTGCCTCTGACCCCACAGCAGGCCACCTTTGACCCATGCCTTCACTGGAGACTCTCTGACACTCACAGGCAAGTCTGGCACAGTCTCTTGTGGGGTCACTGCTCCTTTCTGCTGGATCCTGGTGCTCACAAGGTGCAAACTCCAAGAGTTTTTTCCCCAGTCCTGTGGAAGTTCTGTAATCAAATCCCACTGGCCTTCAAACAAATTCCCTGAGAGTTCTCGGCCTCTTCGCCAGATCCCCAGGTTGGGAAGTCTGTTGTTGGCCCTAGAAATTCTGTAGTAGTACAAGAACTTCTTTGGTGTAATCGTTCTCCAGTTTGTAGCTCATCTGCTTGGTGGCTCTCTTGTGGAACTATAATGGCAACCTCCTCCAAGAGGACTTACGTCGCACACCAGGCCTCCCAGGTGTGCTGCGGCCAGAGCCCCTGTCCCCGAGACAGGTCCCTGCCGACCCTTGCCTCCACAGGACACACTCAGACATTCAAAGGCAGGTCTGGCTCAGTCTCTTGTGGGTCCAGGTGTGCACAAGGTTTTGTTAGCACCCTCTGAGCATCTCTGGCAGGTCTGAGGTTTGATTTTAAATGCTGTTGTGCCCCTCCTACAATCCTGTTGAGGCTTCTCCTTTGCTAGTTATATTAATAGCTACCAAAATGATTACTTAAAAAGGAGTATTGACCTATCCTTTGTTACATTTTTTTACCTTCCACACTTATACTGATTTCTGTCATTTTGAGCATTTTAGATGATCCCATTTTCTCTTCTTAGAAAATTATTTCTATTTATTTTCCTATCTATCTCTTTAACATTTTAAAGCCATTTACCTGGAGTTTACCATATGTATTTCCAACTAATTCAAATCCATTTTCAAGTAACACTATACCACTTCCTGAGCAGTGCAACTTATAACAACACAGCATTTCTAATTCCCTCCTCTTGCCCACTGTATCATTATTGTCATTCATTTCACTGATACATAAGCATACGCATACATTGTTGCTATTATTATTTTGAACAAATCACTATACATATCAATTAGGAATACAATATTAAAATGTTGTATTTTATTTTTACGTATTCATTTTTTGATGTCCTTTCTTTGTGTAGATTTGTGTTTCTGACCTGTATAATTTTCTTTCTCAATTTTTTTAAACATTTCTTACAAGGCAGTTCTACTGGCAACAAATTTCCTCAGTTTCTGCTTGTCTGGGAAAGTCCATTTCTTCTTCACTTTTGAAGGTTAATTTTGTAGGGTACAGGATTCTAAATTATTGACTGGATCTTAATTTCCAAAATTGATAGAAACTTCAAGTTCTTATTTACTAACTTCATATTTAATAAATATGGAATTTCGATTTGAAAGTACTGGAGGTAAATAACCATACACACACATGTGGAAGAAAGAGGGTGTGGGGGTGTGGGAGAGATGCATATATACTATTGATACTATGTATAAAACAGATAACTGAGGAGGACATACTGTATTAGCACAAGAACTCGACTTAATGCACTGTGGAGACCCGAATGAGAAGGAAATCAAAACAGAGGGGATCTATCTGTATGTGTGGCTGATTCATTTTGCTACAGTCAAAACTAACACAACATTGTAAAGCAACTGTATTCCGACAAAAATTAATTAAAAAAAAAAGAGGAAGGAAAGCCCATTATAAAGTAATGGTGAATAGTCTCCATGAAATCTATTCTTTCACTCCCAGCCACTGATTCATTTCAGTTTCTGTAACCCTGTGGTCCTACAAGGAGACTTCATGATAAGTTCAAGTCTCTCAGGCTTTCCCAACTGAGGCAATCTCATATTCCCCTCCCCTCATTCCAGAGAGAAGTGGAAAATTAATCAATGAATTATTAATTTTACTAATAACATAAAATTAATACAACTCACTCCTCTTAAGCTAAGGAGAAGTTGCCATCTAATTAAAAGAGCAATCATTGCTCCCATCTTAGGAGATGGAGGTGGTCATTTATTAAGAGGAACATTACCTTTTAGTCAATGCTAAAATGAGAACACTGGACGTGCGGTGTCCTTTCAGACTTGTTTTTAACCTTAAAGAGATATGAACATCTACTTCCACTGAGTTTCACTTTCCCTAGAAAAGCCTAGTATGGATACGATATTGACATATCACACAGTGATAGAATAAGAAGAGTGAAATAGCGTCATTTTCAGCAACACGGATTGACCTAAAGATTATACTAAGTGAAATATGTCAGAAAAGACAAGTACCATATGATATCACTTGCATGTGGAATCTAAAACACAACACAAATGAACATATCTATGAAATAGAAACAGACTCAGAGACAGAGAGTAGACTTGTGGTTGCCAAGGTGGGAGGGCAGAGGGAAGGACTGGGAGTTTGGGATTAGCAGATGCAAACTCGTATACATAGCATGAATAAACAACAAGGACCTAGTGTACAAAACAGGGAACTGTATTAATATCCTGTGATAAACTGCAATGGAAAATAATATGAAAATTTATATATGTATAACTGAGTCATTTTGCTGTACGGCAGAAATTAACACAATGTTGTAAATCAAATATGCTTCAAGGAAATTTCTTTTAAAAAAAGAAAAAGAAAAGGATAATATAGTAGCTTATACTTTCTCTATGTTCTCTTCATCGTCTAAAGTCTGCCTGATTTGAATGTTCTAAAAAACTTGATCACTGACCACTGAGAAACCAAGATAAGGCCATCAATTTTTACACCTTTTAAGTTGGTATTCTTATCTCCCAATTTATAGAAACTGACTTCAAATATTTTAGCAAGTAAGAGAAATATGCTAGAGTTTTTGGGTGATATCTTACAAGCCAAGGATAATGAAAGGTCCAGAACCAGGGACCAGAAATCCATTCAGAACTATGGTAGTGATTTACTTCCATCTTTCATCTCCTCTCCCCTCCCCAACACTTAGACAAACACACCTTCCTCAAAGCTCTGAGGTTTACATTTCCTCTATTCAGGCAAACAGGTCAGAGTGAGAGATCTCTCAAACCAAGTGCCAAATACCTGAGAAAGGCTGATCCACTTCAAGCCGAGTGTCTACACAGGTCCTTTCAGTTATGGCCATGAGAGGGAGATAGGATCACATCACACAAACCTGGCTTCTGGAGCTTACCCCTCTGAGTAACTCTTTCCGGCAGCTGTCAGAGGAACAGGATCATTATAGTCTGATCACATGTCCATCAGTCTACTTAGGTCTTTGTCCTGAGATATCTTTCTTTCTAGAAGTCTCTGCCCCATCAAGAAGCATCATCATACTACAGAGACACACTGGTCAGTGGGACACAAATTAATCCAACATCTCTCCATGGTATAACTTGTTTATCATTCAACCTCACATATTTACTATGGTTCTTTGGTTTATCTTTGGTTGTCTTTTTTTTTTTTTTTTTTTGCCCCTCAAGAAGCAGATGTGTCCTCTGAAAATTAGATTTGATGTAGCATTGTCTTTCGTTTGTCTCCATATGCGGCCAATTTGCAGCTCAGTCAGAGGATGGCAAACAAATGCTTTCTCGGGAGACATCAAATAATGACATGTAAGTCTTAATTGCTCTTTAGAATAAACCATATTTTAAAATGTTTGACTCAAATACAGTGACTCTCATGGTTCTCTAAGTTTAAGATAAAAGAGCTGTTTAGTTAAAAAAAATACAATGCACTTCTATAGCATTTCTGAAAACTAAAAGCTATACTTTTCTTTTAGTTTTAAGAAATTTTATGCAACTGTTTATATATTCATGAAGCATGACTACTATGTATTTAGTTCTATCATAGTTTATATTTCATCTCCCACATACTTACTAATGTGCAAAATCCATTTCGTATTGTAACATGGAAATACTGCAAACATCTGTCATCCTATATCCCTCACAACTACTTAACAATAGGATCTCATATTTGTGAAGAAGTAAATTAGCATAGTTTCTTTTTGCAAGCCCTGGTGTCTAAAATTCTGTCCTCAAAATTAAATTATTTTATTTAAAGAATGTGCTTCTAGGAATCTCCTGTTAAAACTCAAATACTACTAGGAGAGGCAATATATTCATTTATTAGCTGAGTGATGCAATTTAGCTCAATATATGGTGAAACATTGCAAGCCTATGCTAATCAACTTTTCCAAAGGAAAAATGAGATGCCTAAAGAGGTGATGAATTCCCTACTGTAGAAGGTTCTCAAGTGGAGGCCAAATAGCCACCTGGAAGAAGTACCAAATATAAATATTTAGGCATTGAATGGAATATTAAACATAATGATTGTTCATATACATATGAAATTCTACCAGTTTACTTGCATCTTTCTCCATTTATTCATGCATTCAAGCATGCATCCATTCATTCAGCCATCGTGTATTCAATGTCTGCTACTATTATAAACTCTGGCCAATCAGTTGTAAACAAGAAAGAAAGACTGATGTTGGAGAGATTATAATCAAAGGCTCTATGATTAGCCATTGGTCTTAAAGCATAAAGTGGTTTATGAAGAATTTAGGCATGTAAGTGCTCAAGCAGTTACAGTTAATTATATGGTAGGGAGACTGCTAAATCTGGTCCAGCAGATGCCTAAGTAGATCATAGTGATAGGGGACCTAGGATAAAAGAACCCAGGAAAACTGGGCATCAGTGAAAATGTACCATGGATACCCACAGTATGATGCCAGAAAGGCACTTTGAGATTGAATGGGTCATGGACATGTCCATTTCATGTCAAATCATCTCCAAATCCTTTGTTTCCCACCTTTTAAAAGTAATAACCAATGACTAAAGACAACTACCTTGAAACATGCAAACGTTCATTATATTTTAGATCTAACTACTAGTAATATTAACAAGAACACCAACCACAACTATAATAAAAAGTATAAGTATGTACCCCCAGGTGTCACAGTGGTAAAGAATCTGCCTACCAATACAGGAGACACAAGAGATGTGGGTTTGATCCCTCAGTTGGGAATATCCCTGGAGTAGGAAATGGCAATCTCCTCCAGTATTCTTGCCTGGGAAATCCAATGGACAGAGGAGCCTAGCAGGCTATAGTCCATGGGGTCATGGAGTCAGACACAACTGAGGATGCAGTCACTATGCGTTGGACATTGTGTTATTTATCTGCATGTAATATCTCATTTTAATCTGTATAAATGTCCTATGAAGTAAAAGTCTAATATCACCTCCACTTCATAGTTGAGATTATTGAGGCTCAGGGCAGTGAAATGACATTAAAATGGTAACACAGTAAGTGGCCAAGCTGGAACTCAAACCCAAGGCAATCTAATATCTAAATTATTTCTCTGTAATTTTTTGTATAGAACTGAAGTCAGTTTATCTGGAGCTTCAAAACACTGGTTCTTATTCTACTGTCTGAACCGTCATAAAAGGTACACTGTGCATGACGTTAAAGATATGTTCCCAAAACTAAACATCTCATTAAATAGCCCCATTTCCTTCATTCTGGCTTCATAGTCATCTCTGCTTGGTCTTGTAGCTCCCTATTCATTAGAATTCAGCAATGTTCTTATCCCTAGATGAGTAGAATACAGGTGTGATCTTATAAATAAGTGGGACAGGGCCAACAATGTCATCAATCCCATTCATCAACCATTGTCCAATGCCATTATCACAATAGCAATTAATACTCTAATTCAGAGGACTTCCTGGTGATCCAGGGGCTAAGACTGCACTCCCAATGCAGGGGGTCTGGGTTCCTTGGTCAGGGAACTAGATCTCACACACCACAACAAAGGATCCTGCATGCTACAATTAAATATCCACATACTGCAATGAAGACCAAAGATCCCACTACGACTTGGTGCAGCCAAATAAAAAATAAGAATTCAAACAACAAAAAAGTTTAGCAATACTCTAATTCAGAGTTTACAAGTTCAGAATTTGAATGCATAATAAAAACTCCTGATCTTTACCATTTCCTACTGGTTCTAGAACCAACAATATAGCTAAAGGTCATTTAAGCGTTTTCTCTAGAAAAGTCCTCCACGTTATGAGTTGAGGTCTGTCTTCCTGTAGCAATTAGGCTTTATTCTCAGTTTTGCAAGTAGAAAGTTATGAAAATAGTGTGTAGAGGTGCTGGGACTCCAACACAGGTTTATCTAACTCCAGGGCCATACTCTTCATGACTTTTCTTCAATTTTTTTAGTGTCATGTACAAATGTAGTCAATATACACTGTCCAAGTTACAAATAGAACTCATCAATAGAATTAGGCTGAGGAAATAACCCTGTTAGTTAGTTTTCATATGCATTTTCTTTTTACCAAGGTTTGGGCTCTTTGTCCATCCTAGAATCCATGAGAACATTTGAAAAGTCAATTAGAATCTTATCATACCACCTAGAAAATTACTTGTCAATGTTGCCAAGAAAGCTATAGAAATGGAGTCCTATAATTTGCTTCACATAGTGAAACAACTTACTGGACCCTCTGGTGACTCAGTGCTAAAGAACCTACCTGCTAATGCAGATGAGGGTTTGATCCCTGGTCTGGGAAGATTCCCTGGAGGAGGAAATAGCAATCCACTCCAGCATTCTTGCCCGGGAAATCCCATGGACAGAGCAGCCTGGTGGACTACATACAGTCCATGGGGTTGCAAAAGAGTCAGACACAACTCAGTGACTAAACAACAGCTTCTTACTCCGAGGAGAACAACATTTTGATCACCACTCAGGGGACAGCAGTTTCAGTACTAGAATCTTTGTACAAGACTAAAATACTGGATTTTAGATAATGTTTTTAACTCAGAGACACATACTAATTTAACAATCAATTATCCCTTTGGAGTTATGTTTAACTCCTTTATAGTTAAGCATAAAGCCATATCTAAAAACTATAATCTCCTTGAAAGGGTTCATCGCTCAGTTGTTTTCAACTCTTTACGTCCCCATGGACTATAGCTCTCACTGGGCTTCTCTGTCTGTGGATTCTCCAGGCAAGAATATGGAGTGGGTTGCCACTTCCTTCTCCAGGGGACCTTCCCAACACAGCGATATAACCCACGTCTCCTGTATTGGCTTCCCTGGGGGCTCAGATGGTAAGGTGTCTGCCTACAATGTGAGAGACCCAGGTTCAATTCCTGGGTCGGGAAGATCTCCTGGAGAAGGAAATGGCAGTCCACTCCAGTACTCTTGCCTGGAAAATTCCATGGATCAAGGAGCCTGATAGGCTACAGTCCATGGGGTTGCAAAGAGTCGGACATAACTGAGCAAATTCACTCTCTCCTGTTTTGGCAGGCAAGCTCTTTACTGTCTGAGTCACAGTTTAAATCCAATAAGGAACTAGTCTTCTGAGTGTAGCTGAAGAAACAGGCCTTCAGCATGAACTACATAATCTCCTTAATTTTATATTTATGAAAACTATAAATTTCCTTAATTTTTATATATATATCACTCTCTTTTATCCTATAACAGAATAGGTTGGATTGGGATTATTTCCTCCTAAATAGTCATGAAAGAATTTGACACAGAAATAATATTTATAATCCACAAAGGGTCTCATAATAGCAAAAATGTGGTTAAGATGGCATAAAATAAGACAGATACTACTCGAAGTGAGAGGTATGTCAAAAGAATAAAATCCACACAATTAAGACATGGAGAAGGGTATTATTCATGAAAGAAACTCTAACTAGAGTTACTACTATTTTCTATGAAAATTAACTCCAGGCTTATTGGCAGCCAAGAAGGAAAAAGGAAAACCTATAGACTCCATAAGGTTTATCATTTAGAAAAGGAAGGATACCAAACATTGAGCAAGAGAAGCATGCATTATACAAGTTGCAAAACTGATTACATGAAATATATCAAGGAAAGAGTTGATATAATAGAACCACACACTTCAAAAACTGGAAGCAAATTCAGATCTCTTTAACTGACCTAATTTCCCAGAGAGACTTGGGCACAGAGAAGGGAAGTAAATTTCCTAAGATCACCTAAATCATGAACTGGTTAATACAGGGATCAGGGGCTCAGAGGCCACCATGTTTCCCATGTTGTTGCATCATTTACCTTGAAATCCACATAGCACCTTCCTCTGGGAGAAAAGAGGAACCACATGGGTCTGATTCCTGGCTTGGTGCTGAGAATTCGAAATATAGAACCAAGCTAGCTCAGATTAAAGAAAGGCTCAAACATCTTTCCCCCTTTTCTCTTTTAAGAAGTCTAAGTTTAGAGAGCTATCTTTAGCTAAGTTTTGGTTGACGAGTAGAACTGAACGAAAAATTATAGGGCACAAAGTCTCTGCAATTTTCATGGAAGAACATGACAATGAAAGGAGAACAACAACAACAAAAAAACATATGGTTTGCACCAATTTTAATCAGAGACACATAACAAAAACAATATCTACAGCAAAACCCAACAGCAATTGGAATCTTAGTATGTGCCAGACATAGCACTAGGTATTTTACATGCATTATCTCATTTAATCTTCACAAGATTCCTAAAGCATAATCCTCACTTTATGGATAAGGAAACTGAGGTAAAGAGGTTATGTGAATTTTCTAGAGATAAACAAGTCTTCAGGTATAAAGCCAGAATTTGAACAATGGTCTGCATGAGTCAGAAAATCCTCATGTCCTATGACATGAAAAAAATGCAATCTAAAAGTAAATTCAAAAAGAGAAGAAAGTTTAAAAATCTAATGAGTGTGTTGGTTTTGTTTTGGGCCTCTAATATAATAATATCTAGATTTTTTATTCTTTTTTTTAAGTATTTCTCATAAACATGGAAACTAAGTTTTGTTTCCAGTAATCAAAAGAATCCTGACCAATACAAGCAGTACTGTTCCTCACCCTGTAGGTCAGAAGTCAAACTAATAAACCCAGAAAATCAAGCCTGCTGCTGTGGAGCACAAAAGTTGCTGTGGACCCAGTACTTTCCAATGCATATATTCACTGTACCACTGCATTCATTGCTCTTGGTCATATTTTAACGACTAAGAAAGCATTGTACTTTTTCCTTATTGTGCCCTACTTATTTAAATGCCCTGTTAGTGTTTTACATAATTAGAAAACAAGATCATTTTTTTAAATTTCCAAAATGTGAGGGTGAATGAATTCAAGCACATATCAAATGTGCATATCCAAAGAGAAAAGAATTATTTTAAGTGATTTTTGAAGCAGAGTAATTTAGAAGTACTTTCTTTTTAGGGGGATATATCTCAAAGACAGAGGTAAGTGAAAAGAAGTTTTAGCAGCGTTCAGTTACAATATTATTAGTATAAGTACCACTGACAATGTACTTTGATATAATTATAAATAAGGTGGAGAAGAGAGCAAAAAACCTAGACTTAGTTTTAGAAAATAAGAATTTCAATATAAGAGAAATGTGATATAAAATAAAAGAAGGTTAAAGTCTTATAATCACAAATTTCAATTGTAAATAATAATATATATTCAAGAAGTATTTATTTTTCTTCTTTTCTTTATTTTCTTCACTGCTTCTTTCCTACCTCTGTCCATTGAGAAGGACTATAAATGATACTTTAACCTGGTAGCAGTGAACACTCTGAGTATACACATTTTGTCCTCCAAATGTAACTTCCTAATTTAAAGGTACTAAGGATTTTTAAAGGAAGAATGACTTGAAGTTTGAGATAAGAAATTATAAGAGGACCCTAGAATTTTGTCATATCAGGCATCAAAGAAGTTATCAATTACTACTAGTATCATGTCAATAAACTCATTTCACATATTAGTGAGGTAATGCTCAAAATCCTTCAAGCTAGGCTTGAGTAGTACGTGAACTGAGAACTTCCAGATGTACAAGCTGGATTTCGAAAAAGCAGGAGAACCAGAGATCAAATTGTCAACATCCGCTGGATCACAGAAAAAGCAAGAGCCAACCAGAGAAACATCTACTTCTGCTTCATTGACTACACTAAGGTCTTTGACTGTGTGGATCACAATAAAGTGTAGAAAATTCTTAAAGGGAATACCAGACCACCTACCTGCCTCCTGAGAAATGTGTATGTAGGTCAAGAAGCAACAGTTAGAACCAGACATGGAACAATGGACTGGTTCCAAGTTGGGAAAGGAGTATGCCAATGCTACATGTTGTCACCCTCCTTATTTAACTTAAATGCAGAGTATATCACATGAAAAGTCAAGCTGGATGAATCACAAGCTGGAATCAAGACTGCTGGGAGAAATATCAGCAACCTCAGATATGCTGATGACACCACCCTAATTGCACAAACTGAAGAAGAACTATAGAGCCTCTTGAAGAAGGTGAAAGAGGAGAGTGAAAAAGCTGGTTTAAAAAAAAAAACAACTAAGATCATGGCATGGCATCCAGTCCCACCATTTCATGGCAAATAGATGGGGGAAAAGTGGAAACAGTGACAGATTTTATTTTCTTGGTTTCCAAAATCACTACGGACAGTGACTGTAGCCACAAAATTAAAAGACACTTGCTCCTTGGAAAAAAAGGAATGACAAACCTAGACAGCATATTAAAAAGGAGAGACATCACTTTGCCAACAAAGGACCATATGGTCAAAGCTATGATTTTTCTAGTAGTCATGTATAGATGTGAGAATTTGACCATAAAGAAGACTGAGCACTAAAGAATTGATGCTTTCAAACTGTGGAGAAGACTCTTGAGAGTCTCTTGGACAGCAAGGAGATCAAAGCAGTCAATCCTAAAGGAAATAACCCTGAATATTCATTGGAAGGACTGATGCTAAAGCTCCAGTACTTTGGCCACCTGATGAGAAGAGCTGATTCATTGAAAAAGACTCTGATGCTGGAAAAGATTGAAGGCAGGCTAAGGGGTAACAGAGGATGAGATGGTTAGATGTTATCACCAACTCAACTGGCATGAGTTTGATCAAACTCCAGGAGATGGTGATGGACATGGATACTTGGCATGCTGCAGTCCATGGGTTACAAAGAGTAGGACATGCCTTAGAGACTGAACCAAAACAATATCATGTCAAAGAGACTCAGGAGCCAGTTTGAATAGGAATGTTACAGGGCTTTGTTCAACAAGAAAAATAACTGCAGTGACTTAAAATATATCTAATACTTTTATAAACATTTAATCAATGTATTAGTTCATAAAACCAAGTAACAACATGTGATAAAAATGTATTGGTCAGTGTTAGCATATGACAGAAGACAGAGTTTATCATTTTGAAAGCTGGTAAACAGAGGAAATGAGTCAAGTATTTATCCTACTTATCTTATGTGAATAGCAACTTGAGATACATGAATGGAAGTTTCCAGCCAACCATTTTCAGTTTGATCATTGATGCATTCAACAAATAAAGTAGCTATTGTGTACATTTCACTTATGAAGATTCTTGCCAAAAAAAGGTACTGATGTAATTCCCAAATTGCAGAAAATTTTGTGAGAGAAAAATATGAAATTATGATAATTGCGAATATGGGAAACTATAAAAAACAATTTTTTCCTTTTTAATTGTTTCTTTAACAAATACAGTAGAAGAAAAAGGTAAGATATGGAAAGACAACCTAAAGATAAAGAAACTTAAAAGACTTATCAAACAATTAAAAACATACAGACCTGTTTTATTTTTGGAACCATTCATGAAAAGCAGAAAATAAGAGAGACACAGGGACACAGAGCTTCTGAGGCAATTGAGAAGACTTGAATACTTTAATCATTATTATTAATATTTGTATCTACTTGGACATGATAATGTTATAGGAGTTATATATTTAAAGAATATATTTAGAGATACATTCTGGTATATTTATGAATGAAATGACATGATAGGGTTTGATTAAAAATCACACATCATGAGGTATACAAAAAAAACAAGATTGGTCATGAGCTGTCTCATAAAAAAGAAAAATTTGAGAATTGCTCTTTTTTATTATCTAAAATAAGTACTGAGACTATGTGATCTATCTTTCTTTGTTAGAATTCCTCTGTGAATCATCTGGGTCTGTGGCTCCTTTCATGAGGCAAAGGAGGGATGTGGTTTCAAATGTACACCTTTTGAGGCTAGGCATAAATTTGATTTGGCCCTGCTACTTCCCAACTTAAATTCACTTAGCCTAAATTCAACAGTGAAATAAAGATAATAATGCCTGGAACCCAGGATGTTCCTTCTCATCTAGAACATTTATACATGATTTTTGTTCTATTTAGAGTTCCATTCCATCTCCTTTGCCCAGTTAACTCTTACTGATCCTTCTTATGTCAATGCCATCATCATTTCTCGAGGAAATCCATTCCTTTTCCTTCTACCCAGTTCAGGTTCCTTCATTACTTGTTCCTGTACAATTATACAATTCTCTTTTGTAGTTCTGATCACAACAGCAAGTTCACATTCGTTATCTGATGTTTGGTTCGTATCTACCTCCCCATTAGTCTGTAAGCTCCATGACATCAAGGAAAAGTGTCTGTGTTCAGCATTGATTACCCCTGGCAGATAACATGGTACGTATACAGCAAATATTACTTGAATAGATAAATGAACTGGCAAATGAATCATGAATCAAGTTCTTAGCATGGTATCTGACTTAGAGCCAGCACTCAGTAACCACTGGTTACTGTTACATTTTCTGTTTTTGTTTTTTGGTATTAGACTTCTGCAGTAGCTGAGAAGAAAGGGATAGGGAGGCTAAGAAAAATACAGGGTGTTAAAGGTAGGGTATCAAATATAGGATGATAAGGTTTAGAGCAGCTTTCCAAGCAGAGTAGAGAAAAAGAAATCTATATGGTAGCTGAACAGAAACCCGACTGTATCATCTGTTCAACATGGACCCATGGGTTAAAGGGGCTCTAGCCTGAGACACAGACATGGGACCTATATTTAAGATATTCTCTAAAATTCAAGATTCTCTGGTCAGAAGTTTAGCAGAATGGGGTTGGAAAAGGTAGAGGGTTCTTTCTTCACCTAACTTTCTATGTGCTGAGAAGCACAGTTTATTCTAAGTTCTCAATGACTGTGTTCAGTTGATTCTTACTGTGTTGAGCTCAGTGGGTTTTGAAACAATGATATGTTATCATAACATGCTGACCACAAAAAAAACAAAAGGTCAGGCTGGCTTTTGGTTTCACAAGTCTTGTGTTATGAAACAATGTGAAACGAATAGATCAATCCAGTTTTGCCATGATTATTCATTTGCTTAACTTCACCCCCTGCTTTTTGAGATATAGAGGGAATAAAAAATAATGAATGTCATTTCTTTAGACTGCTGAGAAAGGGACTACAAAGTACCCCTATTCTACCTGCTAGAACTTTGCTTTAATTCTGTAAGTTGGAGATGACTTCTAAATGTTTTATAAAACATCTAAGGCAGTGTTCTTAAATTTTGCAGGTTATAGTTCTCTCTGAGATTCCAAAGATAAAAGCAGATCCTTCTCTGAGAAATTCTAATACAAACATTAGGTTTCCACAATCTACTTCAGGATGTTCATGGAGTTCTTGGATCTTAAACAGATCCCAGAGCAGGAACAATTGCTGTGGAGCTATGGCCATGTGTCTGTGTTCTGTAGATTAAATCTAGCTTTGCACAGTGTGATGGCTTCTCATGTTTGTTAAATCCACTGATTCACGATCAATGCTCATTGAAAAACAAACAAAAAACATAGGGAAAAAACACCTAAACATACTACTGAGTTAATGATTGTATCATTTGGATTAAACTGATCATTTTAACTCCTCCCAACAGTGAAAACAAGCTGTATCTATATGTATTGGTGTATGCATGCTGAGTTACTCAGTTGTGTCCACTTCTTTGTGAACCCATGGACTTTTTTTGCATGGAATTTTCCAGACAAGAATTCTAAAGTGGGTGGCTATTTCCAAATCCAATATGTATCAGTACAAGTTTTAAAATCATTTAGGAAAAAAATTGATACATATGGTTAATGTTATTTATATTAAATGCAAAGTGTGTGTATTCATATTTTTGGATAATTAAGTAGGTAGCAAAAAAATAATAAAATATTCATGGAAATTATAAACACATTCATGATAATGTTTATTTCTGGGCAGAAAGGGAGGGAAATGAATGTAGGTAGAATATAGGAAATTTTAACTGTAAAGTTCTCTTCATAAAAATATAGAAAGAGAATTGGAGCAGATGCAATATTAAAACTTAAAAAATGTGAGCTGGTGAGTTCAAAGTGGTTCATTATACTATTCCTTAGTGTTAATACAAGTATATCAAAATAAAGATTTAAAAAATGAAAATAACCTAGCTTACGAAGATGTCATTAAAAACAAATGATCACATAAGCAAAAGTGCTTTGGAAAATGCAAATGATACACGAAGGGCACACAGGTATTCCACCCCCCTATTAATTTCATCTCATTAAAATTCAACCCAACAAATATTGATTAAGCACAGTAAGATTCCATCAGACAGAAGGATCAAATTGATATAATGATCACAGACTCAAGATTCTATGGGATCTTACTATTTATCCTGCTCAGTAGACTTCAGAGGTGGATATAAATAGGGGTGAAGGTACTGTTTAATTTGTGACTCATCCTGTTTAATTAGCCATTCATCCTGCTTCAACAAGAAGAGCGTTCTTTATGTTTTACACACACACACACACACACACACACACACACACACACACACACACACACACACACACACA